>JAEIGO010000106.1:600000-1165000 GCA_018903765.1 Drosophila aff. chauvacae BK-2020
GTGCGACTTCGCGACTGGCGCGGTCGGCTTTTGGATACCCTGTAATGTAGGGTGTGTTGGGCGAGGCGCGTTCCCAAGCGGGTTGGCCGCGGTTCGAGACGCGACGGTCGAGTCCGGGTGACGGTCGGTCGTACTGACGATCCTATGCCTATGCTCGCACCGTTACTCCTATCCTCCTGATCAAGGTCTGCTAGCAAGAGCTAAACCTTGGCCCATGTTCGTCTTGTTACGCTCGGGTTCGGTTCCGGAACCTTACTCCGCTACCCTGTTCCCGTCAAGATCTGCTAGCAAGAGCTAAACCTTGGCCCCTTCCTGATCTATGGCATGGGTTCGGTTGCAAGAACCTTACCCCGCTACCCAGGTCCACCTCAAGATCCGCTAGCAGGAGCTGAATCTTTGCCCCACGTCTAAGCCAATGTGCATGAGTTCGGCTACAAGAACCTCACTCCGCTCCCCGTCCACATCAAGATCCGCTAGCAGGAGCTGAACCTTGGCCCGTATCTACTTCGGTAACTAAGTGAGCTCGGCTTCAAGAACCTTGCTCCACTACCATTACTACTTGTTCAAACTACTATGAGACTTACCCAGGTGTTGTCAGCTCGGCTGCTCGCCAAAAGTGAACTTGCCCTGAGTTGTGTCTCGCCTTTTATAGGCCGCGATCAGCTGTGTTTCCCCGATTGATATCCGATTCTTATCGATAGGCACCAGGGTTGCCATATCGTTGGGTACGGCCGATAACTATCAGCTGTTCAGGGCTGGTGGCCCTATCGGTGCTGGGGTTGCCAGATGTTGCCCTTGTTGTGGTTGGCGTTGCCAGATGGCGGACTATCGCCCTTTTATTTATTATTAATACTCTCAAATAATAATTCAATAATATTCTCAATGATAATAATTCCTAATACTAATGGTAATTAATAATAACAATTCATAATAATCTCGGTAACTAATAACAATTCATGATAATAACAACTAATAAAATTAATAATAATAACAATTAATAATAATTAATAATAATAATAAGGAATGCTGCGCGGGGCGTCGCACTGTGGCTAATTCATTTGGAGGAATTATATATGAATCAAATTCGATATTATTAAAATCTGAATATTGATAACTTCAGTATCATTGATGACCAATTCTTTTTAAAGTTACTAAAGGTTCATTAATTTCATCTAATAAATATAATAGTCGTAAAGAAGGTAATGCAATAAATAATAAAATAATAGCTGGTAAAATAGTTCAAATTATTTCAATTAGTTGTCCGTGTAAAAGAAATCGATTTACATAATTATTAAAAAATAGTATAAATATTAAATATCCAACTAAAACTGTAATTATTACTAAAATTAATAATGCATGATCATGAAAAAAAATTAATTGTTCTATTAAAGGAGAAGCTCTATCTTGTAAACCTAAATTAGCTCATGTAGACATTTATTTTCTAATAAAAGTAAAATACTTTATATATGGAGCTTAAATCCATTGCACTAATCTGCCATATTAGAAATTAATTAGTTAAAAGTGGTAATTCAGAATAACTATGTTCAGCTGGTGGTGTATTTTGATATCATTCAATTGAAGAATTTAATTGAATTGGATAAATTACTTGTCGTTGTGATACTAAACTTTCTCAAATAATATAGAAAAAAAATAAAATACCTAATAAAGAAATTGTAGATCCAATAGTTGATACAACATTTCAAGTTGTATAAGCATCTGGATAATCTGAATAACGTCGAGGTATACCAGCTAATCCTAAAAAATGTTGAGGAAAAAATGTTAAATTTACTCCAATGAATATAATAATAAATTGACTTTTTAATCATTTTGTATTTAATGTTAATCCTGTAAATAAAGGATATCAATGAATAAATCCTGCCATAATAGCAAATACAGCTCCTATTGATAAAACATAATGGAAATGGGCTACTACATAATAAGTATCATGAAGAATAATATCTACAGATGAATTAGCTAAAACTACTCCTGTTAATCCTCCTACAGTAAATAAAAATACAAATCCTAAAGCTCATAAAATAGCTGGAGAATATGATAATTGGGTTCCATGAAGAGTTGCTAATCAACTAAAAATTTTAATTCCAGTTGGAACAGCAATAATTATTGTTGCAGATGTAAAATAAGCACGTGTATCTACATCTATCCCAACAGTAAATATATGATGGGCTCAAACAATAAATCCTAATAAACCAATAGCAAGTATAGCATAAATTATTCCTAAAGATCCGAAAGTTTCCTTTTTACCTGATTCTTGACTAATAATATGAGAAATTCTTCCAAATCCTGGTAAAATTAAAATATAAACTTCAGGGTGTCCAAAAAATCAAAATAAGTGTTGGTATAAAATTGGGTCTCCTCCTCCAGCAGGGTCAAAAAATTATGTATTTAAATTACGATCAGTTAATAATATTGTAATTGCTCCAGCTATAATTGCACCACAAATAATGGTATTCGATCTAAAGTAATCCCTGTAGATCGTATATTAATTACTGTAGTAATAAAATTTACAGCCCCTAAAATTGATGAAATTCCAGCTAAGTGTAATGAAAAAATTGCTAGATCAACAGAAGCTCCTCCATGAGCAATTCCTGAAGATAATGGAGGGTAAACTGTCCATCCTGTACCAGCTCCATTTTCAACCATTCTGCTTACTAATAAAAGTGAAAGAGCAGGTGGTAGTAATCAAAATCTTATATTATTTATTCAAGGAAATGCTATGTCAGGAGCTCCTAATATTAAAGGAACTAATCAATTACCAAATCCTCCAATTATGATAGGTATTACCATAAAAAAAATTATAATAAAAGCATGAGCTGTTACAATAACATTATAAATTTGATCATCTCCAATTAAAGCTCCAGGGTGTCCTAATTCAGCTCGAATTAAAATTCTTAAAGATGTCCCAACTATTCCTGCTCAAGCTCCAAAAATAAAATATAAAGTTCCAATATTTTTATGATTTGTTGAAAATAATCATTGTCGCGACTATTTAGATTAAGTGGCTGAAGATTAGGCGATAGATTGTAAATCTATTTATAAGAATTATTAATTGGTCTTATAGTCATAGTTATTATGATATCAAACTGCAATTTTGAAGGAGTAAAATTTACTAAGGCTTAAAGGAATATCCTATATTTACAGCTTTGAAGGCTATTAGTTTTATTAACTTAAAGCCTTATAGTATAAAAAAAATAAAGAAATTAAAAATAATCCAAAAATTGAAAAAAAAGTTATTACTAAATATAAATTAGTATTTGTACTATTTATAGGGTAAGGTGGGACAAACCCGACAGTGTGGGTAAACCCGACCTCCCTCTGTTATCGACAATCGGAAGCACTACGCAAACTAATATTAGTGGTATCGTGTAGAGCATCGAAAATAACCAATATGGTGGTATGTAACTTTTTCATCAGTCAGCAATGAGTTGCTAAAACGACGGCAAGTTTGTTTTTACAATTTCGAGTTTCATTTTTGTGCCCAGTTGACTACAGGATATTTCATATTGCTAAAGTGATCACATAAGAAAGGTTAGTGGATTTAGATTCTATGATTAAGGTCCTACAAAGTGCATATTAGTTTGGTTCAATTTTTTACATATTTTTTTTTTAATTGCATTGTTATGAAAAAAGACGTGGTGGGGCAAACCCGACCGCTTTTTTTAATGTTGTTTTTGCTATGAAATTGTTTATTTATCAAATAAAAAGAATTATTATTATTATTTTCTAGAATAGGCGTGAAAATAGACCATTCGCGGTCGATTTTTAGCTTCCAAAGTCCACGATTCTGAGTCAATGACTTACAGCAAGCTATTTGAGCAGTGAATCGAGTGACTTAGATTAATAATTTTGCCATTTCCATTTTTTTCCATTATCATTCATTACCGTTACATAACATAATATTCATTGATAAATCATTGTAAAACCATTATATTTAGGTTATATCTGTACTGCATCAAGCAAAAATATAGGCGGTCGGGTTTACCCCACCATTTTTGACAAATGTAAAAATGAACTTTTTCGTAAAATGCTTGTATCTCAAAATTTTTCGAAGGTATGAATAAAAGCTATACATAGAAAGTTGCGCAGGAGTCTAACCTTTAATTTGGTATATATAACAACTTAACTTGGTATATATAACAATTTTATAGCCAAAACCATTTACTAGGTCGGGTTTGCCCCACCTTACCCTATTTATCTTCATGATTCAATTATTTTCATAATAATTTAATATAAATGCTGAATAACAAATTCGTAAATAAAAAAATAAGGTAATTAAAGTTGATATTATTATTACTGTGGGATGGGTCTGGCATCACTGTTCAGCCGAACACACCACAGATCATATGTTTCGCGGAAAGAAGATCGACGGAGAGGTGAAAAAGAAGGGAGTTGAAATCGAGAGACGACGCTGCAAAGACGAAAAACGAGCTACGACGAAAAACGACGACGAAATATATATAAAAACGGTGTTAACGCTTTTTTCAAATTATCTTACATATTAATCCTTATCTAAACTAATAAAACAATTAAATATCTTAATAAAACAATTAAATATCATAATAATATAACTAAAACAGTGGGATTTACTTTATTAAGCCAAAACCAATCCCACAAATATGGGGGCTCAACCTATCTGAAAAGTGGAAAAGTAAAACGACGAAGAATTAAAAAGAAAGAACATTTAAAACGACGAAAGGTGTGAAAATCTAGAACGGAAACAGGAAAAGCTGAAAACGACGTACATGTGTGTAAACGACGCTACAAATACGAAGCTGATCTGCAATCATACATATATGACGACGCGTATGTGTGTGTAAACGACGAGCAGAAGGAGTGTGTATAAACGACGAGAACAACGAATAAAAAGAAACATGTCGTGTCTTGCTGACTTTGATTTTGTTCTACAGGCATTAAAAACTGAAAAGAAGAAAAGTGTTAACCTATTGCATAAATTTGTTTTTGAAAACGAAGGCGATCGAGATAACCGAAAGCGATTGCGTTCTTTCAAGGGTTTTGAATTTTCGGAGAGTAGTCGACTCTTTGATAAGAAAGTTTCATATGTCGCTGAACATTTGACTAATAATGATTTGGCTGTAATTTGCAACATATTGGGGTTGCAACATGACAAGAACGATTTGATGCCACATATTTTCCGAAATTTGTGCACTTGTGAAAAAGAGGACGACGAAGATGACGAAACTGACGAAGAGGAAGATGAACAGAACGAGAATGCTAGGGCGCTGACGAAAAATTCGAGTGATGAAGAAGAAGAGTTTCGATCCGTGCATAGCAGAACCCGCAACCAAACGAATTTGCGAGACAACGCCATGGAGAGTTCTACAGTGGCGTCCGAAAATAACGAGTACGCTCCTGCCAAAAGTTTCGGCATGAGTTCGGCACGATTTTCAGTGAACTTTCGAGATATTGAAGACTCAATCAGACCATTTAGTGGAGATGAAAACCTTCCAGTTGAGGTTTGGGTTGATGACTTTGAAGAAATGGCTTCGATTATGTATTGGGATGACCTACAAAAATTCATTTTCGCGAAAAGGTCTCTCAAGGGTCTCGCTAAAATGTACATTATGAGTGAACGTGGTATTAAAAGTTGGCAAATGTTGAAAAAAGCTTTGATACAGGAGTTCAAAGCCGAAGTGAATGGTGCTCAGATACATAAATTGTTGACCGAAAGAAAAATGAAAAACAATGAAAACGTTCAAGAATATCTCCTAAAAATGAAGGAAGATGCTTCTCGTGGCAGTGTATGCAATACGTGATCGATGGCATCAATGATTTGAGTGTCAACAAAGCTATATTGTACAATGCTAAGGACATGAAAGAGTTCAAGGAAAAATTGAAGTGTTACGAGAAAATACGCTTAAAATCTGGAAAATCTAAAAATTATGATGAGAAGTTTAAAAATCCGATCCCTAAAGACGCTGCTGCTCAGAAAGACTCATCCATGCAAAAGAAGATACATTGCTACAACTGTGGGGAGGTTGGCCATACCTCTAATCAGTGCGCTAATCGGAGTAGTGGTCGGAAGTGTTTTAATTGTAATAATTTTGGACACATATCGAAAGACTGTCCGTCAAGTAAGAAGGAAACGGTTGCAAATCCGAGCAATACGCGTAAAATTTTCGATGATAAAATGTCGATGTGCAAAGAAATCTATATGAAGCAGAAAAAGTTTACAGCATTAATCGACACAGGCAGCAAATATAACATTGTGACGCGGGGCGCGCACAAATAACTAAATACTAAATCATAATAAGCTAAATAAATAATAACCAGTGTAAAGAAGTTCAAATTCGAACAAAACCCGCGCGCGCGCCCAAACCCGAACTCCGGCCACACTGATTCGGGCAAATACCGAACATCCGGCCACACTAATTCGGGCAAACCTACAGCCCGTGCAGGCACACTAAAACCCGCCAAGCGCTATATAAAGCCGGCCGCTAGCCTCAGAGCTATCATTCGGTGGTCGGAGTCGACCAAGGTGGAAGTCACCTAGCGCGCAGCAGCAAGCAGCAAGCAGCAACCAAGGAACTGGAACAGCGGTAACAAAGGAGTAAGACTTAACTAACCTAGGTATTGGTTGACGGCTTCGTCCTATTCCTCCATACTAAGTCTCTCTATTCGCCATATTAAGTCTTGTGTAGACGGCTCCGTCCTATTGCCTTATATCTCGCTGACGGCTTCGTCCTGCAGACGGCTTCGTCCTATTTCTCGCCTATATTGCTGACGGCTTCGTCCTGCAGACGGCTTCGTCCTATTTCTCGCCTATATCGCTGACGGCTTCGTCCCGCAGACGGCTTCGTCCTATTTCTCATACCTCGCTGACGGTTTCGTCCTGCAGACGGCTTCGTCCTACTTCTCGTATATCGTTGACGGCTTCGTCCTAATTCTCATACCTCGCTGACGGTTTCGTCCTGCAGACGGCTTCGTCCTATTTCTCATACATTGCTGACGGCTTCGTCCTGCAGACGGCTTCGTCCTACTTCTCGTATATCGTTGACGGCTTCGTCCTAATTCTCATACCTCGCTGACGGTTTCGTCCTGCAGACGGCTTCGTCCTATTTCTCATACATTGCTGACGGCGTCGTCCTGCAGACGGCTTCGTCCTACTTCTCGTATATCGTTGACGGCTTCGTCCTAATTCTCATACATCGCTGACGGCTTCGTCCCGCAGACGGCTCCGTCCTACTTCTCACACCTCGCTGACGGCTTCGTCCTGCAGACGGCTCCGTCCTACTTCTCGAATATCGTTGACGGCTTCGTCCCAATTCTCGCATATCTCGCTGACGGCATCGTCCTGCAGACGGCTTCGTCCTATTCGCGCACACACCGTTGACGGCCTCGTCCAAATTGTCGCACCCCGCTGACGGCTTCGTCCTGCTGACGGCTCCGTCCCTTAACACTACGTATCCTTATTGACGGTCTCGTCTCAATTGATCCACGTCTTCCCGAAGGCCAGGGACGCATCACGGGACCCCGATCATCCCACTCGAACGACAGGAAGCTACCTACGCGGACCCCGGACCCGCGACCCCTCCCGCAGGACACGGACGCTCGCTGGTCGGAACCCCGACTCCGGAAATATTTACTCTGTCATTAATTTCAATAAACCATATATATCTATTTTGTACGCCTAATCCAGGTTCAAACCAGCGTTATTACTGGGGCTCGGGTCGGAATTCTCCCCTTCTAGCACCACTTTCCTGAATCAAATAAATGTCCTGGATGATCCTGGCCAGCCCTGACCTACCCGAGGCTTGACTGAACGTCACAGGTGGCGCCCGAACAGATTAAGTGGTGTTTAGAAGGAGCCGACGCCGAGAAAGTAATGTCCAGTTGGGTATATATGGCAACAAAACCAGAATTGATAGAGTACGCAAGTGAATTTGGATTGGATTCATCAGGAAAGAACGAGGATTTACGGAAAACATTGGCTGCTTTCTCAAAAAGAACGGACCACGCAGAAACAGTAAGGAAGAAACTGACACTGCTGGCAGAAAAATACAGGAGGGAGAAAAGTCCTGCGAGAATACCAGAGATCATAATAACGGAGGAAAAATCAAGGATGGACAACGAAATAGAAACAAAAATGGAGGGAAAGAAGGAGACAGGGATAATTGACAGGGTACGAAATTGGGATATCAGGTACCAAGGAACGTCCAATCCGCTAGAATTTCTAGAAAAAATGGAGCAATGGGCAAATGGATACGGACTCCATCTCGATCAGCTGGTCCAGACAATGCCATTCATACTGGAAGGAAGCGCCATAGACTGGTGGAACACGACACCAACAAGGATCACCTCGTGGATACAGTTACGAACGGAACTATTGGAGTACTTTCTACCACCACGATACGGAGAACAGCTGGAAACCCAGATAGCGCAGTTAAGACAGAGAGAGAACGAGCCAGTAAGGGAATACGCGATGAACCTGAGGAAGCTAATGAGGTTCACGAAACTGTCGGAAACGGAAAAGCTAGACTGGGTGTACAAGAACTGTAGGAGCAAGCTAAAGCTATACACAAGGAGGACCGGATTCACAACACTGACGGAATTCCTCAAGCTCGCCGAGGAGGTGGAGGAAATCGAGCAGATGGAAACACAAACCGGGCAGACAGTACCACAACCACAACCAGTGAGGCCAGAAATATGCATGCAATGCGGCGGAACCGGTGATACGGCACGCATATGCGGCAACCCACCAAGGCTGTTCTGCTGGGTGTGCGGGAGAAACGGAGTCAGAACAACAGAATGTTGCCGGGCCAAGTCGGGAAACGCCGGAGGCCTGAGCGGATAGAGCTGGCAGCTCAGGCACGAAGAATAGGTCCAGCAGCGGGTGATAGGAGATGCGACGGCTACCAGATAGTAGCGCAATTTGGAGTAGGGTGTAGGAGTGCCAAGGGCATAATAGACACCGGAGCAACAACAAGCGCGATAAGCAGAAACATGTTCCAAGATCTAAGAGAGGAAGGAAGGTGGAACAGGATGCAGGCGGAGATATCACTCGCGGATGGATCTCGACAGAAGGCGATGGGAGGATTCCAAACAAACGTAGAGTTCGGAGGACGGAGATTTGAAATAACATTCATGATCCTACCGAACGTAGAAGGAGGAATCATCTTGGGAATGGACTTTCTGGCAGGAGCAGAGAGCGTGCTGAGATGCGGCGGACTGGAGTTGGAAAGACGAGGAAACGAAAACGAAAGGAGGAAGGGGACACGAAACACAAGAGAGGCGAGCCGCGACGGAATGGCCCAGCAGACGGAGCTCGTCCGAAGGGTCCGATCCGGAACGACCCACCTACAATGCCAGAGGGGATCAGGCTACCCCGCCACGGTCCGACCGATGACGGAAATCGTCCAACAGGGCCGGGACGGGGAAGTCGGAACCCAACACGGGAATACTGGCAGAACAAACCCAAGGGAGATGAGCGACGAAGGAAGGGCCCGACCGGTGACGGAGATCGTCCAAAGGGACCGGACCAGAATCGCGCATCTTCCAAGGGACGGCAATGGACGCCAGCAGAACAGCCGGGGAACAAGGATAACACGACAACCGATGACGAACAAAGGAACGGCAACAGGACAAAGCGGACAACAAGCTGCGGAAACACGAACAACACAAAATTTCCGGACGGCCGCAATCAGGGGCCCAGCAACGATGGACGCGACGCGAAGAAACTCACCAGACAGGGACATCCTGGAGCTCCACACCGACACAATAAACGAGTTCGGGTGGACAAGGCCAACTGGAAGCCGAATCTCGAAGGAGATGATAAGAACAATAAAGGCGAAACTGGCACAGAAAAAGAAAAAGACCCAACTACGCTGGATAGAAAAAGACGGCAACACATGGTGGCGCATCTCCTCCAATAGGGGGAAACTATGTGACGATAAAGCGTCACTTCCCAAGGGAGGGGGAGTGTGACGCGGGGCGCGCACAAATAACTAAATACTAAATCATAATAAGCTAAATAAATAATAACCAGTGTAAAGAAGTTCAAATTCGAACAAAACCCGCGCGCGCCCAAACCCGAACTCCGGCCACACTGATTCGGGCAAATACCGAACATCCGGCCACACTAATTCGGGCAAACCTACAGCCCGTGCAGGCACACTAAAACCCGCCAAGCGCTATATAAAGCCGGCCGCTAGCCTCAGAGCTATCATTCGGTGGTCGGAGTCGACCAAGGTGGAAGTCACCTAGCGCGCAGCAGCAAGCAGCAAGCAGCAACCAAGGAACTGGAACAGCGGTAACAAAGGAGTAAGACTTAACTAACCTAGGTATTGGTTGACGGCTTCGTCCTATTCCTCCATACTAAGTCTCTCTATTCGCCATATTAAGTCTTGTGTAGACGGCTCCGTCCTATTGCCTTATATCTCGCTGACGGCTTCGTCCTGCAGACGGCTTCGTCCTATTTCTCGCCTATATTGCTGACGGCTTCGTCCTGCAGACGGCTTCGTCCTATTTCTCGCCTATATCGCTGACGGCTTCGTCCCGCAGACGGCTTCGTCCTATTTCTCATACCTCGCTGACGGTTTCGTCCTGCAGACGGCTTCGTCCTACTTCTCGTATATCGTTGACGGCTTCGTCCTAATTCTCATACCTCGCTGACGGTTTCGTCCTGCAGACGGCTTCGTCCTATTTCTCATACATTGCTGACGGCTTCGTCCTGCAGACGGCTTCGTCCTACTTCTCGTATATCGTTGACGGCTTCGTCCTAATTCTCATACCTCGCTGACGGTTTCGTCCTGCAGACGGCTTCGTCCTATTTCTCATACATTGCTGACGGCTTCGTCCTGCAGACGGCTTCGTCCTACTTCTCGTATATCGTTGACGGCTTCGTCCTAATTCTCATACATCGCTGACGGCTTCGTCCCGCAGACGGCTCCGTCCTACTTCTCACACCTCGCTGACGGCTTCGTCCTGCAGACGGCTCCGTCCTACTTCTCGAATATCGTTGACGGCTTCGTCCCAATTCTCGCATATCTCGCTGACGGCATCGTCCTGCAGACGGCTTCGTCCTATTCGCGCACACACCGTTGACGGCCTCGTCCAAATTGTCGCACCCCGCTGACGGATTCGTCCTGCTGACGGCTCCGTCCCTTAACACTACGTATCCTTATTGACGGTCTCGTCTCAATTGATCCACGTCTTCCCGAAGGCCAGGGACGCATCACGGGACCCCGATCATCCCACTCGAACGACAGGAAGCTACCTACGCGGACCCCGGACCCGCGACCCCTCCCGCAGGACACGGACGCTCGCTGGTCGGAACCCCGACTCCGGAAATATTTACTCTGTCATTAATTTCAATAAACCATATATATCTATTTTGTACGCCTAATCCAGGTTCAAACCAGCGTTATTACTGGGGCTCGGGTCGGAATTCTCCCCTTCTAGCACCACTTTCCTGAATCAAATAAATGTCCTGGATGATCCTGGCCAGCCCTGACCTACCCGAGGCTTGACTGAACGTCACAGGTGGCGCCCGAACAGATTAAGTGGTGTTTAGAAGGAGCCGACGCCGAGAAAGTAATGTCCAGTTGGGTATATATGGCAACAAAACCAGAATTGATAGAGTACGCAAGTGAATTTGGATTGGATTCATCAGGAAAGAACGAGGATTTACGGAAAACATTGGCTGCTTTCTCAAAAAGAACGGACCACGCAGAAACAGTAAGGAAGAAACTGACACTGCTGGCAGAAAAATACAGGAGGGAGAAAAGTCCTGCGAGAATACCAGAGATCATAATAACGGAGGAAAAATCAAGGATGGACAACGAAATAGAAACAAAAATGGAGGGAAAGAAGGAGACAGGGATAATTGACAGGGTACGAAATTGGGATATCAGGTACCAAGGAACGTCCAATCCGCTAGAATTTCTAGAAAAAATGGAGCAATGGGCAAATGGATACGGACTCCATCTCGATCA
The DNA here is from genome assembly GCA_018903765.1 of Drosophila aff. chauvacae BK-2020. NCBI lineage: Eukaryota > Metazoa > Arthropoda > Insecta > Diptera > Drosophilidae > Drosophila > Drosophila aff. chauvacae BK-2020. The sequence continues at coordinate 611,970 of JAEIGO010000106.1, forward strand.
GCTGGTCCAGACAATGCCATTCATACTGGAAGGAAGCGCCATAGACTGGTGGAACACGACACCAACAAGGATCACCTCGTGGATACAGTTACGAACGGAACTATTGGAGTACTTTCTACCACCACGATACGGAGAACAGCTGGAAACCCAGATAGCGCAGTTAAGACAGAGAGAGAACGAGCCAGTAAGGGAATACGCGATGAACCTGAGGAAGCTAATGAGGTTCACGAAACTGTCGGAAACGGAAAAGCTAGACTGGGTGTACAAGAACTGTAGGAGCAAGCTAAAGCTATACACAAGGAGGACCGGATTCACAACACTGACGGAATTCCTCAAGCTCGCCGAGGAGGTGGAGGAAATCGAGCAGATGGAAACACAAACCGGGCAGACAGTACCACAACCACAACCAGTGAGGCCAGAAATATGCATGCAATGCGGCGGAACCGGTGATACGGCACGCATATGCGGCAACCCACCAAGGCTGTTCTGCTGGGTGTGCGGGAGAAACGGAGTCAGAACAACAGAATGTTGCCGGGCCAAGTCGGGAAACGCCGGAGGCCTGAGCGGATAGAGCTGGCAGCTCAGGCACGAAGAATAGGTCCAGCAGCGGGTGATAGGAGATGCGACGGCTACCAGATAGTAGCGCAATTTGGAGTAGGGTGTAGGAGTGCCAAGGGCATAATAGACACCGGAGCAACAACAAGCGCGATAAGCAGAAACATGTTCCAAGATCTAAGAGAGGAAGGAAGGTGGAACAGGATGCAGGCGGAGATATCACTCGCGGATGGATCTCGACAGAAGGCGATGGGAGGATTCCAAACAAACGTAGAGTTCGGAGGACGGAGATTTGAAATAACATTCATGATCCTACCGAACGTAGAAGGAGGAATCATCTTGGGAATGGACTTTCTGGCAGGAGCAGAGAGCGTGCTGAGATGCGGCGGACTGGAGTTGGAAAGACGAGGAAACGAAAACGAAAGGAGGAAGGGGACACGAAACACAAGAGAGGCGAGCCGCGACGGAATGGCCCAGCAGACGGAGCTCGTCCGAAGGGTCCGATCCGGAACGACCCACCTACAATGCCAGAGGGGATCAGGCTACCCCGCCACGGTCCGACCGATGACGGAAATCGTCCAACAGGGCCGGGACGGGGAAGTCGGAACCCAACACGGGAATACTGGCAGAACAAACCCAAGGGAGATGAGCGACGAAGGAAGGGCCCGACCGGTGACGGAGATCGTCCAAAGGGACCGGACCAGAATCGCGCATCTTCCAAGGGACGGCAATGGACGCCAGCAGAACAGCCGGGGAACAAGGATAACACGACAACCGATGACGAACAAAGGAACGGCAACAGGACAAAGCGGACAACAAGCTGCGGAAACACGAACAACACAAAATTTCCGGACGGCCGCAATCAGGGGCCCAGCAACGATGGACGCGACGCGAAGAAACTCACCAGACAGGGACATCCTGGAGCTCCACACCGACACAATAAACGAGTTCGGGTGGACAAGGCCAACTGGAAGCCGAATCTCGAAGGAGATGATAAGAACAATAAAGGCGAAACTGGCACAGAAAAAGAAAAAGACCCAACTACGCTGGATAGAAAAAGACGGCAACACATGGTGGCGCATCTCCTCCAATAGGGGAAACTATGTGACGATAAAGCGTCACTTCCCAAGGGAGGGGGGAGTGTGACGCGGGGCGCGCACAAATAACTAAATACTAAATCATAATAAGCTAAATAAATAATAACCAGTGTAAAGAAGTTCAAATTCGAACAAAACCCGCGCGCGCGCCCAAACCCGAACTCCGGCCACACTGATTCGGGCAAATACCGAACATCCGGCCACACTAATTCGGGCAAACCTACAGCCCGTGCAGGCACACTAAAACCCGCCAAGCGCTATATAAAGCCGGCCGCTAGCCTCAGAGCTATCATTCGGTGGTCGGAGTCGACCAAGGTGGAAGTCACCTAGCGCGCAGCAGCAAGCAGCAAGCAGCAACCAAGGAACTGGAACAGCGGTAACAAAGGAGTAAGACTTAACTAACCTAGGTATTGGTTGACGGCTTCGTCCTATTCCTCCATACTAAGTCTCTCTATTCGCCATATTAAGTCTTGTGTAGACGGCTCCGTCCTATTGCCTTATATCTCGCTGACGGCTTCGTCCTGCAGACGGCTTCGTCCTATTTCTCGCCTATATTGCTGACGGCTTCGTCCTGCAGACGGCTTCGTCCTATTTCTCGCCTATATCGCTGACGGCTTCGTCCCGCAGACGGCTTCGTCCTATTTCTCATACCTCGCTGACGGTTTCGTCCTGCAGACGGCTTCGTCCTACTTCTCGTATATCGTTGACGGCTTCGTCCTAATTCTCCTACCTCGCTGACGGTTTCGTCCTGCAGACGGCTTCGTCCTCCTTCTCATACATTGCTGACGGCTTCGTCCTGCAGACGGCTTCGTCCTACTTCTCGTATATCGTTGACGGTTTCGTCCTAATTCTCATACCTCGCTGACGGTCTCGTCCTGCAGACGGCTTCGTCCTACTTCTCATACATTGCTGACGGCTTCGTCCTGCAGACGGCTTCGTCCTACTTCTCGTATATCGTTGACGGTTTCGTCCTAATTCTCATACCTCGCTGACGGTCTCGTCCTGCAGACGGCTTCGTCCTACTTCTCGTATATCGTTGACGGCTTCGTCCTAATTCTCGCTACATCGCTGACGGCATCGTCCTGCAGACGGCTTCGTCCTATTCGCGCACACACCGTTGACGGCCTTGTCCAAATTGTCGCACCCCGCTGACGGCTTCGTCCTGCTGACGGCTCCGTCCCTTAACACTACGTATCCTTATTGACGGTCTCGTCTCAATTGATCCACGTCTTCCCGAAGGCCAGGGACGCATCACGGGACCCCGATCATCCCACTCGAACGACAGGAAGCTACCTACGCGGACCCCGGACCCGCGACCCCTCCCGCAGGACACGGACGCTCGCTGGTCGGAACCCCGACTCCGGAAATATTTACTCTGTCATTAATTTCAATAAACCATATATATCTATTTTGTACGCCTAATCCAGGTTCAAACCAGCGTTATTACTGGGGCTCGGGTCGGAATTCTCCCCTTCTAGCACCACTTTCCTGAATCAAATAAATGTCCTGGATGATCCTGGCCAGCCCTGACCTACCCGAGGCTTGACTGAACGTCACAACATTATAAATGAAGCAACGTATTTAAAACTGAATAAGCCTAAACTGAGCGCTGCAAACATATTTCTCGTCGGTTTCGGAAATAATAACAAAGTGAAACCATTCGGTTCATTTAAAGAAGAGTTCGAGGTTGACAATCAAATATTTCAAGAAAATTTTTTGGTGGTTTCATCAGACTTTTTGGACGTAGATGTTGTGTTAGGCGCAGAATTTTGTAACAACGCAGAAATTCAAATTAATCGCGACGGTATAAAAATCATAAAGCCTGAAAATCATGACGCTGAAGCCGAAATAAGTTCGCTTATGAAAATTAACGTTGAAAGTGCTGAAAATATAATCATCAACATTGACGAAAATGCGACCAGTCAAGGAAAACGCGAAGTTTACGACCTGATTAAGAACTATAACCCTTCGAACACGAAAACAACCAATGTCGAGATGCGCATTGTTTTAAAAGACGACACTCCTGTGCATTCGCGTCCGCGTAGAATGGCATTTTCTGAAAAATGCATTATTGACGATCAAATCGAACAATGGCTGAAAGACGGAATCATCGAGCAGTCCCAGTCTGAGTACAGCAGTCCGGTCGTATTGGTAAAGAAACGCGATAATGCAATGCGACTTTGCATCGATTACAGAAGGATTAATAAGGTAATAGTAAGAGATCTTTTTCCCCTTCCCCTGATTGAAGATCAACTGGACCGTTTGCAAAACGCTCAAATATTCAGCACGCTGGATCTAAAGAACGGATTCTTCCACGTTAACGTCAATAAAGAAAGCCGCAAGTTCACGTCTTTTGTAACTCACAATGGCCAGTACCAGTTCCTGAAAGTCCCTTTTGGTCTGACAAATTCTCCAGGCGTATTTCAAAGACACGTAAACGCAATTTTCCGTGATTTAACGCGTTCGGGTATTGCGATTCCATATGTCGACGACATCATAGTTCCAGCTAAAGACGAACGTGAAGCAGTATCCAATCTCAAGATAGTCATTAAACGCTGCGAAGAGTATGGCTTGGTGATCAATCTAAAAAAATGCTGTTTCTTGAAGAAAAAAATCGAGTTTCTGGGCCATGTTATAGAGAATCAAAAGATCAGCATCTCAGACGAAAAGACGAAATCCGTAACGAAGTTCCCTACTCCGACAAACCAGAAGCAGCTGCAAAGCTTCCTGGGTCTGGTCGGATATTTTCGAAAGTTTATATTGAACTTTTCGATCATCGCCAAACCTTTGACTGATCTGATGAAACACGACGCCAAGTTTTGCTTTACCGAAAGAGAGATTGCCGCTTTTAACATGCTTAAGACGTTGATTACCCAGAAGCCATTGCTCAAGATTTTTCATCCGCAGCACGAAACAGAACTACACACAGATGCATCGATTGACGGTTTTGGAGCAGTTCTACTCCAAAAGTCTCCCCACGATAAACAGATTCATCCTGTTTACTATATGAGTAAAAAGACGACGGACGCGGAAAGAAAGTTTTCTAGCTATGAGTTAGAGATTCTGGCAGTAGTTGAAGCTTTTCGTAAGTTCAGAGTATACCTCTTGGGTATACACTTTAAGCTGATAAGCGATTGTAACGCTTTCACGAAGACGATAGAAAAAAGGGAAGTCTGCTCGAGAGTCGCACGTTGGATTCTCGAACTTCAAGAGTTTGACTTTGACGTCGAGCACAGATCGGGCACACGCATACGTCATGCTGATGCTTTAAGCCGTTATCCAGTAATGATGATCTCCGACGAAAGTTTGCATATTAAATTGAAATATGTTCAATCGCAAGACGAGGAATTAAAAGCCATTATTGACGTTCTTGCTGAGAAAACTACTCACAACAATTTCTTTCTGAAAGCCGGTATTCTCTACAAACTGGTCAACGATGAAGAATTAATAGTTGTGCCACTAACCCTACAACGCGAAATTATTCGACAAGCACATGAAAAAGGACATTTTTCCGTAAAGAAAACAAAAGAGATCATTGCAAAAGAGTACTACATTCCAAAGCTCGAGGACAAAATTATACGGCAGATTAGATGTTGCATTCCATGTATTGTATCCAACAGAAAGCTTGGCAAAAAAGAAGGAGGGTTGCACCCGTTATCGAAGGAAGATCAGCCGCTTCAAACGTTTCACATTGATTTTTTGGGACCTCTTGAATCGACTCATAAGGCATACAAGCACATTCTAGCTGTCATTGATGGATTCACAAAATTCTGTTGGCTGTATCCTACAAAATCTACATCATCCAAGGACGTTATTACAAGACTGGAGGCTCAGAGCGAAATTTTTGGAAACCCTGTTCAAATAATTTCCGATCGAGGCACAGCGTTCACATCTGACGAATTTAAGCAGTATTGCAAGAACGAAAACATTGAACTTCATGCAGTAACGACTGGTCTTCCCAGAGCGAACGGGCAAGTAGAACGCCTCAATGCCACGATTGTGTCCGTCCTGTCAAAGCTATCCATAGAGGACCCCAGCAAATGGTACAAGTTCGTCAGCCAGGTTCAGCAAACAATCAATTCTACGTACTGCAGAAGTACACATACGACTCCATTTGAGCTTCTTGTAGGCGTCAAGATGCGCACTAAAATAGACGTTCAGCTTAAAGAAATGATCCAGCAAGAATTTATACGAATGTTCCAGGATCATCGTGACGAGATACGCCAGACTGCCAAAAAACAGATCCTTGTTATGCAGAACGAAAATAGGCATACCTATAATCTGAGACGTAAACCCGCATTGACGTACAAAGTAGGCGATCTTGTCGCTATCAAACGCACTCAACTTGGTGGTGGACTTAAGCTAAAGCCGAAGTATTTGGGTCCATATAAAGTAACCAAAGTCAAGCCGAAAGATACCTACGATGTTGCAAAAGAATCAGTATCTTCTGACGGGCCGAGATATACAACCTCTTGTGCCGAATACATGAAGCCATGGATTCAGATATCCTCCGATGACGTCGATGATCCATTCGGGACGAATGTGTAGAAGGATGGCCGAGTTGTGGGATGGGTCTGGCATCACTGTTCAGCCGAACACACCACAGATCATATGTTTCGCGGAAAGAAGATCGACGGAGAGGTGAAAAAGAAGGGAGTTGAAATCGAGAGACGACGCTGCAAAGACGAAAAACGAGCTACGACGAAAAACGACGACGAAATATATATAAAAACGGTGTTAACGCTTTTTTCAAATTATCTTACATATTAATCCTTATCTAAACTAATAAAACAATTAAATATCTTAATAAAACAATTAAATATCATAATAATATAACTAAAACAGTGGGATTTACTTTATTAAGCCAAAACCAATCCCACATTACTGTTAATAAAAAATATTGATTACATAAAGTTAATTGTTGAATTACTAATCATTTTGGTAAAAATCCTAAAAATGGCGGTAATCCTCCTAAAGATAAAAAATTTATAAATATAGAAAATTTTAAAATTTTTCTATTAACAAATCAAGAAAATAATTGATTTAAATGAAATAATTTAAAAATATTAAATATAAATGTTAAAATAAATGAAAGAAAAGAATAAAATAGAAAATAAATTAGTCAAATTGATTCACTAATTATAATAGATCTTAATATTCATCCTAAATGATTAATTGAAGAAAATGCTATTAATTTTCGCAGAGAAGTTTGGTTTAATCCACCAATTGCTCCAATAACTGCTGATAAAATTACTCTAATTAATAGTAAATTTTTAATATTTAAATATGAAATTAATATTAATGGGGCAATTTTTTGTCAGGTTATTAAAATTAATACATTTATTCAAGTTAATCCTTCCATTATATTAGGAAATCAAAAATGAAATGGAGCAGCTCCTATTTTTAATAAAAGTGCTGATATAATAATTATAGATGTAAAATTCTCATTAATTTCAGTATTTATATTATTTTTTAATATTAATAAAATTGATGAAAACAATAAAACAGTTGATGCTAATGCTTGGGTTAAAAAATATTTTAAAGAAGCTTCTGTAGATATAGAATTGTGATTGTCTCTAAGTAGGGGGATAAAAGATAACAAATTAATTTCTAAACCTATTCAAGCTCCTAACCAAGAATTAGAAGAAACTGTAATTAATGTTCCAATAATTATAATTGTGATAAATAAAATTTTTGATGAATTATTAAAAATTAAAAAGAAAAGGATTATAACCTTTATAAATGGGGTATGAACCCAGTAGCTTAATTAGCTTATCTTTTTAATTTAATGTATATATATATATATATATAAATATATTTTGGTGTATGATGCACAAAAGTTTTTATACTTTTAGAAATAGTTTAATTCTATTAAATATAAAATCCTTATGTTTATAAATATACTAGAGGGCCCGCTATTGCATCCTCGCTTTGATCGGATGCAGATCACACTTAAAATTTTGTATTAAATTAAATAAAGATTTTTTGAAGTCGAATGACAAATTTAAAATGAGGCAAGGCCTACTCTAAGCCTTAGACAAATATCAATATTATCCCATTAATATTATTTTTTTTAATTTATGTTTTTTATTTTTTAAATAGGTTGCAGGTGGAATTAGAAAATTAAAATACCCATACGAATCTGGAAATTTTTTTTTCTGATTTTTTAAAAAAAACTTCAAGTCTCTCAGACATGTGGTTTGGCCATGGCTGTGATATATCAGGCAGTCAGTCAGTCAGGACAAAGCATTTTATATATATAGATAAATCAGTCAATGAATGCAGAAAACTGCATAATTTACCCTATCAAGGTAACCCTTTTCATCAGGCAATTCATTAATAATAAAGTTTTCATGTTTTTTTTTTTTTTTTTATTTATTAATTGTTATTTTTTTAATAAATTACAGATTTTTTTTAAAGGTTTGTTTTTATTAAGTAATGTATTTTAGGACAAAATTAAAAATAATTTAATATTTAATTAGATAATTTTATTTTTCTATATATATATATTAGGGCGGGTCGATTTAAAAATCGCATAAGCGGCACGGAAATTCATGTTCTGGGGATCAAAATAAGCAATTTTGCCCAAAGAACCATACCTCTAAAATGCATTCTGATGTTCCCCTTTTTGATGCGAAGAAAAATCTCTTTTGATCAGTAGAGAAATTCCGTTTTGACCCATTTAGAGAGCCCCAATCGAGTCCAAATGTATGACCGACCCCCACTAATTTTCGATGGCCGATCCACTCATGCTAGTGGCGTACCCCCTTGACCGCCCCTAGATCCCCCAATAGACCACCCCCTACAAAGATGTTCCAAAATCACCATTATTAGCACGGTGCATGAAAAAAAAAACTATGAAATGCCTAATTTAGGGAAGAAAACATTATTTATCAAGAACATACTTATGTAAATGCAAAAATTAATTGAAACACGCATGGATTTTTATGGTTTTTCTCCTACATTATAACTTTGCCAATTATCAACAAATTTTCATATAATTTGAGATATGGCCATTTTGTATTATTCTAGAATTTCGGTTTTAATTTTATCAAAATCTGACTACTATATCATATGGCTGCCTTAGGAATATGTGCAATTAATTTATTTTGAAAGCTTTGTTGCTAGCAACATTTAGTTGTTGCGCAACATTTTTCACTGTCAACATGTTTCGCTCAACAGTTATATTATCGAAAAACACGCGAAAGCGAAAGGAACCGCAATCCTAAAATGTATATTAAATTTTAAATACTTACTGCAAGGGTATTTAAACTTCGGCTTGCCGAAGTTAGCTTCCTTTCTTGTTTTCATTGACAAATGTAGGAGAAAAACCATAAAAATCCATGCGTGTTTCAATTAATTTTTGCATTTACATAAGTATGTTCTTGATAAATAATGTTTTCTTCCCTAAATTAGGCATTTCATAGTTTTTTTTTCATGCACCGTGCTAATAATGGTGATTTTGGAACATCTTTGTAGGGGGTGGTCTATTGGGGGATCTAGGGGCGGTCAAGGGGGTACGCCACTAGCATGAGTGGATCGGCCATCGAAAATTAGTGGGGGTCGGTCATACATTTGGACTCGATTGGGGCTCTCTAAATGGGTCAAAACGGAATTTCTCTACTGATCAAAAGAGATTTTTCTTCGCATCAAAAAGGGGAACATCAGAATGCATTTTAGAGGTATGGTTCTTTGGGCAAAATTGCTTATTTTGATCCCCAGAACATGAATTTCCGTGCCGCTTATGCGACTTTTTTGCCTCCATACAAATCGACCCGCCCTAATATATATATATACAATAAATTATCAACTATATATAAATATATAAATATATAATAATTTAATAAATATTTATATTATTTATATAAATCCAAGAATATTAGATAAAATATTTGAATATAGATTTTTTTTACAAATTATATCAACATTTTTGGATTGCGAAATTTTTTATTTAAATTGTTAACTATATAATAATATATTAAATATTTATATATATTATATATATTAATCTTGTATTAGTATACTACAAATTAAAAAAAAAAAAAAAAAAACTGTAAGATTTTTTAATAATAAAGTTTTCATGTTAATAATTAATTAATTTTATTGTGCTAAAAGAAAAATTTTTTTTTTAATTTTATAATTTTTATTAATTAATTAATTTATTTATAATTATAATTTATTTATTTAATTAATTTATGTAGGTAGGTTGTAGTGGTGAGGCTCCCTTCTGGAGCCTCCAAGTAGAGCTATGCTCCTTTTTGGTCCACTCCCTCTGTTTTCATGTTGTGGTCATAGTTGCCCTTTAATACCATCCTGAGTCGCTGAGAAAGCCTAGGATCGCTGAGACCTTCAGCTCTCCTATGCCTTCTAATGACTCCAGCTGGTAGGCACCGAAGTGACGTAGTCTGATGTGATTTAGGGCCGGACAAAAGCAGAGCAGGTGCTCTGGTGTCTCTGGTTCCGTAATTTCTCTGCAGCTTCTACAGCTAGCGTTGTAAGGTAGCCCCATCTTCATTGCGTGCGTCCCGATCGCCCAATAACCTGTTGCGACTGCTGTGAATCTTCTGATATCCCGCTTGCTGTTGGATAGCAGCTCTCTAGTTCGATTCTTGTCGTATGTCGGCCAACATTTCTTTGATCTCTTATGTTCGCTCTTACTTGACCACTCCTTGTCGGCTGTCTGTTTGAAATGGTCATGGATCCTTGTCTGGAACGAGTTCAACGAGATAGGTGTCCGTACGTTGGTATCTTGCCCTTGCGAACCTGCTCGGGCTAATTCGTCCGCTTTCTCGTTCCCTGGGATGTCGCAGTGACCCGGTACCCAGGTGACTTGTACCTCGTTTCTCTCCGCAAGTCTATTAAGGGCCTTCTTGCATTCTGCCACCATTCGTGAGTTTGTTCTCACGGCCGCTAGGGATTTTATAGCCGCTTGGCTATCAGAGTAAAACCGTACTTTGGTGTCGCTAAGTTCTCGCCGTATCGAAAGCTTGGCTGCTTCCGTTATGGCGAGTACCTCAGCCTGAAAAACCGTCGCTGAGTCTGAGACAGTGAAGGACTCCTCGATCCCCCATTGCTCAGCGAAGATCCCAGCCCCCACGCCGCAGCTCATTTTAGAGCCATCGGTGTAGAGGGATACCTCCTCTGCCTCGGTTACTCTCTCCCTTCTCCAATCTTCCCTTGTTGGGAATGTTGTCGTGTAGGCATTTCCGAAGTTCATCTCCGTAGTCAAGTAGTCCATTAGTGCGTTTGCTTCTAGCTTGATTCCTTCCAGTATCTTGCCGTGGCCTGCGCCGTATTCCCTCCAGCAGTTACTTGCTTTCAGTCTTACTGCGCTCTGTGCTGCCATGTCCTTTACGAACAGTTCTATCGGCATTATGTCCAGGATAGCATTCAGTGCTGCTGCGGGGCATGATCGCATAGCTCCCGTCACGCCAGCACACGCTGCTCTCTGTATCCTCGTCAATTTTTTGATGTTGTAAGCCCTAGTTAGCGCTGGCCACCATACTAGGGCTCCGTATGTTAAAATTGGCCGAACAACCGATGTGTAAAGCCATATTATTACCTTTGGGTGTAATCCCCATTTATCTCCGAACATTTTCCTGCAAGAGTAGAAAGCAATACTCTTTCAGTAATGTTTCCTTTCCACGAGAGCTTCGGGTCTAGTATCACACCGAGATACTTAGCCTGCTCTGATAGTTTTAGCTCTACGCCATCTATTCTGGGCATATTATATGCTGGTATCTTAGTCCTTCTAGTGAAGAGCATAAGTTCTGTTTTATTTGGGTTGACACTTAGTCCGCAGGTCTTTGCCCATATTTAAGCGACCCAGCGCCCCTGTCATTATCTCACTAATAACGTCAGGATAGGGTCCGGATACTAGCAGCACCACGTCATCTGCGTAGGCTACTGCTTTGACGCCACCCATATTGAGCTCTTCCAATATGTTGTTCATGTTTATGAGCCAAAGTAGAGGCGATAGGACACCGCCCTGAGGTGTGCCTCTCTTCACTGACCGTGTGAGGTGAGTGCCACTCAGTTCGGCAGTGATCGTCCTACTCGTTAGCATAACTCCGATCCATTCTCTGATGCCTCTCTCAATGCCCATCGAGGTGAGGGAGCTCGGCGTTCACGTTATTGAACGCACCTTCGATGTCTAGGAAGGCGGCCATCGTGTATTGCTTATATTGTAGTGTCTTCTCGACGTGACCTACAACTTCGTGTAGTGCTGTTTCTGTTGACCGTCCTTTTCGGTACGCATGCTGCGCGTGTCTCTCGATTCTTTCTCGGATGTGAACATCTAGTAGTCTTTCCAGGGTCTTCAGGACGAAGGATGTTAGGCTTATCGGCCTATAGTCCTTCGCTAGAATGTGCCCCCTTCTGCCTGGCTTTGGTATAAATATGACTTTGGCTTCCCTCCACCTTAGCGGGATGTGCCTTAGTCTTATACAAGACTTGTATATGGCTTTAAGCCATCTACAGAGGCTTTCTTTGGCAGTTTGTAGCATTGCCGGTATTATGCCGTCCGGGCCCGGGCTTTTGTATCTATCAAAAGACTCTATTGCCCACTGGATTCGCTCCGTGGTGATGATATCTTTCGTTTGTGTGTCTGTCTGTGTATTTGTGCCTTCCTCGGGTGCCGAGTTCTCTCGAAGGTTCCCCGGGAAGTGAGTGTCGACTAGTAGCTCTAGCGACTCCTCTATTGTCATTGTGGCCGAGCCGTCTGGTCTGTTGATAAGAGTGGGGCTTGTGTGCCCCTTGGCAAGGATTTTGCTTAATCTTTCCGTATCTTTTATGCCTTCTAATGATTCACAGTAGCTCTTCCAAGATTCGTTCTTGGCTTCGTATACTGATTTTTTGTATGCTTTCTGTGCTTCCTTATATGGTTCCCATTTCTTGGTTCCATAGCATGTGTTAAAGGTTTTGCGCGCTCTCTTCCTGAGGTCGCTCAGTTCCTTGGTCCACCATGGTGGATACTGCTTCTTGGAGAATGAAACTTTACATGTCTCTTTGAATGCGTTGTTAAGGATGTTTGTAAGGTCTTCTACTTCCTTGTCGAGGGCCTTTGAGGAGGATTGTACCTTTACCCTCCTGTTGCTGACCTTTGAGTGGACAATTTCGCCGAATTTGTCCCAGTTTGTCCTGCGGGGGTTACGACTCGGTATCGGCTTATTTACCGATGCCGATAAGTCAAAGAAGATGTATCTGTGGTCCGAAAAGGAGAGTTGGGTCGACACTCTCCAGTTCTCGACTTTATATTTGCCATATTCTATTTGAAGGGTGAGATCTAACACCTCTTCCCAACCCTGAAAACCCTCCGTACTGGGGAATATGAAGGTTGGTGTATTGCCCTTGTTACAAATCGTAACCTTACGACTAATAATATTGTCAAAAAGAGACTCACCTCTTTCATTCGTTTCCGAGCTTCCCCAGAGCGAGTGCCTCGCGTTCGCGTCGCATCCCAGCACCAGGGTCGTCTTAGTGTCTTCGGCCCATTGCAGCAGCTTGACGACCGGTTCAGGGGGGCCGGATCGTCGTGGGCCATGTACGCAGAGGCGATGATAACTCCTCTCCCATCCGCTGCCACGAATCTAGCTACTGCCAGATCTGGTGTGCTGAGATTGGAACAGAGAAAAGCGTTAAAGTGATTCTTAATTACTATGCATGCTCTCGACCTACCCACCGAGTTGGTGCACAGTACTGTGTATCCTGGGATCCTTAGGCCAGCAACTTGCTCGTCCCTGGTCCAAGGCTCCTGTATCAGTCCGATGTCGATATCCTTCTCACTGAGAAGGATCGTGAGATTTGCTGAAGCATGGGTACTGCGCTTCAGGTTAATCTGCACGAGTTTCGACATCGGGATTGGTTGGGGTTGTGTTCGGGGATTTGTCGTCGATGACCATATCGTCCAACAACCTGTTGGTGTCATCGACCTCCTCTAATATCTCGTCCGGTTCGGCAAGGAAGACCTTAATCTTGGCCTTCCGTATACCGTACCGGACCTTGTGGTCGTTGGCTTCAAGCTACGACAGGCAGCGTTGATTTATGAGAAGAAGGAACGGCTGGCTCGACTTCATCTCCTTTTCCGCCTTGAGGATGGTCCAGTCTTCTGTGTGGACATCCGGATTCTGGGCCTTCAGACAGGCGATCACCCTAGCATGATCAGTTTGCCCCTTCGGCAACCAGATGCGGGCTCTGGGTCTCCTCGGAATCTCCCTGGCGTGGACTAGCCTAATCTTAAGGCCAGCCCAGGTGTCGCTAATCGAAGCCACACACTCCGCCAGGAAGGTCCTTGAAAACCCATCGTCGCACCTGATGACCCGGTGCCCCCTGACCACGTCTGAGGAGTCGAAGGAGGGGATAGGGCCGGTCGGCACGGCAACCAACCTGTCAGTTACCATGTCGGCCAACTTGGCCTCTATCTCCTCCCACTTCTCCGACAGCAGACGACCGTCGTCGTGGAGCTCGTCCACCAGAGCCATAGCCAGACTGTCTCTGGCCACCTCGCTGAACTTCTTCGCCTTACTGACGAAGTTTGTGGCTCTCGCTTGCCCTGTGGGTCCTTCGCCCTTTTAGGCGCGCTCACGCTCACCTCTTGCGAGCGGTTGCGCTTCGCCTTAGAGGGCTGGAGCGCCGCCGGGTTTGCCTTGCTGTGCGCCTCGAATTCCGCGATCTCCGCAAGGAATCGGGCCTTACTCTCAGCATCTCGAGGGTCACTTTTGCCCTCAGCCTCGTTCTTGGCAATCTTGCCGAGAATGAAGCGGGCTCTCTTGACCCTCGCTCGTCGTTGCTGGTGTGTTAGCTGCTCTTGAGTTTTGTCTTCGATGGTGCCCAGCTGAGCCCCACCTTTGTGGTCGGATTGGGGAGTGCTACTAGCTCTCCCCTCGGGTCTCGACGGAGCCGGGATGTCACAAACTAGACATCGGCAGCTCATCTACGTCGGTCTCCGTATGTTTGTGAGTCGCCAAGGCCCAACTAGGCCTCAGCATCTCCTCCTCGTCCTCTTCCGACAGTTTTTGGGATTTATCCTCTCCCGGGAGTTCCGAAGCTCGGTGCGTTGGTTTCATTTCTTATTCATGAACGCCCGCTTTGCTCGTCCTGGCAAGCGCAGCGGGCCGGAGGGGGTTTGGGGCTTTGAAGTTGGTAGACCGTGGCTTCGCCCCAAAGCCGCGGCAAGGCATCTTACGACCCAGGGTTGCCCGGCCCTGGGAAGGCTCCGTTCAAACACAGCTGGATTAGCCCCTCAGCTGCGAACCGAAAGTCAGGGGGCACGGGTCGCTTCACACTCCTGACTTGAGGGGGGGCCTGTTAAAGACCTGCCCAGGTCCGCCCGACTACAATTGGTCAGCATCCCCGATCGAACTCGACCGAGGACCTGCTTCCGGCCGCCCTCACTTGGAGAGTATAGTCGCACTACCGATGGTGCACACAGTTACGGCAGATGACACAGTCATCCGTTGATCCCCCTGTGTACCCAATCGGCTGACGGCCAATTAATTTATTATTAATATAAATTTTTAAATTTTATTTATAATTTTATAGTTATTTATATTTTATTTATTTAAATTTACTTTTTTTAATTATTTAAATAAACAATATTATTTATTAAAATTTATTAATTTTTTTAAATTTAATTATTAAATAAGTTATCGGGGGATAAATTTCTAGATTTAGTGATTAATTTTTATTATTATAATTAATATAAATTTATTATAAAATTTATTTTTTTTTCATTATTTATATAAATAATATTAATAATTTAAATCTATTAATTTAACTATTAAATAAGTTATTAGTGTATAATTTTTTAAATTTAATGATTAATTTTAATTATTATAATTAATATAAATTTATAATTAAATTATTTTTAAATAGTATTGTTTATTTAATTTTATTAAAATTTTTAATTAATTTGGTTATATAATTAAAATTATATATATATATATATATATATATATATATATATATATATATATTCGTGTGTATGTTTATATATATATATATATATATATATGTATATATGTATATATATATATATATATATGTATATATTTATATATGTATATATATATACCCAGCAGACAAAAACTTCGTTTATGATATTAAAAACGATAGTTTTGCGGACTTCAGGCGGACAAAACGTCCGATTTCAGATCCGCGAACGATACTTAGGTTAATCATCTGTCAGGGGTTTTGTGGCAGAGAAAGCTATCATTTTCGGAACCCGAAAATGATTGAGTTTGCGGACCTTTTGCGGTCTCAAAAGCGGGCCGATTTCGATATCATTTGCGATACTTTTATAATATTATTTACGGAACGGATTTGCATTATTTGCGATACCTTTATAATATTATTTCCGGAACGTATTTAGTATCTTTTGCGATATTTTTCTAATATTATTTACGAAACGGATTTGAATCATTAGCGATACTTTTATGATATTATTTACGAAACGGAATTGTATCATTCGCGATACTTTTTTAATATTATTCACGGGACGTATTTGGTATCTATTGAGATACTTTTATAATATTATTTACGGGACGTATTTGGTATCTTTTGAGATACTTTTATAATATTATAAAAGTGTTCGAATAAATTCGTTTCAGATAATAATAATTTAATTTATTTTTTACATATATATAAAAAACAATGATTTTTTACTTTAAATTGTTATTTTTTTTTATTATATTTACTAATTATAATTTATATAATAGTTTTGATTTTCTTATTATTAGTTTTTGTAAGTCTATCCTGCGCATATTGGAAGTACTTTTGAGTTACGCGGTCGAAATCGGCGTCCTCCAAGGCAAATTTATTTTTGAAAGCGACTGTAAGAATACAAATTATTATGAGTAAATAATTATTAAAAAAATATACGATAAAAAATATACCTCTGACGGATGACGTTATAAGCATCCCACGAACGCATAGTTTGGCCTCAGTCCCACGCCAGGAGCATTGGCGCGCCACGTCATCCGCGAGCAAATCCCGCCAACATTGACGGATGAATTTGTCGTACGATTTCTCCCCGCATAAAGACAAATCGTTGACCTGTAAATAAATATATATCCTGTTAGTTTTTCTTTTCAATGAAATATATTAGTTTAAATATACTTACAAATTTGGAGAAAATATTTGAGTCTTTAAGGGTATGCTCAAATACCTTTAAGTCCTCAATATTTTTAAAGGGCTCCAGCGGCATCACAAGTTTTGGGGTTTTGTTTTCCCCGCAAACCTTGGCTTTGATGGAAGCCACTTCACTTCTTAAAGAAGTGACCTCCGTCAAAAGCCGCCCCATCATGTTCATTAATTCTGTAAAAATAAAAAATAAATTGTTAGATTTATATTATTGCAAACAACTTGCATTATACCTTACCAGCATGTTTTTTATCCTCAGCTGGCGGCTGTATGGTTGCCAACTCCTGGGTGTCCCCCTCCGTATTGAACAAGGTGTTATAGTCCATTTTTTGTTAATTAATTAAGGGAATGTAAATATGGATAGAACTATCTATAAAATGCATAATTTTTCCTGATATTTCTTCTATTCTATGCTGCCAAACTTGAGAGTCGAAATTAAGGCTTGCTGAAGAAAAAATACCTACACGACTAGAATTAATCGGATAGGTGTAGAATGACTCTAGGTCAACAATTAAACGGCTATGCAAGCTATTTTCATTAATAGAAAATATTTTAAAGATTTTATAGATGCCGTTTTTCTTGATATAATAAAAACTATTTGCATCTTTTAAATTAAAATTTAAATGCTTGAAAGAAAGTTTATTGGGACCACTATTAAACTTTTTTTCCTTGACTATAACATTTAAATTACTGCGCTCAACAATTCGATTGTATATCTGTTCAATGACATAATCAGATTTTTTAACCATTTTTTTTAACTGTCCAAGAAAGTTTTCGAAGGGAAATGCACTTATTGTCTGCAAAGAGCCAAATACTAAGCATTGTTTGGTTAAATGTGTGAGACAGTGGTAGTTAAAAGTTACCATGGAAGACATATATCGTTCCGGCATTTCTTTTACAAAATTATTTAGCAACGTGGAGGCAAGATCATTTTGCGAAATACAATACTCACTGTCAAGAAGAATTCGTATTCCCAAACTGAACAGTAAAAAATGGTTGTATTGAACAGAATCTAAAATGTCTTTTAATACAACAGGTCCAGTATACAAGACAAATGTGCGAAATTCTGTTGCTTTAAATCGTTCGAGATCATCAAGCGAACGTGGCTTTCTATTAAACTCTACTGGAAAAAAGGCTTTAATGCAATTAGCCTTGCATTTAATGAAGATATTAAGTCTCGACTTAATGAAAATGGATGCCCTCTTACCCTAACTAGGGCAACTAGTAGAGATTTCATAACTCCTAAGCAGACTACGTGCATATAATCATTGGGAAATTGAATAACTAGATCAATTGGGAGCATTTCCAATACTAGTTGGTTTTGTAAATTGTGATGTTCCGGCTGTAATCTATTTCTGAAGCTATGATCTGTTCGAGGAAGGTTCTCGGACAATTTGAAAATCATGCGTCTCTGAAATCTTTCGCCTTTTTGAAGGCACTGGTTACACGAATAAAAACCTGAGTGGTATTTCACACCCAAAATAAACGCTCGGGCTGGAGCATCACATATAAATGCTCTTACATTAATTGAAAGTTTTCTGTCTTTAAATGTCATGCCGGTTTTAATTAAATTAAACAACTCTCTGGAAAATTCGTCCAAATAAATATTTGGGCCTTCAGGCTTGGAATTACCTACATATATACCTACAACCATTACTGGCTTGGTACCATTTACATTTATCAAAATTGGCCATGTCTGTTTGAGTGAACTTTTGAAAAGAGGCAAACCGTCCACATTGATATTTAAGCTTATATTATTAGAAATATAGCTAAAATTAATAAGAAAATCTGTTAGAGCGTCTTTTAAGCCATAGTGTATGTACTCGCCAGGAGCCATAACTCGTTTAATAACTTCTTGAGGAGTCGACTTTAATGTCCGAAGATCATTTGGCAAGCAGGGAATTTTTTCGGACAAAAGTGAAAGAAGTTCATAAGCTGCGCACCTGCTAATATTATTGGCTGAAAACCACTGGGCTAAGCGCAAGTTAAAATCATCATCAACCTTAGTAGTAACAGGAATCTCACAATCAACAGGAATCTCACAATTGTCTTCGGTATTTAAAAAAACATCAGACGCTTAAACTTTTTCTTCTTTAATTTCTATTCCTGTATTTGTATTTGCATTTGCTTGCACTTTAGCATGCTTGACTTCAGTCAAGTAACGGCGACTTTTGCGTTTGGGCATTTTAAAAGAAAAAGGAAAACGATAAAAAATGGTAAAAATGGAACTACTCCCCTTGAAATAAAAAAACCTCAGTCGCAGGAACCGTTGATGGTGGTTGAACTACAAAAAATTTCTTCAGAATAAATAAAACACACATTTTTGCATTCCTGTTGCCAAGCGCCTCAAAACGAAAATTTAGGTCGGCTTATTTCCTTTTGTGGCGCTTGGCAGAGGGAATTTAATAAATTAGTATATATAGATATAGATATTAATAAGATAGATAGATAGAAAGATATTAGTATAAGGAATAATACATTTAAATTAAAAACTCACCGTTTAAAACACGCGCACTCACTAAAAACCAAAACTCGCTTCACTACGTCTGCACACTTTGCCGGTCAAAATCGAAAAGCGACGCGTCGTTATAAATTCCACAAAACAAAAGAGTTGAGCTACAAGCAACATTGCAAAAGTAGCGGTTCATTAGAAAAAAACAACAATTACAACGAGGCGTCCGCCAAAGACACGATGCAAGAACATCTTCCCTCTCATTCATTTTTTATATTTGACTATGTGCCTCTCGCTCATTTGCAGCGGCATAACAAAAAACAGGCACGCGACAAAAGTAGGAAGGAGAAGAACCGTTCACCGATTTCTAGAAAATTCGGTGGCAACAAGATTTTTGTCGCGTGCCGTCCGTTTTAGTGTCCGTTAGCGAGACATTTGCGGCACTTATACGGATCTCAGTTTTCGTCCGTTCTAGCGTCCGTTTTCGGGTCAGGTTTCGATAATTAGGCAAACCTTTTGCGATAAGTCCGCTATTTGCCCGCCCACTGTACGTTTCAGTGTCCGTTAGTAATACTTTTTCGGACCTTTTACGAGGGACGCCACAGTTTCGATTTTTGTCCGCTTTAGTGTCTGTTTTTGAGCATTCAACGAACCTATTGCGGAAACTCCGATTCTACGTCCGTTTTTGATATCTTTATCGGACATTTTTCGGATCCATCCGCACTGTGTCCGCTCTTTGTCTGCTGGGTATATATAAATGTATATATATATATTTAAAAAAAAATTTTTTTTTTTTATATTCGTTTATTTATTTAGCCTAAGAAAAATCACAACATTCAAGAACAAGCCATTTAGTGGCATGACGGGGCAAGGGCCCGCTTTGTGCGGTACGGCCGCAAAGCAATGCTTCGCACGAAGGAAGGCCGCTCAGCCCGTCCTCTCGTTCCTCATCCTCTCCAGGGACCTCAGCGTCTTTATCAGCTTTGCTGAAAATTCAGCCGCCGCGTCCCACGTCCTTGGGTCCGCCAGCATCAGCGGCACCAGCGTGTCCTCGGTGATCGCCGACCCTGCCACCGCCTCCAGCGCGTTCCTCTCCTCGTCGAATCGGCGACACTCGAAGATGACGTGCTTTGCGTCCTCGGTTATCCCGGATCCGCACTCCGGGCAGCCGTCCTCCTCCTCGTGGCCGAATCTCTTCAGGTAGCTCCTGAAGCATCCGTGCCCACTCAGCACTTGGGTCAGGTAGAAATCCACCTGCCCGTGCTTCCTCTCCATCCAGACGTCAATGCTGGGGATCAGCCTGCGCGTCCAACGGCCTTTGGACGAGGCGTCCCACCTAGCCTGTCAGCTGGCGTAGCTCCTTGATCTCCGCCTTGGAGACACCCTCGGGTCCGGGGTGCCCTCGAAGCGCGTTGCGAAGGTCTGCTTTTTCCCGTACCAGCTTCTTCAGTGGCACTAGGCCAGCTATCACCAGCACGCTTGCCAGCAGCTTCCTGGTGGTATGCTTTGGCCCTCTGGTGTTTAGGAGCAGACGTGAGAGGGCTCCCACCGTCCCACTGGCCTTCTTATGGGCGTACTCGAGGTGCTCCTTGAATGAGAGCCGAGTATCAATGAGAACCCCGAGGTATTTTATCGCCCTCTGCGACTTTATCGCGACTCCACCGACGCGCACCTCGGCTGTTTCCACCGCTTTCCGGCTTGAAATCAAGACAGCCTCCGTCTTTTGAGCCGCTAACTCCAGGCCAGCGCTTGAGAGCCACGTTTCAATGGCACTGATTGCTGTGTTCGCCTTATCCTCCGCTGCAGTGCGCTCCTTCGCAACTACGACCACGGCAGAGTCGCAGAACACCGTCGTACATGGTATTCCAGAGTAGGGGCCCCAACACGGAGCCCTCCGGGACTCCGGCGGAGACTTCGTATACCCTGGAACCCATGTCCGTGTCCACCATGAGCACCCTTTCGCTGAAGAAGCTCCTCACGGTCTGCAGCAGGTACCCTGGGATGTTCATGGCAACGAGACACTCCAGCGTCCGGTTCCAGTCGGCGGTGTTGAAGGCGTTCCTTATATCTAGGGTTACCACTAGACAGTAGCTCTTGGAGCCGCCATTCCACCTCGTTCCCGATATCGCTTTTTCCGCTATTGCCTTCACCGACTCGGCGTCCAGCGTCGACCGTCCCTTTCTGAAGCCGAATTGGCTCGCAGAGAGACCTCCCGCTTCCTCGATGGCGGCGCTAAGCCTTGCCACTATAAGCCTCTCGAACACCTTGCCAGTGGTGTCGGTGAGGCATATAGGCCGGAAGGAAGATGGCTCCTCCCGTCCTCCCTTCGCGTGACCAGCGCTAGGATCTCGCTGTAGGACTTTTGGGATGCCTCCACAATCACAGCGTCAGGGCGTGATCTGCGGGGCGGCCTTTTCCTCTTCACCACGGTACTCCAAGAGTTTTCCGCAGTCCTGGGCTCAGCCTCGACCGGTTCGGCCGGGTTTACGTGCCGCTGCTCTGGTACCTGAGGCTTGGGGGGGCTGGCCGCTTTGGGGGAGCAGGCCGCTTTGGGGGAGCAGGCTTTGAAGGAGCTGTCCGCGCTGTCCTGGCACCGTTTCTAGGTGCTGCAGGTGCTGTGGGCTGTACTGGCCGTGGCTGCCTGGGGGCTTCGCCACTCCCGAATACGCCTTCTGGCTGGCTCAGCCTCCTCCACGGGTCCGTCTGGGTTGACAGGTCCTTCTTCAGGACTGCCGCCGTCTGCTGCTCCTTGCTGACGCGGGACTTTTCTCCAGATAAGCTCTGGGCGCATTTGCAGCAAATGCTCTCCAGGCCGCCAGGTTTCTCGGATCTCCCGGAATTAATGGCTGACTGCTCAATGCCGGATTTAAGTCTCAGCATCTCCGCAATCATCCCCTTCATTGCCACGTTGATGTGGCGCACCTGCTTCTCGTGCACCAGGCTGTGGAGGTCGTTCAGCAGCTTGCCGAGCTTTGAGACTCTCTCGGCGCACGTGAGCTCTTTCTCCCTCTCCTCGTCAACGTCGGAGGAGGGCTCCTCTTGAGCAGCCTTGCTTCTTTTCGGAAGCGTGGCCCTAGCGTTGCTCGTCGGGCTGGCCGGGTCTCTTCCCCTCTTGGCCGAGTCGGTGGAATCACCGGTTCCACTCCTCTCCGGCGCGGGGGGTGGCGCGAGGGGTGGAGAACGAGCCATCAGGCTGCTCTTCCGAAACGCAGACGCATCTGCCTTGCTTGGTTCCTTCTGGCTTGGTGCATTACCTAGCGAGGAGGCCAAGTCATCCACCGCCTCGAAAGGGTGTGTTGGAACGTTTGGTAGGGCCTCCAGAATCCTTGCCTTAGCCGTGGGGGTTCCCACGGGTGGATTTCCACTTTTGTGGCTGCCACCTGGAGTAATTTTGGTTTGCTCAGACATTCCAGTTTTAGTTGCATTGTCGCCCAATGCTTGGCTGCATTTTATGCCTTCTGCCAGGTTTAGAAGCTGCCGGCCACTATGGCTCAGACGCAGACCACGCAGCCGCCCAATATGGACAGACGCTACGTGGGTTTGCTCTCGTTTCCGCAAAGGGAAACACGGTGACCTTAGCCCGGACTGCACCGGGCTTACGTCGATTGGTTTGGCCGACTCGGGTCGACGCGGAGCCTCCCTCGGTGGCCGAAAATTTCGTTTCGGCTTCATTTAGATGGGGGTTATACCGCCCCGCCTCGGTCGCCAGAGCCCCTTTTTTTGGTGCTCCGCCATGGCGGTGGGGATGGCAGTCGGTCCGATCCGTGACCTTCTACACCCTACGGCTCCGCGAGCGCACCTCGGTCAGGGCGAAACGCGGCAGGACTTAGGCTCCTTGCCAAGGATCCCGAGCAGCAGCCCGGAAAACTGTGCTACACCCTCCGCAGCGATCGCTTGCTGAAGCTTGTAGCAAGCAGCTTCTGTCATCGCACAGGTGGCGCTAGTGTGCGGCGCTTAGTGTGCGGCGCTAGAGTGCGGCGCCGCAGCGCTGCCAGACTCGCGCAATGCGCTCGTTTCGCTACACTGTTCTGCAGCTGATCGAACAGCTGGTCCAGCGGACAGCTGGCGTGACCGGCATAATATGTGGGGGCGGCCACATTTGACCCGAAGAGAATGGGTGCAACGGCGTAAGAGATGGCAAAGAGAAAGTTTTGGGACGAAACTATCCCCGCTTACCCCTGGCCGACATCCATCTCGCCGGATCGGTGGGCACCGATATGGCTTCCACAGCCTACAGGAGTCGTGCCTCGACTGGTGAGTCCAGAGTCCACGCTCTCGCTGCATCCTGACCACCGCTTCCACTTTTTACCCTTGGGGACACTGCCACAACGCGAGTTTTAACCGGAGCGCCTGCGCGGGCGACCGCTCGCCGTGAGTTCAACCGTCTGTCCTCATGTATATATATATATATATATGTGTGTGTGTGTAAATGTATATAAATGTGTGTATGTGTGTGTGAGTGTGTACTTAATATTATAGTTACTATTAATAAACGTTCATTAAACATTTCTGTTTAACTCTGTTAGAACCGTGGATGGAACTAACAGTGAAAGGGGATTTGACCGGCACCACATTTTTTAGCTCCTTTACGGGCCTGATGTAGTTTTTCGCCGCCCCTGTGTCTATTAAAATTTTTAATTTCCTCCCATGCAACTGGCGTTCAATGAACGGCAGTCGGGAGCGTTCCCTAAAAAATTTACTTGGTCACAACCGTCGGATTCGTCATCTACTTCGGCGACAGCCGCTGCTGCCGCTCTATCATATTCACTGCCACTTTCGTCGTCGACGTGTTGCATGGTATTCTGCACTCTTTGACGTCTTTGTTCCGTCGCTCGGACCATGTCTTTTCTGGCCTCGAATATTCTCTCCCCTAGAATTGGCAGACTGACCGCTTCCGAAGGCGGTGGCTTGCCTGTGCTGTGTCATAGTGGAGCCTAACTCCATGGGTTCTGGTGACTGGTTAGGGCCATCGTTATTGTTATTCGTTCGGACGTTGATGCACTACGATCAGTACATTCAAGTGGCCCATCTGAAACCAAGCACGTGCCTGTTCGTGTTAGGTGTTAGTAGGCGCGACATATGAAAGTATAGAAAAGGAATACGAGGAAGTGACTACTAGCGTGCTGCCAGACTGTTTGCCTGCATGCGTACTAAGTGGGTTAGTATTAAGGTTTTTATTTGGGGAAGGCTATCTACGTTTGGTGTTATCATGTACAAATCGTTATAATTTGCACATAAGACTCTAAAGGGTTCATGCAATTCAAAAGACGTGACCCAGCAAATCAGCACTTTCCACGTCACCGTGGATAAGGTTAAAAATGAACGTAATGCCAAGCATGGTTCTACGGTTAGCTAAAGAAGGTAAGTTAATTAGGAGAAGTCTACAAGAGTACGAGGGTAACCTCTGGTTTGGATCCCAGTTCAAACCGCGTAAAGCGAAAAGCAGAAAGTTCTTCTGAACTGACTCAATACGTGTACTGTGAACCCCATACTGAGGGCTCCAGACGCAAGATCCATATTCTAAGATAAGACGAACTAACGAAATATATAAGGATTTTGTAACATAGGGGTCATTGAATTCTTTCGACCACCCTTTAATAAAACCATGCACACCTCTGGCTTTATTCACCATGCACGAGATATGATCGATAAAGTTAAGTTTAGGGTCCAGTCGGACACCCAAATCATCGACTATATTAATTCTTTTCAAAGAGCAGCAGTTTAGCGTGTAAGTCGCGAGCTTGGGAGCGACACAAGAGAAAATCATTAGCTTGCATTTAGAGCCGTTTATGTTCAATAAGTTTATGCGGCACCATGTTTGGAAGTTATTGAGATCTGTTTGTAAATCAGACTGGCAGGAAGCGTCCTTATATTGCACGCAAAGTTTGACGTCGTCCGCGTACATAAGTACTCTGGAGTTAGTCAGAACTTTGGGCAGATCGTTGATAAATAATGCAAACAACAGGGGACCCAAATGGCTCCCTTGCGGGACGCCAGAAGTAACCCTGAGAACATTAGATAAAGGATTTTTAAAGAGGACCTTTTGCGTTCTGCCATTCAGATAACTTGAGATCCAAATAAGCAGATCAACCGGAAATCCCATTAGATCGAGTTTCCGAACAAGAAGAGAATGGTTGACAGAATCAAATGCTTTACTGAAATCAGTATAGATTACGTCTGTCTGAAAGCCCTTATGGAAGCCCTTAACTAGGAAGGAAGTAAACTCTAAAAGATTGGTTGTCGTTGATCTACGCTTTAAAAATCCATGCTGACATGGAGAAATAATTGATCTACACAGGTCCTGAAAGTGTGAAGTAATGATTTTCTCGAAAAGTTTTGGAATGGCCGACAACTTAGAGATTCCCCTATAGTTGCTGGCATCCGATTTGCTATCTTTTTTGTGGAGAGGAATAACAAATGATTCCTTCCAAATAAGGGGAAAGTGGGAGGTTTCTACGGACAAGGTAAACAATTTTAGAAGGGGATTGCACAGGGCGTCGGCACATTACCTAGGCACACAGCCAGGTATACCGTCGGGACCTGGCGAATAAATGGGCTTAACGCGATGAAGATCCGAAAGAATAGTGCTTTCGTCTAAAGTAGGACTGAAAATAAAGTTCGATTTGGGCATGATGTAGGAATAAGTCTGATTACAGTCAGTGGAAGTTGAATAAGTGGTTTGAAAAAACTTCGCAAACAGATCGGCAATAGCCCGATCATTTTGTACGGTTGTATTTTCAAACGAAAGCGAGGAAGGATGCGTAGTTTAGTGTTAACAAAATTATAAAACTGTTTTGGGTCCTGAGAGATTTGGACCCTACAACGAGTCAAATAATTCTAACACTGCGCGTTCAACACGGTAAATCTTGACCGAGCAGATAAGTAAAGGGATAGGGCAGAATTAGAACCGGTATATTTATATTTAGTATACAGCCTAAATTATCATTGAGTTTGAACCGAACGGACGTGTCTTGATCGAGCTCTCAGTCAACGCGATTATCTGAGAAAACGTTTGCTCAAAAATTAACCAAAATCCATCAAAATCAAATCATTTTCTTTTTGGCATAACTAATTCTCACCAAATTGTTGTGATAAATACGATCCAATGCATATTTGCTAATTTAAGAAAAATAAACATAAACACAAATACACTAACACTGTGCCGATCGAACATCGAACATCGACCCTGCTGAATTGCATCGCCAAAAAGAGATGAAAACCGACTTCAAGCCGGCAACAACAACAACAACAGCAACATGTGTAAGCCAGCGAAGCGAGTGCGCAGCGACTCATCGATGGATCTGAGGGGAGGTCGCACTTCAGATGCCCTTTCACCAGCCCTAGTTGAACTTATCAACAAAAGGTTTGACGAGCAGGCGGAGCACATTAGCAGAAGAATGCAAGAAGTGGAGCATAAGATACTCCAAGAAATGGAGGCGAAATTTTCCCAGCGTCTAAATCATCTGGAGGAGGAGATAGGCTCTTTAAGGCAGCGGATGGAGAAGCTGGAGGCACTGCTGGCCTCGAACGTCAACTCCAGTGACCATTGGGTCCACGAGCTGGAGGAAAAGCTGGCAGCAAGCTGTAATGCGCAGGCGGAGCACGCCGTGGCCTGCGATTTGCGCTGGCATTGGGTTCCTATGACTGAGGGGAAAAACTTGCGGACTTTATTCCACGCCCTTTCTTATTCCCTACAGTTGATGCCCCCGCCGAAAGTACGAGCCATTTTTCGCGTTCACCCGAGGCGTTCAACTGAGTCAATTGTTGACCCAATTATCAAAATAAAAATGGAGCACGTGCACGATAAAGCAGCGCTGCTGCGTGCGATCGGAGTTTACCGGCGGGAGAACAAAACGCAACTGAGCTTAAAGCTTGTTGGTTTGGACTCTCCTGCATTTATTTACATCAACGAACAGCTGACTAAAAGTAAATATGAGATGTTCAAGAAAGCAATGCATCTCAAACGTATGAAGCGCTTATCAGCTGTTTTTACACGTCGCGGAGAAATATTTGTAAAACTGCAAGGAAAGGAGGAGGCAATTTGCGTGATGAGCGCAGATGTTTTACGTGAACTGGAGAATAGAAACGAGAGAGCCGTCTCAGATGGCTCTGAAACTGGAGGGACAACA
This sequence comes from Drosophila aff. chauvacae BK-2020, assembly GCA_018903765.1. Lineage (NCBI taxonomy): Eukaryota > Metazoa > Arthropoda > Insecta > Diptera > Drosophilidae > Drosophila > Drosophila aff. chauvacae BK-2020. The sequence goes on from JAEIGO010000106.1 coordinate 639,341, forward strand.
AATAGCTCGTTTCGAGGGTAAAAGTAAAATGTGCCACACCAATTTATTATACTTAAAAATTTTTATTCACTATATATTGGTTAGTTTTAGGGCCCGTCGCTTATATTGCTTATATTGTTTTATTATTCGTATGATATGTGTTCAATTTGTGTTAGTAAATCTGATTGGAAAATGTAAACTGCTCGCACAGCTAATACATATATGTCAATATTCGACATGGTTAATCCAAATATTATGAACATAAACGGATCGAATACACACACCCTACTGCATGTTCTTGCAAAACAGAGAGTTGGGCTTAAAATTTGCCACATTAATGCTCAACGCTTAGTACGTAAAATGGAAGAATTCAGATACTTGTTCGTTAACTTATGTGTGGAAGTTTTATGTTTCTCTGAAACTTGGTTTGTCCCTAATTTAGTTGATGTTATTGTTGAATGTGAGGGATATAATTTATTTCGTTCCGATCGTGAAAGTCATGGTGGTGGGGTAGCAATTTATGTTAGTAAAAAGTTACAGTCCAACCTTGTGTGTAAACATCCCATTAACAGTGCTACAGAATATATTTTCATCGAAATTAAGCAGAGGCATAACAAAAAGCTACTGATTGGGTGCATTTACCGTCCCAACTGTCGCACTAATTATGGAGACGTTGTGAATTGAGAATCACATCTGACTGACAATATGAGTTCGCTAGGCATGCATTTGGTAAATTGCAACACTCCTACACACTTTACCATATCACGCAACACACAGTTAGATGTATTTTTAGTGACTAACAAACACAAAGTAGCTTTATATGACCAATTAATTGTGCCATCCTTTTCGAAACACGACCTTTTTTTCTTGACATATACACTTGACCTTCAATATCAGGACTACTCAATAGCTTTTAGGTACTTTAAAAACATAAACCTTAATCACTTAAGTGCAGCACTAAGGAACTACAAGTGGGATAGAATTTACTCCCTACTAAGAGTTGAAGACCAAGTTGACCAACTGCAACGAAATATACAATCCCTTTATAACTATTTTGTACCGGAACGAAGGAAGACGATTCGCCTGACTCAAAAACCTTGGTTCTCTAATAATATACGCAGGGCTATTACACAGCGCGATAAAGCATACAGCAAGTGGAAAAGGTACAAAACCCCACAAGAATATTCTCGGTTTAAGCTTTTAAGGCAATCAGTAAGTAACTTAATCGAGTCCGCAAAAATCTATTTTTACTCTCGTAAATTTGACCGCGCGGTTTCCACTAGCCAAAGATGGAAAGCCATTAAAAGCTTGGGAGTACGTAAAGTCGAAGCTAGTCACGACCCGGACATAGACGTCAACGCGTTAAACAATAAATTTCTGACATGCGCAGTACCTGAGATCATTGATCATCCATACCAAAATCTAAACCTACAATCCGTAACTGAAGAGTTCAGTGATAATAGATTTAGTTTTGCGTGTGTTGGTCAGTCTCAGGTCCTTCAATGTATAGATAAAATTAAGAGTGACGCTACTGGACTTGACGACATTAATCCAAAATTTGTAAAACTTATACTACCATACATACTCCCACATATCACCTACATTTTTAATAGTGCTTTTACAACTTCTGCATTTACGGACTGCTGGAAAGTTGCAAAAATTATACCAATTCCCAAAGCAGACCCATTTCGATTCTGCCTTATTTATCAAAGGTGTTCGAAAATTTAATGGCAGTGCAAATAACCCGCTTTATATCTGACAATGGAATGCTAAACAACAGCCAATCTGGCTTTAGGAAAAATAGAAGTTGAACTTCAGCAGTATTAAAAATTTCTGACGACATTAGGGAACACTTAGACGATAGTGACTTTTTTAGTATTACTTGACTATAGTAAAGCTTTTGACACTGTTAATCATAGTATACTTTGTACAAAACTGCGTAATATATTTCAGTTCTCGAGCTCTTCTGTCAAACTTCTGTCCTCCTATCTTAGTAATCGTCGCCAATCTGTTGTAATACAAAACGCTTCCTCTTCATTTAAAAATGTCAGTCGTGGTGTCCCTCAAGGCTCAGTCCTTGGACCACTGTTGTTCTCGTTGTATGTTAACGACCTTCCCAGTGTTCTATGTGAGTGTAACATTCACTTATATGTGAACCGTCCTTTAAGTAGAATAGATGAATATATAAGCGTGTGTTATACTGAACTTGAACGTATAAGTGTATGGGCTAAAAACAACGGCCTTGGTATAAACCCAGTGAAATCAAAATGTCTTGAAAACCGTTTGGATGGTTCCAATAAATAGGAAGTTCGGACAAAGGACGAATGTAAGAACAGGTAATGAAAATAGAGCTACCATTAATGGTTAGCTTCACACAGAGGAATTCAACATCAAACTCCTCGAAAGTTATTAATTCCGACGCGAGAGTGGAGTCAACCGCTATGAGGACACCACCCCCACGTCTGATAGGCCGATCCAGCCGATATATTGTGAACACAGCTGAGAAAACTTTGGAGCTCAGAATCTCCGGCTTTAACCAGGTTTCTGTGAACACAATAACCTGGGAAGCAAACGAGAGACTATCAGAATACAATTTGGGAAGCTTACTACGTAGGCCTCTTGCATTCTGATAGGAGATAGAGAGGGAGTTAATTAGTTCTTTGGATTGGATTTCGTAGAGGGCGCAGTGGTCTGGTCGGGCCTGGGAAGACTTATTCCTACGGGCCGCCTTTTCTTTTTCTTAGCTTCAAACTCTTTGACGACAACATATTCTGGCCAGAATTTGGTAGAGCATAATGTTTCAAAGAGTTCATTAGGGACATTTATTTTAAAAGATGAAATATTCATAGCATAAGAAAATTTGAATTTTTCCACCTTTATTTGTATTTTTTCAGCTCTAGTTTTGCCTTGGATAAAGGCAATAACATCTTCCGATGTCTGAGAAGGGGTGAGCCGCGAAAGAAATATCTGTTTCGTAGGTGGTATTACAATAAGGGCTTTCGGCGCTGCAGACTGATTGTCTGGTCCGGGCCTGATACCCTGAGCAGGTAAATTAACGGGGCTTTGAGGGGTCAATATTTGAGACCCCCCAGGGGACAAAACGGAAATCATCGGAGGAACGGTCCCTCCCGCAACACATTCGGATGCCGAATCTTTCTTGCCACTCGATCTCAGAACTCTTTGACTAAAACCCCGGTTGTTTTAATGCAAAAATTAACACAAAACGATAGCGCAAGAAAAAAACACGTCGGTTCACTTGGAAGAGAGAAATTAATTATGGGCCGCATTATTTTGTGGGAAATTATTTTTATAATAGTGGGGGTTTCTTCCTTGCCCATCCTCTGTCCTGCTATTTTTCACTGATCTTCGTGCGGACGGTTTTGGTTTTTTCGCTGCCCATAGGTGTATGTCTTTTCTTCCACAGCCGTTGCATACGTGGCCGCGAAGGCGGTGCGCTCCATGCTTGCTTCGGATTCCCTAGCCAAAGCCAAGGCTGAGGGTAAATCTTTGGGCTGAGCTGGCAACACTACGGCCCTAAAGGGTTTCCTGAGCCCCGAAATGAACGCGTGGAGGGCATCATTTCTAACCATTGTATTATTGAACAATGGGGCGCTATCCGGTTTATGTGTCTTAACGATTTTGTTTGTCGCCAGTGTTAGTCGCTTTTTTACCTCGTCGTAATATTGCATTAAGGTAAGCTCACCTTGCCTAACCGTTTCAAGACCCTGCCTAAGGACACGCAGTGACGTTTTGTCAGCAATCCAGTCGAGCAATAATAGCATCGAAATTTAGTACCGTATGGGACACCAGTATCGCTCTCGCTACCCCTCTGATTTTGTTTCTTATGATTGTGACACCCTGGTAGTGTGTCTCGCTCTCATCGTACGACCTGAAAATTTCATAGGCGTCCACGGCTGATTGCCGCCACGCCACGTAATCGTCTTGGTCCCCATCAAACTCGGGGATGGACTTTACTATGTCGAGTTTTAAGTCACATTTAACGTCTGACTTAAAGCCAAGTCTCTTATATGCTTCTACCTGCGGCGTTTCCACACGTACATAAGTTCTGCATTTGTTCTCTAACCTGATCTAGTTGGGTCTGAAATGACTCCATCAGCCTAGTCTCCTGCTGAGCTAGGGCCTGGTTAGCGGCTCCTTGTATGATCGCCTGCAACTGCGCAGCGTCCATGTCTGTATTATTGTTAGTTGTCGAGCGAAAACCCTGTTCTTCAAAATCCCACCCGTCGTCACTATCGTATTCTACCTTCACTTGTCTGTATTCGCCCGCCCAACTCATTTACCGATGGTTGGCACTTCGCACATGTATTTTCTCTGAGCAGAGTTTCGGTTTCCTAGAGGCGGCGCTATTTACGTTCTCGAAGAATTGAAATAATAATTTTATTTATTACTAGAGGGCCCGCTATTGCATCCGCGCTTTGATCGGATGCAGATCCACACTTAAAATTTCGTATTAAATTTAGCTTTGAAGTCAGCGCACTGAATGAGAAATAAAGATTCTTTGAAGTCGAATGACAAATAGACCAATATCAATATTATCCCATTAATATTATTTTTTTAATTAAATTTATGTTTTTTATTTTTTAAAATAGGTTGCAGGTGGAATTAGAAAATTAAAATACCCATACGAATCTGGAAATTTTTTTTTCTGATTTAAAAAAAAAAACTTCAAGTCTCTAAGACATGTGGTTTGGCCATGGCTGTGATATATCAGTCAGTCAGTCAGTCAGTCAGGACAAATCATTTTATGTATATATAGATGTAGAATTACTTTCAGTAAAGTAAGGTAACGTAAAGTAAAATATCTCACTGTACCTTGGAGTATGCAACGGGAAATTTATTATGTAGAATTACGTTCAGTAAAGTAAAGCAAAGTAACGTAAAATATCTCACTGTAACTTTGGGTATGCAACGGGAAATGATATTCCGATAAAAGTATGTGTTTATGTGGGGGGGTGGCGAGGATCCTCCGCTAAAGGATTCCAGAAAATATAAAGTGTATAGGAGTCGAGAGTCGACACTGGCATGGAGCGCCCGTAGTGTGGTTTATTGAACATGAATTTGGTTAGGAAAAATTCACTGCGGCTGGGCGAATGTACATAGGTTACTATGTATATATATATATATCACTTACACTTTTCACTTTTAAATCGCTCACGGATGGACGGAAAGAATTGAAAAAAACGCCTTTGGAAAAAGAAATATGGCGACCACGGACGGACTAGAAATTGAAAAGCCGTACTTATCTTTGGATTTTTTCCGCTGGGGCGCTGGTGGATCAGGGATGCTGCCGTGCTGTTGTTGTTGTTGTTGTTGGGGGCTCGAAATAAGAAGGCAGCGGGGGAAATCTTCGATTTGCACTTCACTTTTATTGCACTTCTTGCGCTCAACAATGTTTGCTTACGATTAACTTAAATCTAGCCAGAGAAAAGCCGCGGGACCGCGGAGTGGTGAACTTGCCGTTGGCGGAAAAGAGGGAGAGCGCGAGGAGAGCGAGAGAAGCGAAAGCTGTAGCGCGAGCGCTGGCCGCTCACACTGCCGCTCAATAGTTCGCGCCCTTCTGGCGTGAACATTATGTATTAATTGTCTGCGAAAAGGCCAAGATCAGCATTCCACGTTATGCATGCCACGTCCTTGGAAAGGGTGATTTTGGCTACGTCAATCGTAAGCGTCCGTACGAAAAACGGAGAATACGTTTTAGCCCGAACTTTGCTGGACTCTGGGTCTCAAACGCATTTTATAACAGAAGAACTGGCGAACCGCTTACAGATTCGTAGAGAGGAGTCGTGTATCAACTTACTTCGTATTGGCGAGTCCAATTCTCAAGTCAAGAAAAAGGTACACACAGTGGTGATGCCGCGAATAAATGGTAGTGAGTTCTCGTTCGATTTCTGGATCTTAAAATCGATCTCTGGTTACCATCCTGATCAGTCGGTGAACGTCAGTGATTGGAAGATCCTTGTTCACGCCAGAAGGCCGCGAACTATTGAGCGGCCAGCGCTCGCGCTAAAGCTTTCGCTTCTCTTGCTCTCCTCGCGCTATTTAACCATACTACGTATCTCTGCTGACGGTTTCGTCCTGCTTTATTGACACTACGTATCCTTGCTGACGGCTTCGTCCTATTTAACCACACTACGTATCTCTGCTGACGGTTTCGTCCTACGTATCCTTGCTGACGGCTTCGTCCTATTTAACCACACTACGTATCTCTGCTGACGGTTTCGTCCTACGTATCCTTGCTGACGGCTTCGTCCTATTTAACCACACTACGTATCTCTGCTGACGGTTTCGTCCTACGTATCCTTGCTGACGGCTTCGTCCTATTTAACCACACTACGTATCTCTGCTGACGGTTTCGTCCTACTATATCAACCCTACGTATCCTGCTGACGGCTTCGGCATCAAATCTCGCCCCGCCAGAAGCCAGGGACCCCCTACACGGAGACCGGACACGCGGAACTTCCCCAGGACACGGACGCTCGACCCTGCCGTGGGTAAGCGGCAACACCATCGTCGCAGCCAATCATATTACTCTGTTAAGAAAACCTAATAAACTTCGTATATCTGTAAGCCTAGTTAAGGTTAAACTCTGCGCGTTATCACTGAGACTCGGGTCGGGGATTCCCTTCTAGCACCACTATCCTGAACTAAATAAATGTCCTGGATGACTCTGGCCCCACACTGACTACCCGAGGCAAGACTGAACGTCACAAACATTTGTAGAGTTATGGAACACTGTGGCTACGATGAGACGGTGGGCTGACGTGGGGTGGAGTTTGTCAGCCACCGGGTTACACTCAAAAAAATCTGCTGATAGGGCGAAAGAGGAAAGACACAGAGTTAGCCTTCACGCATGTTTGTGGCCGGAGGGCCGGGAGGGAAGAGAAGAAATATCTGACAGTTCGCCCTCTCGTCGGAGTCACACGACCTCCGACCTAATAATTTCCCGCGGCCGGCTGTGTCTGGCCCGGCCAAGTTGCATATTTATTTCCGAAATTTTTTCAAGTTCTGAAGGGCCGCCAAACCGGCTGGCACGACTGTAGCTCTTTTTTCAATAATTAAATTTAAATTATTTTATGTTTTGATATTTTTCCCAGTTTGCATAGGTTTCCCTATTTTCCTTATTATTTTCCGTCACTCTCATCATAGATTTTCCGCTATTTATTGCCATGCTTTTCCGTTTTCCCCAACTTTATTTAGTACCAAAACAATTTATGTAATTTGATTTCATTATTATTATATTTTGGTTTTGTTTGTCAAAGTATTTTACTTTTCTCCCGGTGTAGTCGCTGCTATTTCCTCCACCTCGTGGTTTTATAATTGCATACATTTTTAGATTTGCACATTTTGTGAGGTAGTTATCTGGGCTGGGATAGAGACTCAGTCTCGCCAGGGTGTCTCTACAGAAAATTTATAAAGATCTGGGACAATGTGACTATGATGAGACGGTGGGCTGACGTAGGGGTGGAGTTTGTCAGCCACCGAGTTACACTAAAAAAATACGTTGATAGGGTGTGACAGAGGGAAGGACCGAATTAGCCTTCATGCATGTTTGGGGCCGAAGGACCGAGAGGGAAAAGACGACATATTAGCGAATTTGCTTCGGCCGGCTGTGCCTGGCCCGTCCAAGTTGTGTTCAGATTTACTTGAAAAAGTTCCCACAGTATAGATTTCGCCAAAATATAGTTAATAAATAATAAATATAATTTAAATGTATTATTCTTTTCCAGTGCGCCTATAATTTACACTTTTTCTTATTATTTTTTCCATCGTTTATTCTTACGACCATTTTCCTCCGCTTATTTTTATTTCTATTCAAAACCATTTATTTAATTTAATTTTTTTATATTTTGTTCGGTTCTTAAAATATTTTCTCCCAGTGTAGCTGTCTCTATCTCGGGGTATTTAATTTAATTTGGTTTTAAATTATTTAATTTAATTCAATTAAACTTTGTTTGATTTTTCGCAAAATATTTTTCTCCAAGTGTAGTTTTCCCGACCTCGTGGTATTTTAATTTAATCATTTAATTATTCCAATTAATTTAATTAAACTTTGTTCGATTTCTCATCTATTTTTTTATTCTCGTGGTTTCCCGCCTTCCCGGCCTTTTATTTATTAAACACAATTGGTTAAATTTAATATCATTATTTATTTTTAAATTTTTGTTCTTCCGATATTTTCTCTCAGTGCACTCGATTTTTTTTATTATTTACTTTTTTTTCATTATTTCCTGATTTATAATTTTAAGATTTCATATTTACAAACTTCCACATTTTTTCTCTATGTGTTTTCGCCCGTTGACATTATTTTATAATTTCTAAGATCATATTTTCCGTTTACTATTTTATTTCCATATTTTTCTATGTTTTCATATTTCATACAATTTCTCGCAGTGTTTTTTCTAGGTTAGGTCAAGATCATGCATTTTTCTAGAGTCGGTCTGACCGCACTATCTAGTGACCACCGCATCGAGGGCTCGCAAAGATTTTCCTACACACACACCTGCTAGCCAACTCGTTGCGGTCTCACACTAAAACTCACCCGTCTCGCTCCGGAACACACTCTTAGACCGGCTCTGTCCCGCCGCTGGTCCTGCGCCAGACTTCGCCTTGTCCATCCTTTGTTCTCCTTGTTGCTTCCACAAAAATCTGTTTCTCACTCACGGTGGCAATCGCCGGCCCGTAGTTTCCCCTTTTATCAGTTTATAAGTTTTCTCAAAGTTTTTCTGTGCGCACACGCGGTTTTCCGTCACTCACTTCGTAAACGCACGTCCGTTTTCGTTCGCCACTTTAATCCAACTCAACTCCGTTTCGCTTCGCGAAATTTCTTGCGGAGTTCTTTTTACTTCTTCCAGAAGTTTACCGTACGATCCGTCGCTCCCTCTCTCTCGCTCACATGGGAGCTTGCCTGTTTTCGGGTGGAGTGATCATGGTGAGTTTTGCTGTGTGCGCTGGTGTGTGTGTGTTAGAGGTGGAGAACAATCGATGGCACTATCGGCACTATCGATAGTTTGACACTATCGAGCCACAATCGATGGGAACAAAAAACCATCGATTTTTTTTCGATAGTGCCATCGATAGTGATCTAGTGTTCTTTTCGTGTTGTAAAGTAATTTAAAAGGAAAAATTCAACCGAAAGATATGGAGCGTTTTGTGAAAAAAGGTATTTTTAGTGTATTAATCATTAGTAATTAGATCAATAGTGTGTTTAATTGAAGGTAAACGTTGGATGTCCCCTGCACTTAGTGCAGACAAGCAAGACTGCAGCAGTTCAGACACGGAAAATGAACCAGCTAGGCAGAGAATTAAAAAAAGTAACATTTCAAGAGTATGGGAATATTTCCAAAGATCGGAAGACAAAAAACTGGCAAAATGTCTTGACTGCGGTAAGGAATATAAAACAAGCGGAAATACTTCGAATTTGCACGACCATCTTAAGCGGTTTCATCCTGGCTTGGGAAGCAACAAACCAGACACAAGCACAGCCATTCTACTCTCTGATAGCGACAATACGGCATCTACAAGCAGCAGCTTTAAGTCCTGTACGCATTCTGACTTCAAGAAAGCCGCTTTCTACGAGTCGAATTCTCAACGGAAAACCGATGTTGACAATGCTTTAACTGAACTGATTGCAAGGGATATACAACCCTTTAACATTGTAGAAAATGAGGGATTTGTTAATTATACTCAGATATTAGATCCCAGATACAAATTACCAAGCAAGACACACTTAAGGGATGTGCTGATGGTCAACAGTTTCAAAAACACTTCTGCAAAATTATCAATAATACTGAAGGATATTTTGGATATCTCAATAACATGCGACATATGGACATCACTTGCCAATGCCAGTTTTTTGACTGTGACGGGTCACTTTATTTATAATTATGAATTAAAAACAGCATCTTTGGCTACAACAAAACTTATACGAACAACTAATCATTGTTCTCAAAATATTTCAGGTACTTTGCGAAAAGTATTAACTGATTGGAATGTTCTTGAAAAAACGGTGTGCATTGTGACAGATAATGCAAGTTCCATGCTTAAAGCATGCGAAATTTTAAAGATTACCAATCTGCCATGCTTTGCCCATACTCTAAATCTGGTGGTACAAGATGCGCTAAAATTCAATGACGGGGCACTAAAAGGCTTATTTTCCAAGTGCAAAACAATAGTCCGTTTCTTTAACACTAATCCGTCCCTTGTGTCAATTTGACACAATTTTGATTTTCAAATCGATTTTTAGGTCATTAGTTGCAAAGATATTTTAATAAAATTTTGGCTCATTGAACGAATTTTGACGAAATTTCAAAATCAAGAAGAATTTTTTTTCTAGGAGGCTTGGGGGCGTGGCAACACAAAAAGTTACGAATCTGTCCCTTGTGTCAATTTGACACAAGACAAAAAACAGCACAAAAAAAATGTTTTTTTGGGGTTTTTTTGCTATAATTATCTTTTATTATTATTATTTTATTTTTTAAAGTGTTTATTTTTTTTTTAACTTTTTTTTTTTAATTTAAAAAAAAAAATTAATTATTTTCACCATTTTTACAAAGAGTGAATCTGTGGTCTGGACAGACTTTTTTGGAACATTTATCGCATTCCACAGAGTGTACATTCACATTAGATTTCCGTGGACACAAGTGGCACCGCGCCCGCTTCCTGGACGGGATGTGGTGCATCACCAGGATCTTGACGGCTCCTGTGAAATTCCCCTCATTTCATTCACCACTGCCATGGCTCCTTCCCCTCTGGGGGTCCTCTCCAGTAGGTCAATAGTTGGTGAGACAAGTGCAGTGCCCAATTCCACTAAGAAAAGTCGCCTGCGGAAGTTCTCCTTGTGAATATTCCACAGAGGATTCAGCTGCGTATACGCAATGTACGCATTCAATGCTGACATATCAAGCATATTGCAGCTACTGCGACTGGGGGTCCAGAGGGGAAGGAGCCATGGCAGTGGTGAATGAAATGAGGGGAATTTCACAGGAGCCGTCAAGATCCTGGTGATGCACCACATCCCGTCCAGGAAGCGGGCGCGGTGCCACTTGTGTCCACGGAAATCTAATGTGAATGTACACTCTGTGGAATGCGATAAATGTTCCAAAAAAGTCTGTCCAGACCACAGATTCACTCTTTGTAAAAATGGTGCAAATAATTAATTTTTTTTTTTTAATTAAAAAAAAAAAGTTAAAAAAAAATAAACACTTTAAAAAATAAAATAATAATAATAAAAGATAATTATAGCAAAAAAACCCCAAAAAAAAATTTTTTTTGTGCTGTTTTTTGTCTTGTGTCAAATTGACACAAGGGACAGATTCGTTACTTTTTCTTAGGGACGGATGAGTGTTAAGCATAGCAGCGTAGCGACCGAAAAATTAAAATTGGCTCAAGAAGATTCGGAATATAGTTTATTACAAGAAACGCCAACAAGATGGAATAGCTTTTATTTAATGATTGAGCGCATTTTAAAAATCAAAGATGCCATTGCCAAAGTGTTATTGGAAACAACGAATGCACCGCTACCACTTATTGCTGAGGAAATACTAATACTAAAGGATATTGAAAAAATATTGGCTTTCTTCAAGCAGGCAAGCGAGAAAATTTCTGGCGGAAAGTATGTAACTATACCACTAATTATACCTATGGCATATGGACTGTCCAGAAAAATAGCTGGTGTTTCACTAGAAACGTTGCAAGGAAAAAATATGCAAAAAATCTTAATTAAGTCAATAAAAGAACGGCTTTCCTTGTATGAGCAAAGGACCGTATGTAGGATGGCAACTTTATTGGATCCGCGATTTAAGCAAAATGGATTTCAAAACCAGTCAAATGCTGAAGAAGCAGCAACATTTTTGAAAACGAACTGGCAAATTTCACCATGAAAGAGCAATTTGTTGATCTGCCCGTCACACAGGAGACAAGTTCACAGGACACATTATTTGATTTTTGGGTGAGCGATCCGGCAACAAAATTGGAAACGCACGAGCGGATGCGATTTTGATAAAAAGACATTATCTTGAAAAAACGATAGCCTCACAGGATTTGGATCCTTTGCTGTGGATAAAGGTTTGCCTAAATAGCAAGGCTATTATTATTTATCAATAAATGTTACTTTTTATTCCAGGTAAATCAATGCGATTTTCCCAGTATAAAAAACATGTTTTTTAAGTACATGTGCATTCCAGCAACTTCCGTGGAATCGGAAAGAGTCTTCAGCAAGGCTGGTCAAATTGTCTCAGAGAGGCGAACCCGTCTTAAAGAAGAAAACGTAAACATTTTATTATTTTTAAACAAAAATTCTTGGATCAAATAAACAATTATTCTGCGATGCAAAACCGTCCCAAAAGGGGAAAACGTAAACATTCTCTGATTTTTAATCCAAATCTTTATATTTTTTTTATTTAAGGAAATAACAATTTATTTGGGTCGATACTATTGACGACTATCGAAGTACTATCGACGACAATCGATTGTTAAAAATTTACTATCGTCAAATATCGATTGTGCCGACTATCGATTGTTCTCCACCTCTAGTGTGTGTCGGTGTGTGCTAGCCTTCCAGGCTAACGGGGCGAGCTCGGGTTAGTGATGATAGTTTTAACTATCGTATCGTGTGTGGCTGCCGTACCCTACTTAATTATTATGCATATAAATCTAACTTATTTATCTATACTATTTATTTACGCCTAGTTATTATTATGTTACGGTATTGGTTATATATTATTATTTACATGTAGTTATTATATTTATTTTTATTTAGGTATTGATTATATATTATTATTTATTTACATGTAGTTATAATATTTATTTTTATTTAGGTATTGATTATATATTATTATTTATTTACATGTAGTTATTATATTTATTTTTATTTAGGTATGGAGAATATATTATTATTACTATTTATTTGCATATTTAGTATTTATGTTATTATTATTTATGATATTGTTTAGATTATTATTATTTATTCACATATTTAGTATAGGTTATGATTATTTATTTATTTTCATATTTAGTTTAGTGTTTATTTTTATATCATTAATTTGGGAGCGCCAAACGGCTCCTCACATTCCCCTCGTTCTTCGGGGGATGATGATTTTGTTGGTGCGGGTGACGTGGATGCGATACTGCGCACCCATCGCGTGGAAGAGGAACTTGCGCAATGTGCGCAGATCCTGGCGCTCTTCCTCCCGCGCCTGTTCGACCAGGGAATGAGGCAGTCGGCTGCCTCCCGTGGTCAGGACCCAATGGCTCGGGAACGTGACCATCCGATCCTCCGGCTCGGTGCTCGGGGTCCCCTTCGCCGGCTCGTCTAGGCCGTGGCCACTCTCCTGGCCGACCTCTTCGTCTGCAGCGCTGCTGTCGCTCTGCCGGCGGTGGCTCTCCGGCTCCGGGATCTCCTGTTCCGGCTCACGCCAAATACGTGCTCTGGATCCAGCTTGTCGAGGCCGCACACCTCCTCCCGGGTGATTTCGTCGGCCGGATCGAAGGCCTTCGGGGGTTGCCAGCGCCGTGGACCTATCTGAAGGGTGTCGATCGCTGTCCAGATGGGGCAGCGCGGCACCATTGTCTCCTCTGGGCGGAGCGGGTTGTAGCCTGGAGGCAGCCCGGGCTCGGGAGAGGCACACGCCGTCTCCCCAGCGTCCTCCTGCTGTTGCTCCTGCCGGCGGTCCGATAGGCGAGCGGACTTCTCCCTCGCCAGCCGGTTCGCTCCCTTGTGGTCGGGATACTCCCGCGGGCGGAGCCAGTCCAGGCCAGGGTCATTTATCGCCTCCTGGGGGTCGAAATCTGGGCCGAGAGACGCACTCGCCCTCTCCTGACGGTGGCAATCGTCCTCCGGGATCTTCGAAGCATGACCGGTGTCGACCAGTCTTCTGCGCGGCGATGGTCACACCGAGATGTCGTCGCTGGGACCCCAGAGAGTCGGCTTTGGCCACTCCCAGTCTTCGTCGTCCTCGGACTTCTCGGTCCCCTCGGTGCCTGAGGACGTGTTGTAGTCCATTTCAGGGGTCCTCCTGCCGCCATCGCCCGATTCCGGGGTCGGGCTCTGACGGGGTATCGGGCTGAACCGCTCTACGAAGGCCAGAGCATCGACCCAGACCTGGGTGTCGTAGCGGCGTTGCCCGCGGTAATGGTCCGTTTTCGGCGGGTAGAATGGAGAGCGTATCCAGGCGCACCTCCTCCGCGGGAACACGGGGACATCCGTGGGACTTGTGGCCTCGCCGACGTTTGTTTCTGCCATATCTATGGGGAAAGAAACAAGAGTTTTATAAGTCTTTTGCCTTACGAAGCAAACTAGCAAATGGTTAATAAACGTTAGTTGGGGTGGGTTAGCTGTGGGCCCTGGGAGCATGGAGTTTCCCCCTCAGGGGAGTGGGGACGTTGGGAAGGCGCACCGACCAGCAAGTGGCCCCCACTGACTCCGGCTTGGCTCCTGTCACAGGACTCCAGTTCTTTACTGGCTCTTGCCTGTCATTTTCATTGCCAAATGCTTGGCGTTTCCGGGCCTCAACCCTTTTCTTAGCCAAATGTTTGGCGTTTCCGGGCCACAACCCTTTCTGGTGGCAGAACCTCTGGTTCCTGCCGCTGTACCGCCACTGCGGTCTTCCTCTGCGAAGCTTAGGGTCACACGCCGCTAACTTCCTCCTCGTTCTCCGGCTTCGCCGGTTCCAGATCGTTGACTGTCTCTTTCAAGTCTCCTAGTGATGCCGTCCTGCGTTGCTTACTCTGGACATGCAGACGCACGATCGTGGGCGCCAGGAACTTGATAACCTTGTATGGCCCTTCATATTTGGGGGCCAGCTTTGCCGCAAAATTATCCGCCGCTTTGGATAAGTAGTGCTGCTTGACGAATACGATCTTCGAAGATCGTAGTGCTTCCGCTGTTCGAGTGAAGCTCGCTGAGTGTTCTCCTGGACGATCTTGAACATGTCGCGAAGCATTTCCGCTTTCGCGACGGGTGCTCGGGGAACTTCGCTTGGTCCCGGAGTAACTTCGTCATACAAGGCCCCTGGGAGCCGTGGCTCTCTGCCTTGAACGATGAAGGCCGGACTAAATCCGGTCGAATCCGAAACGCTGCTGTTTATCGCCAAGTTCAGCTTCGGTAACAATTCGTCCCAAGTCGTCTGCTTATCCTCGATGTACTGGGCGACCATAGTCTTAATGGTGCGATTGGTCCTCTCCGTCGGGTTCTGCTGCGGTGTATAGGGTGCCGTATACTGGATCTCCATTCCCGCTTGTTTACAGAAAGCTTTAAAAGAACGACTAGTGAATTGAGTTCCGTTATCACAAACGAACCTGCGTGGAATCCCGAAATGATTCAGAATCCTTTCCCTAAATGATTTCTCGAGATTTGCCGAAGTAGCTTTCCTTAAGGGGACCAACTCAACCCATTTAGAGAAAGCGTCAAAAAATACAAGAAGCATACTGTTTCCGCTCTTGGAACGCGGAAGTGGCCCGATGAAATCTGCGCAGACAGTGTCGAAAGGCTCACTGATCTGCCTGGTAAACATTTTGCCCGCTGGTTTACTCTGACTGACCTTACACCGCTGGCAAGTGTCACACTTGCGTATATACCTGGCTACATCCCGGAAGAGTCCCGGCCAGTAATGCCTCTGGGCGATCCGGGTGGTAGTCTTCCTGATTCCGAGATGTCCTGCCGTGGGCTGGTCGTGGCATTCCGACAGCACTCGCTGGCGGTGTTCCTTGGCCACGCACAGTTTCCATGGCACAGAGTCTTTATCATCGGGTCGTGCTCCAATATGGCGATATCTAAATCATCTGAATCATCTGTATCACCTCCAAAGGCTGTCGTGACAGCGCATCCGCGACAACGTTCTGACTTCCACGCCGATATGTGACGTCAAATTGGTACTGCTGCAATTCTAAGGCCCAGCGCGCGATTCGTCACTTGGGATTATCGATTGAGTTGAGCCACTTCAAAGCGAGATGGTCCGTTATCACCTCAAACCGATATCCTTCCAAGTAACACCTGAGTTTTCTGATGGCCCATATAATGGCCAGACACTCCTTCTCTGTGGTCGGGCAATTCTCCTCCGCGGCTATGAGACGTCGACTCGCAAACGCGATGACTCTCTCTTCCCCCTGGATTGTCTGGGTTAAAACGGCTCCTAGTCCTATGTCGCTAGCATCTGTCTGGAGGACAAACTTCTCATTAAAGTCGGGGCACGCGAGGACGGGTGCCTCCGTGAGCTTCCTATTCAGTTCTTCGAATGCACCCTGCTGCTCCTGCTGCCATTGCCATTTCTTCCCTTTCTTGAGCAAAAGAGACATCGGTTGGACCACGCTGGCAAAGTTTGGCACAAATCTCCGGTGCCACGAAGCGATACCCAGACATCTCCTCAGCTCCTTGCATGTGGTGGGTGGACTCAGCTGACGCACTGCCGAAATCTTTTCGGAGTCTGTGTGAATTCCTTGCTCGCTGATAACATGTCCCAAGTATACCAGGCTGCGCTTAAAGAAACTACATTTTTGTAGCCGTCGGAATACTTCCTTCAAGTTCTCTATGTGCTCCTCCAAAGTGCGTCCGATGATAATAATATCACCCAAGTATGCAAAGGCGTTGGGCTCCATGTCCGGACCGATAACGCAATCCAGCGCTCGCTGGAATGTGGCTGGTGCGGAGTGCAGGCCAAACGGCATGACCTTCCAATGGTACAGTCCTCTCCCTGGCACTGTAAACGCAGTGCACTCGCGACTGTTTTTGGCCATGGGGATCTGCCAATATCCGCTCTTCAAGTCTAGTGTAGAAATGTACTTCGCGTGTCGCAGACGCTCCAATATGTGTGTAATCTTTGGCAGCGGGTATGCATCTGGAATGGAAGCAGCATTCAATTGCCGAAAATCCACGCATAATCTCGTTTCTCCTGATTTCTTGCCGACAAGTACAATTGGGGCACTGTGTGGGCTGTACGAAGCCTCTATGCAATCGCTCCGTATCAACTCATCGATCTGTTCATCAATAATCCGCTGCATCGCCGGACTTTTGGGAAAATATCTCTGCTTAATTGGCTTGTCATCCCGCATCGTAATCAAACAATGCTAGCTCCTCCTCTAGAAATTCCCTCACCCGCGACCCTAAGTCTTCCGGTTCTTCCGTCTCCTTGATAACTGCTATGGCTCCTCCAGCGTCGGGTAAGTTCTCCGGTCTGGCTGGGGAGCGAGTTCCTGGCGAGTCACCTCGACTCACGTTGTTGGCCTGTGCTGCCTCTCGAGCGGGTTCTTTCCTTGCTTCCTGAGTTCGTCGAAACGGGTTGTTCCGCACTGCCTTCTCATCTCGGGGTCCTAGTGATCTACACGTCTTCCATAAGTGAAGGTAAAACCAGGAGTGGAATCTCTACCCAACGTTGGTCCAATTGGACTGTGGCCACTAGTGACTGGGTGATATCCTTGCGTGAGCCCTCGGCCAGGCTGACTTGTGTGCGTACCGTCCGTACGTTATCGGGCGTGCCTACGCGTTGAACGACTCTTTCGCTCACGACACTCCTGCTAGCTCCTGTATCTAACGTCGCGATAAATACCTGCCCCTTAACCTGCACTCGCGCGATGAGTCTACTGGCTTGGACTTGTAATACTCCTAATTCCGAGGATTCCTCCTGGCAGTCTCCGGTCGTTCCCCGTGTTGGCGAAGACTTCTCTCGTTTCCGGGATTATTTCGTTGGCAGCATTCTCGGGTCCAGACTCCTCTTCGACCACATTCCCAGCAGAAAACAACCCGACGACTACTGCATCCGCTCGCATAGTGTCCTAATTCTGCACAGTTTCTGCAAGCTTCCCTGAAATTCGGCACCTCTGACAAGTTTCCCACCCGGGGAACTTGTCCTGAAGTACCAGCAGTGGGTATAGATCCTCGTGCGGGTGGTGGCGCGACATTTGGGCGGTTCCTTGGTGGCATTCCAGGATACGATCCGTGGTCAGTTCTCCACGGTGGCTGCAGCTCGGCCAGCCTCCTGGCATGGTTTCCCGTATCCCGATCTCGAGTGACCTCATAGTTGACCGCTAAGACAGTCAACTGCTCCAGCGTCGTGAACTCGTGTCGCCTAGTAAAAAGTTGGTAATCCTGCCGAAGATTCTCATAAATCCTGTACAACTCCTGCTCCGGGCTGTATCCCGCTTTGTGCATCAACAGACGGATATTTACCAAATATTGCTTAAATGTTTCCCCCTGTCGCTGATACCTGTTGCGAATGTCGTCTTCAATTCGCTGAAAATACCTCGGCCCCAAAAAGAAATCCAGAAAAGCCTTCTTGAAATTAGCCCACGATTCTCCTAACAGTTGGCTGGTCCTAAATCAGTTTTCCGCCGTATCGGTCAGCAGTCCGGGAATGGCTTGCGGCATCTTCTCTACGTTGACCTCGTATGCGGTGGCTCGCTCCTCTAGATGCTGGATGAACGCGATCGGATCCGAGTTCCCGTCGAACGTTATCCCCCAATTACGAAGCTTCTCCGCCAGGGTGGCTGCTGTCATCTCGGGTTTCCTAGGTGAAACGTCCCTCCTGGACTCTGTGCCTCCGGCAACGTCCACGGTAATTCCAGGTACTGGAATCTGCAGCTGATTATGGCTCAGGGTGTGGGGACTCGGAGGTCGCTGTTTTCGTTCGTTGATCGCGGTTAAAATCTCGGCCTCGCATTCCTGGAGACGCTCGACGACTTCCAAGACGTTGTCCTCCTTATTATTAAATGCGGCCAACCGGCTCCTCATTTCCTCGACGCTTCCCGTTGCGTCTAACCCGAACTCCTTTAAAATCGCTCCAATTCTCGCTTGCGGAGATACGAAATCAAACGTGCACCCATGTTTGCAAAATTTAAAACAATCTTCCTCGAAGCTAATTCCAGACACGAAAGAAATATTTTCCTACACAGCGAAAATTTATTGCGGGGTCAAACGAAGCTCACGGAATTCACGAATTTGTTTATAAAAACGGCGTTTATAAAATCCTCAGGCGGACCGAAGGTAGCAACGATGAGGCAAAACGATTTCAAAATTCTGCGACGACGATTTGTATGCGAACTCTCCAAAGATTCCGTTGCATAAAGTGGAAGTAGATCGACTCCACTGCGGGTGTGAGAGGGAGACGACGGCTCCTCACAATTTCGATATATTTTATTTCTAGTATATTTTCGTTACTTTTATAATTTCCAATATTTCCATTTCATAATTTCCTATATTTCGCCGATTTTATTTCACGTATTTTTGCATTTTATTTCCATATTTCTTTTCGTTATTTTTTTATTCACAAATTTGGTTTTCTGGTTTCGCATATTTTCCAGTTTCGTATTTGTTTATGTAGGGGGGTGGCGAGGCTCTTCCGCTAAAGGATTCCAGAAAACAGACTTAAAAATTCCCACGGCGCAGGCGAAAAATGAAGTGAAAAATGCGGGGGCGTCGTGGGATGAATCGGGGGCGCAGTGCGCCTCAGCTTTATTCGGCTGCATACATGCGATGACTAAAAACTAAGCTTAAACATAGAGTCGTGCTGCCGCCCGCTTTACTCCGCTGGTTCGGATTTATCCCGAGCTCGGGAAGCGGGAGCATCAGAGGGGCGAGAGCGGATGCGCTTGGCCAGGGAGCGGAGGAAGAGTGAAGTGGCCGAACATGTAGAGGAGAGCATCGAGCGCGATCGCTGCCAAGAAAGGTGCCGAAGAGCGGCGGAATAGTGTTGCAAAGCGGCCGGAGATTGCAGCGGAGCGGAGTGCACGCGAGCGTCGGCACGCCCGACGAACTATGCGCGGAAGCCCGAAATACGGGAGCGCAAGAGCGGCTGAGCTTTCGTAAGCTCGGTGGCCATAGGGGGTACAATGGGCCCATCACGTAAACATTCCGGCCCCCCTTGCAATCACTCGGATTGCAACATTGCCGTTCTTCTTATGGCTGGTGGCAGGATCCGGAGCGGCTTCAGCTGCCGTGATCGGTGAGCATCTTAGGGCGTTGAGACGGCGAAGCTGATCGGCACGGAGCGTACTATTGCGTTGATCTCTCTGTAGCGGATGGATTCCGTGCAGACTCGGCTTCGGTAGGACTAAGTACCTCGAGAACGTCTTCTTTTCGGCGAAATGTTGATGATGAATTTCGTTCAGACTCGGCTACGGTAGGAATAGGTACCTCGGGTAGGTCTGTTTGTAGAAGAAATTGCGCGGCGTGGAAGTGTTGACATTGGATCTGGTCTGGATGAAGAATAAAGCGTGAGTGATGGATCGTAATTTGCAAATTAGAAGTAGGGAGGTGCCCGATGCTGTGAACAGGGATAATTAACTGGACGGTCGTGTATATGCAAAAGCGTATGGTGGAGCTGATTGCACGTTTTGCATCGTTCACGACTGCGGCAGGTTCCCTCGGAATGCTCGTGGGCCAAAAAGTTGGAACAATAGCGGTTAACTCTAACCGCGCAGAGCCTCTTCTCAGCACTAAGCCTGAAGAACTGTCGGCATTTCCGAAGCGGATTGTTACCGTTGCAGACTCGACATTGGTAGGACTGAATGCGGTTGGAAGATCTGCCTCTTAAGGCTGCCGTACTGCCCGTGATAAGCCGTTGGTTCAACGGATCTTTTGATGCGTAGGAAACTCGCGTGGAAAACACTTGCACATTTGAGTGGCCGCCGGAAACTTCCGTGGTTCGTGGAATGGCCGCGGGTCGTGGACTAGACGGATCGGAGGGTCGTGGGACAATAGTAACTGGATTATTGTGGTGCAGAAGAGTATGATGGCGGTCATGGCAAGTAACACAGGGTTGGGCACTAGTGCAGTCCCGCTGTCGGTGGCCACGAGCAAAACAGTTCAGGCAAAGCTGCTTTCGCTTTATGTAGTCGGAGCGACCATTTACATCCATTCTCAGGAAACGTGGACAGAAACGAACAGGATGGTTCTCCCTGGAACAGAGATCGCACCTTCTTGGGGCTGGAGCTACTCTGGAATTGTAGGAGCTGAGCATGCGCGCTGGGGCGCAGTTGGCGGAAATTGCCCCGGACTGCTGGGCCTGACGTTGTCAATAGCCTCCAGAGTACGATAGCGCTCTGTCAAAAACGCATCTAACTTATTCCAAGTTGGAATTTATGATTTTTTGTGGATCGACTGTTCCCAGAGAGAAAGAGTGAGATTTGGAAGCTTGGAGGAAATCATATACACAAGGAGACCCGCATGCCTCGACTTGCATGGAGGACTTCTTCAAGGATGTTAGGCAACTTTGGATGGTGCGGCCATCAAAGCGGCCCCGGATTCTTGGGTGATCGTCTGAATATTAAGAAGAATCTTTAGCTGACTGTTTACTAAAATTCGCCTATTTTCAAAGCGGTCCGTAAGGCTTTGCCACGCGGAAATAATCCCCTCATTGGTCAGCGGTGCCTTGGAAACAATGGAGTGCGCATCGCCACTCGTTTTTGAAAGAATGTGGAACAACCTTTCTACTGGCGTAAGTCTCGAATTGTTGATGTAGACTGCCGTGAAAAGGTCCCTAAAGGTGGGCCACCGAAGGTAATCGCCTTCAAAGACTTCGATGTTTACAGGTGGCAGACGACAGCCAGTAGGAGTGGGCGGTTGGATGCTTGCGGGCGACTGGGTGGACTGGGAGCAGCCCTTCTCTATTGCTTCGTGGAGCTGGGCGACACATCTCGAGTAGACGGAGTAACAGTAACTGTATTTGGATCCTAGCACTGTTGAGGTGGCTAGATCCTCGGCGGACACGGAAAGAAGGTCCAAACAGTTCTCATAGCTCTTCTTCGCATCTACCCATAAGGCCCGGATTTCGTCCAAATGGACTCGGCACATTTGAGGGGAAAAACCTCCAAATGCAGGGGCGCCCGGATTGTAAATGTCAGCTTCAAACTGGATAAATAAATCCGTTGTAGAACTAAATTTGTTCATGGCGATGTCTACCGCATTTGGAGCCATATTGGAAATGGACGGGGTAAGCTTGGGCGAAGGGCTTTAGATGAGACGGGCACGGAGATGCGGAATGGAACCAGCTTAAGCGGATTGACGGAATCGAACGTGGATCGGGCTGATCAACTGATCTGAATTATTCACCGACTTGGAGGGGGCTCAAATAGAAATTTGAGAACTGGACAGATTTGAGAAGAACACAGGGTTTCCGAAGAAGAGTAAATTAAATCAAGAAATAAATTGATTCGAATTGTGGCGCCGGAACCTAGTTAAAATATTGCCACTGGCACGTAAATGGAAAATGGCCAGAAACGGAATACGTTGAAGTGCCCTGTATACTTTAAGTAGGGTAATTGGTAAAAAAAATCGATCTGTCAAAAATATACAAAACAGCGAAAAAATACCCAAAAAGATACTGCGGGCGGATGATGTCTTATGAGGATTCAAAAGCAGAATTGGGAACAAGAATGTAGACAGGAAATACTGAGATCTTGATGTTC
The DNA here is from genome assembly GCA_018903765.1 of Drosophila aff. chauvacae BK-2020. Taxonomy (NCBI): domain Eukaryota; kingdom Metazoa; phylum Arthropoda; class Insecta; order Diptera; family Drosophilidae; genus Drosophila; species Drosophila aff. chauvacae BK-2020. Next base: position 661,733 of record JAEIGO010000106.1, read on the forward strand.
TAGGAACCCAATATGTAAATTTAAATGGATATATATTTGGTTTATATTGTGAGGAGTACCTCACCATATGTGATTAGTGTATATATTTAGTTAAGTTAGTAATAAGTTAGTATTAAGAGACAAGGGAAGACCCACGAAGGGCATCTGTATATAGATAGGAGATAGGGAAAAACCCAGCACCCGTCAGCAACATCGACATAGCCAGCCGAGCATCACCGGCACCATCCCGCCACATTATCATCACTGGCATCAGCCAATTTTCCAGACTTTCGGGAGGAGAACGGATAGCTCTACCGACGCATCGGCCTGCGGCCAGAGGCCGAAGAATATACTCCCTGGAAGCTGTGTGTGGGAGCCAATTACCGTGGAAGGGTACTGGCCGAGTGCCACGACCACCCAAAAGCCGGACACCTGTGCATCCGCAAGACGAGCACGCGGGTGGCCCAAAGTCGGCATTACCACTTTCGACGACGGGACTGGAAGCCACCTCTCGGCTCACTGGTTCTCGCCCGCAACCATGTGCTGTCCAACGCCGCCGAGGGCTTCGCTGCCAAGCTAGCTGCGAAATACGAGGGACCGTTCCGAGTGGTCAAGTTCCTCTCGCCAAATATCGTGCGACTGCAGGAAACCCACAGCCGCCGACGCCGCACAGCAAGTATAAATTACCTCAAGCCGTATCATCAAAACGGGGAGGACGAAGAAGACGACGGTCACGACCAAGCCGAAGATACCCAAGTCATTAATGATCACGAGGACTACAGCGCTCAGGCCGCGACCAAAGAGAACCAGGGTATCATAGGGGCCACAGATTCTGCCAAACATTAAAAAAAAAACCTAGATAACGAGCCAGGTTGCCAGATCGGCCGGAACGAGGACCAACAAGCTCGGCGATCAACGCTATCCGGCAACATCAACGTATCAAGGTTGCCAGATTGGCAAGATCGGTCCCATCGATAAGAGCGGCGCCAACATCGAGATCGAAAACGGTTTCCTATTGCGACGCAATAGGAAAGGAATACGCAATAGTGAAACAACGTTCGAAAACCAACCATGCCAAGACGAGAACACGAGCATCGGCACCGACGCCACGGGCGACATCATCAACGACACCCACACCGGCGAGACCGATCAACGACTCGCTCGGCCGCAGGATCGCGCTCCGACTCACCGTCCGCCAGGCCACAGGATACGGCCCCAACAGGCGTCAGAGTTGCGTTAGAGGCGCTAAACCTCGGCACTCCAGCAAGGAACCCGCGGCTAGCGCTCCCGCGGCCCGGAGACCTAAACGGCACATTACCCGCCGTCGTGCTGGCTCCGCCGCCACTGCTAGTGACCATCAGTCAGGACCCGCGCCCGGTGTCGCCCATCAGCCCGTCATGGTGCGAAGGGCTCAGCTTAGAAGAAATGGTGGAAGTGATCCTCGCGGAGGACCCGGAGCTACAGATCCCGGCCCAGCTCGACGAGTTCCCGCCGTAGGCCACCGACGACTTCCGGCCAGAGTCCACGCCTCCCAGTACGCGAGAGTTCTCTCCTGGACCACCGCCATTAGTCGCCGCCGGACCGCTCGGAGCCATGTACGACGTCGTGTCCGATCCAGAAGTGGTGGAACTCAGCTCTGGGGAGGATGAACCTCACCCCGCAGATCCCGAGACGTTCCCCATATCGGGCGACGAAATGGGCTAAGCCGAGCAGGCAGCACCAACGCCGGCCCGCGTAGAGACTCCACCGCCGTCCTAAGAGGAGCTGTTCGGCGCAAGCGAGACCCTTGGCGCAAGCGCCAGCACCGAGGACCAAGAAACCGGCGGAGTTGCGAGTGCACTCCACCAAGAGGTCCCAACTCCTGCGACCACCTTTCATGTCCTGCGCCGCCGCTGCCAGGACATCAACGCCGCCAGTGCCAGCACCATTGAATCCGAAGAATACGAACCGGGACGCCGATGCGGCCCGCCCGACACCCAGCACAATCCCAGACGCAGACATGGCCGACACAACGAGCCGTGTGGCCAATGACGACCACAGCCCCAGGCGCGCCACCAACCGCCACCGGGACCAGGACGTCACCCCGCCAAGGCGACGGAGCCCCAGCACCCTGCACCGCCTCCTGACGCAGTTGACGGCCTCTCCAGAAGGGCCCACCACCTCGGCGGACGCCCAAAGGCGCCAAGCCGCGCAGGCCGCAGTGGAGAACTTGTTGGCTATGGCACCTGCCGAGCCTTCCCTCCCAACCGCCAGACACCAGCGACAGCCCACACCAGCCAGGACCACGCGCCGCCGCCAAATTAGCGCCCGCTGTACCACAAGCGCCTTCACTCTCGAAACAAGGAACGGCTACCGTGGGACGAGCCACAGCGGTAACACGCCCGACCCACCGGGTAAAGCCGTTACCGGCCACCGACGCCTGGCGTTGGCGCTTCCGAGACACCGTCGTACCCGCCGCCATCGCACCCGAAGCCACCGGGGAACGGCCGGGCATATTGCGCCGCGCGCCTCAGCGCCGCGACGGACTGTTTGGCGAACAGGGAACTCCCGATTTAGTGCACACCGGTTGGCCGATATTAATTGTACCTTTTTCTCACCACATAATTTGACTTTTCACTTGGCAATTTTTCGCGGAGGTAAAATTGCAGAATTTGGCAAGCGTGTAGGTGTGTGTATGGGTGCACATATGCAGCGACCGTTTTCAAGTTGATGTACACCGAATATGGCACACACAAAGCGGAGACGGATGGAAAATTTCGACGGACTAGGAGCACTATAAATTTCGGCGGACTAGGAGCACTATTAATTTTCTCACTGCCGAAAACTCTCGGATGTGGAGTTGACACATGAAAAATAAACGATCTTACAGCAGTGTGAACTAAATTTAAAGTTCGGACCACTGCTGAAAAATAAACGATCTTACAGCAGTGTGAACTAAATTTAAAGTTCGGACCACTTCTGAAGATCGGCAGCGAGAAAAAGACGAAAAGACCTTGTACTTATCTTTAGCGGCGGCACCACCAGAGCTGCTGGTGAAAAAAGGATTCCAGGACGATATCCTTATCCGGCTCGAAGGACCATGTTTATGTAGGGGGGTGGCAAGGCTCCTCCGCTAAAGGATTCCAGAAAACAGAGTGAAAAATTCCCACGGCGCAGGCGAAAAATTAAGTGAAAAATGCGGGGGCGTCGTGGGATGAATCGGGGGCGCAGTGCGCGTCAGCTTTATTCGGCTGCATACATGCGATAACTAAAAACTAAGCTTAAACATAGAGTCGTGCTCCCGCCCGCTTTACTCCGCTACAGCGAGAGAGGGAGATCGGCGGCGGCCGACTGTTGGTTCGGATTTATCCCGAGCTCGGGGAGTGGGAGCATCCTATGGGCGAGAGCGAATGCGCTTGGCCAGGGAGCGGCGGAAGAGTGAAGTGGCCGAAGATGTAGAGGAGAGCATCGAGGGCGATCGCTGCCAAGAAAGGTGCCGAGGAGCGGCGGAATAGTGTCGCGAAGCGGCCGGAGATTGCAGCGGAGCGGAGTGCGGGCGAGCGTCGGCACGCTCGACGAACTATGCGTGAAAGCCTGAAATACGGGAGCGCAAGAGCGGCTGAGCTTTCGTAAGCTCGGTGGCCAGAGGGGGTACAGTGGGCCCCTCCTGACCTGAACATTCCGACCCCCTTGCAATCACTAGGGTTGCAATAAATCCGTTTATGCTTGAGGGCAGGTGAGCTGGCATCGTAAGACGTTAATGTTGCAACTCTGCATCGTCTGAATGGCCGTGGAAGCCTAAAGAGTACAGTGGACCGACGGAAACACGTCACTAAGAGGCAGCTGTTTGGCACAGAGACGAGGACAAAAATCAATCGAAGCGCGTCATTGGCCATGAAGACATCGAAGCTGAGCGGCACGGAGAGTACCAAAACGTTGATTTTCCCGGATAGATGGATTCCGTGCAGACTCGGCGTTGGTAGAACTAAATACCTCTGGTACGTCTGCTTTCACTAGAGAGTACGGTGCGTGGAAGTGATGACATCGGATCTGATCTGAATAAAGAAAATATACCGTCAGTGATGGTCAGTAACAAGCGAACTAAAAGTAGGGAGGTGTCCTATGCTGAGAACAGGGAAAATGCACTGGACGGTCGTGCCTATGAAGAAGGGTATGGTGGAGCTGATTGCATATCTTACATCGATCACTACGGCGGCAGGTTCCCTCGGAATGTTCGTGAGCCAAACAGTTGGAACAATAGCGGTTAACTATAACCGCGCGGAGCCTCTTCTCAGCGGGTGGATTTTGTTGCATACTCGACAACGATAGGAGTGAGTGCTTCTAGAACTCCGGCCTTCACAGGCGGCCGCACTGCGAGTGGCAAGGAACCTGTCCCCCGAACTGTTGCACGCAATGGAAATTCGTGTTGAGAACACAGACACGCCACTCGTGGTTGCTGTAGATACTGGGCCCGAGAGTACCCATCCGAAAATAGTCTCTTGTGCCAGAAGAGAGCCCAGAACATTGCTCTTGAAGCCGCTTAGAAGCACAGACGGAATAATGTCAGATCCTAGCAGGACGTCTACTTCGGAGCTCTCGAAAAACGTCGGATCCGCTAGGGGGAGACCGGGAAGCACCATTAGACAATCCGTCGAAATTGGATATGAGGGAAGCTTTCCGGCTAGTTGAGGGAGAACGTAGGCAGTCGTATTTAACTGCAGTCCGGGTCTGGAGGAAGCGCGAATAGCAAATTTGCAGGACTTCGTGCATTGAGCCGCAACTGTCTTATTGAGACCGGAAACCTGGGTCTGGACTGTTTCGAAAGGAAGGTTGATTCGGTTGAAGAGCTTCTCAGTAATGAAGGTGGCTTCGGAACCAGAATCGATCAGCGCACGCGCTTGAAAATTGCAGCCTAGATGACATATATTAATGATAGCTGTGTGTGTGGAGGGGCTCGGAATGCCGGCAACTGGATTGTCGCGGTGCAGCAGAGTATTATGCCGTCCGCGGCACGTATAGCATGAGTGGGCACATAGTTGCTTTCTTCTGACGAAATCTGACCGATCATTGACACTCATTGTCAGGAAACGGGGACATACACAAATGGGGTGATTTTCCCTGAAACACAGGTCACACCCTCTGGGTGCAGGAGCCACCCTAGCTTCGTGGGAGATTGGCCTGCGTACAGGTCCGTTGTCGTTTGACGGCTTTTTCGGAATATCATCAATGGCTAGTGCGCGATGACGCTCCGTTAGAAAGGCATCAAGCTCTTTCCAGATCGGAATCTCGGCTTTGTTATGAAGGGAATGCTTCCACATGGAACGTGTGAGCTTGGGCAGCTTGACGGAAATCCTGAACACAAGGATGGAATCCCACGCCTCTATCTTAATGGCGGACATCTGTAAGGCTGTTAGACAACTTTGGAGAATGCTTTGCATTTCCTTTAGGGCGCTTCCGGACTCTTGAGTGATCGCCGGAATATTAAGCAGGATTTTCAATTGGCTATTCACTAACAGCCACTTGTTCTCAAAGCGCTCCGCTAGGCTTCGCCACGCTGAGATAAACCCGTCGTTGGTTAAAGGGGCCTTGGACGCAATGGAGTGCGTATCGCCACTAGTCTTGGAGAGTAGATGAAACAATCTCTCCACAGGCGTGAGGCGCGAATTTTGGATGTAAATCGCCGTAAACAAATCCCTAAACGTGGGCCAGCGAAGATAGTCGCCTGTGAAGACCTCAGTGTCGACAGGTGGTAGCCGACAATCAGTAGACGGCGGTGCGGACGCACTGACGGAAACCTGAGTGGATTGGGACTGCATTATTATGTCCTGAAGTTGGATAACACTCCTTGAGTAAACGGCGTAGCAGTACCTGTACTTGGATTCCAGTTCTGTTCCGGCGGTCGTACTCTCAGCGGTCTCAGAAATAAGGTTGGAGCAGCTTTCTTAGCTTTTCTCCACCTTTTCCCAAAAAACACGGATTTGGTCCAAATGGAGCTGGCACATGGACGGGGACAGATTCGTAGCTTCTGAGGTGCTTGGAGTATGGATATGTGCCTCAAAGCGGCTCACACGATCCGTTGTGGCAATAAATTTCCTCAAGGTTATATCGACGGCGGATTGAGCCATTTTTGTAGTCGACAGAGTGACCCTTGACGAAAGACCTGTGCTGATAGCTAATGATTTCTCGCTGTTCGACCTGTGTTGGCCAACTGTGGACGTTGATTTCGGCTGAGAGGACTGGGGAGATGCTGACTGGGATCTGTCTAAACGAATTAATGGAATCGAATGTGGTTTCTTATCCTCGCCTATTGGCATACTCGGACTCTGACTGCGCGGATGAACTGAGAGCGTTGACAATGTTGGAAAAACCGAATATTAATGAAGGCGGTCACACTGGACCTCGCGAACGCACGACTCAAAAAACAATTGACCGTTGAAGAATATATGTATGAAGAAATCACTCAATCGATTATTCCAAATTTAAACTTTGACTTTGGATAAGCAACAACGAGTGGAACAAAAGGAAACGGTTTGAACACCGGGAAGATATTGGCGAAATCCTGGGAAAGACCGACCAACCACGCGAGAGTATGGTCACTCTGCAAGTTGCGTAGCGTTAGAATGAAGAAGAAAATAAACCCAAACGAACTAGAAGCAAACGACAAGGTGAAGATTTGAAGCAGGTTGAACAAAATAATGAGTTGTGTGCATTTATATGTATATAATGCGTAGTTCGGAGATTTTGGTTCTTTATGTGTTGAATTAGACATTTAATCAAATTAGAATTTTTAAATAAAATAATAATTTAAAAATTATTAATTTACGTTTTATTTGTTTTTAACTGGATTTAATAAGAATTAGATTTTTAATTTAATTACTAATATTATTTTAAGTTGATTAATAATTTTATTTAATAGGGAATGAATATTTTAATTTAATGAAGAAGGAATAATAAATTTCTTTTTATTTTATTGATCTTTTATTATTTCGTTCCAAAAGAATGAATGTTGGGACACAGTGCCGGCAAATGCAAAGCTCTTATGTATATGAATGCACATACATGTGTACATATGTGCAAATGTACGGCAGCAGCTGGACAAAACGAAAGAAAATAAGACACAGGCGGACACAGGTGGAGCGGACTATAATGAAATGTCGGCAAATGTGTTTTATTGTTTTCTCTTGATTGTATTGCCCGTCCGGCATTGCCCACGGCCCAATATATGCTTTGGATGGTAACTGGCGGCCGCGCCAAGCTTAGATAAGCCTTTGGTCGCCCGGCACCGCGACCATACATAAATATGTATGTATGTATGGCTGGGCGAAAACCAAGCCGGCGAACCAAGAGAGCACAGCAACCAACAAAAACTGCACTGCCGCTGCTGATGCTCCGCAAGCGTATGGATAAATGTATGTATTTATGTATGCGCGCAAAGAAAATTACGAACAGCGTTGAGTAGTTTTATTTCTTTGTAATTTCTTTATTTAATATTTTTGTATTTGTGGAATAAATGTTTTTATGTTTAAACTTATGGAGAAAAAGGCACAAGACGGTATGTGTGTGAATGTATGTATAGGGCGTTAGGAGAAATTGCAGTAGACTGTATTTAATGTAGAAATTCCCGCGGAGTCGGAAAAATATGTATGTATGTAGGAATGGAATGATGTAGACCGTTTATGATATTGATGTACGGACTATGCGAATACGTTCAAGGGGTGTACAGAGAGAATATGGAACAAGGAATATGGCGGCGCAAGAAAACGGCGACGGCGTTGAAATATGGAGATACATGTCAAATCTTATATATAAAATTCTGCTGTCACACTTTTTGTAAGAAAACTCCTCCGAAACTACTTGACCGATTTGGATGAAATTTTGAGGGCATATTCTGTAGGCCTGAGAATCGGCTAACATCTATTTTTCGTACCCCTAACCGATAAGGGTAGTCCGCAATACAGCTTTAGTCGCTGCCTGCTGACTGTAAGATTAGAAATTTTGAATCTATGGATGTGGTAGCCATGAAATTTACGTCAAGTTTTGTATTTTGAAATACCCAAATAATATTTATGTGGCAGTGCTGTGGCAATTCGGTATTATTTTTTTGGTTTTTGGAAAGGAAGAGGTTTCTGTGGCCGACCTGTGAGTTTCTTTTGAAAAGTAGATTAATGATTTAAAGTGATTCAATTAGTTATATTTATATGTGTTTTTTAAAGAAAAAAATGCCAACAAAACGCAAAGGTGCTAATTTGAGCCGAAGCTCAAATAGATATTGAATATTATTTTCATTCAAAAGTTTTAATTGGTGCTATGGACAAGGAATGACCGCATTGTCATGCTCTCAAATTCACAAATGAACCAGCCGGGATGTGTTGCTCGTCTGGGAAGGTGCAACTACCTGATATTGACCGGTCATTTCGGACACAGGGAGGAGTCTTGTACTTATCTTTTTTTCCCAGAAAAATCCACCGGAGCTGCCGGTGTAGGGAGGAAGGTAGAAAATATCCTGCAGGACTTCCTCATCCGGCTCGAAGGATGGCTTACTGGTCCAAAAAAAGATCCTTTGATCGCAATCCAGAAAAGTGCGCTAAAGCGAGAGCGGGAGATCGACGGAGGCCGACTGCTGGTTCGGATTTGACCCGATGCACTAGCTCGGGCCGCGGGCGACAAAGAGGGACCGACCGATCGTACGGTAAACTTCTGGAAGAAGTCAAAAAAGAACTCCGCAAGAAATTTCGCGAAGCGAAAACGGAGGGGAGTTGGAGATAAGCAGTGAATTGAGACGGACGTAAGTAGATCGAGTGAAAACCGCGTGTGCGGGTAAAAACCTGCAAAACTTGTGGACTTTTGGAAAAGGAGATACGGGCCGGCGAATGCCACCGTAAATTGGATTTGGACTTTTGGAGCAAGAGGAGGATTTGGCAATGCCTGGCCCAGGACCAGCGGCGGGGCAGAGCCATTCCACACGTGGAGCCAACGTGTGTGACTCTAGAATAAGCATAAGTTTTGAGTCCCACTAACTAACACCGAGAGAAATTATGTGAAACTGTGAAAACTCGGAAAATATATGAAATTATGAAAGTATAGAAAATATGGAAATAAAAATAGTTAAAATTATACGGGAAATAAAACTAGCGAAGAAAATATGGAAATTATAAAAATGTAAAGGCGAAAACACTGCGAGAAAAATGTGGAAGTTTGAAATTATGAAAATTATGAAATTATTAAAAGTAGGAAATAATAAAAGAAAAAAGCAGAAATACTCTGACAAATAAAACAAAATTATAATTACGAAATTAAATGAAATAAATTGTTTTGGTATAAAATAAAAGGACGGGAAGACGAAAAATCATGGAAATAAAAATAGCAAAAATTTAATATAGGAAATAAAACTAAAACTAACGGAAAAGCATGGCAAGAAATAGTGGAAACTATATGCGGAAATAAATGGCTGAAAATAATAAGAAAATAATGAAATATATGCACACGGGGAAAAATATCGCACCATAATATAATTTAAATTATATTTTTGCGAAGTTATATTATTATACTTATCGGAAATAAATATGAATGCAACTTGGACGGGCCAGGCACAGCCGGCCGGAGCGAATTCGCTAATATTTCTTCCTTTCCCTCTCGAGGCCCTTCGGCCCCAAACATGCATGAAGGCTAATTCGGTCCTTCCCTCTGCTGCGCCCTAGCAACTTACTTTTTTCGTGTAACCCGGTGGCTGACAAACTGCACCACACGTCAGCCCACCGACTCATCATAGTCACATTGTCCCATATCTTTATAAATTTTCTGTGGAGAGACCACGGTCTCTAGGCTGGGACTGACTCTCTATCCCAGCCTAAAAACTACCTCACAGATGGCGCCCGAACAGGGACGTTGGGCTTACGAATTTTAGATGAGATTTATGGCCTAAAGACCCATTGAGTTACACTGTTGTGGGTACAACAGAAGGAAAGTTGTGAGTGAACTTAGGAAGAGTAAAAAAATATTGCAAAGCATAGTTGGATAAAAGTATCCCCAAGATAAAATGTTATATATATATATATTTATTTCCTTGTATACAAGAGACCCAAGAAAAGAAAGATATCAGGAAATATATCTAATTTTTTAAGCAAGGTACGAAACATAACCTGCAACGAGAGGTTATGCAGGCACGTGGGCAGCAGAGCACGTGAGCCCCAGAAAAATAAGAACAGTTCAAAAGAGAAACGAAAGAGCGGGCCCCCTCTCGGTCAGCCCATCAGGTCGCAAGATTTTTTTTAAACACGAGGTAGGGAGAAGCTAACCTATTCTCCACAGCACAGCCATCTTGTTTCACTCTCATCGTCGTCTCTCTCACACTCACAGTAGTGTCGATCTACTTCCACTATATTCAACGGAACCTTTGGAGAGTTCACATACAACCGTCGCCGAGTACAGTCGCTACTAAGCTGATTTTAGAAAATCGTCGTCGCAGAATTTCACAATCGTTGTGCCTCATCGTTGTTTCCATCGGTTCTCTGGAGCATTTTATACGCCGTTGTGTTTCGAGAATTTCTTGAGCGTCGTGTGACCCCGAAATAATTTTTCACTGCGTCAGAAAATAATTTTCTCGTTTTCAGTCAGGCCCGAATAATATTTATTTTCCGCAAATATGGGTGCACGGTGGATTTCATATCTCCGCAAGCGGGAACTGGAGGCGATTTTAAAGGAGTTCGAGTTAGACGCAACGGGAAGCGTCGAGGAAATGAGGAGCCGGTTGGCCGCATTTAATAATAAGGAGGACAACGTCTTGGAAGTCGTCGAGCGGCTCCAGGAATACGAGGCCGAGATTTTAGCCGCGATCAACGAACGGAAACAGCGAGTCGGAAACTCCGAGTCCCCACATCCTGGGCCATAATCAGCTGCAGCTTCCAGTACCTGGAATTACCGTAGACGTTGCCGGAGGCATAGAGTCCATTTCACCTAGGAAACCCGAGATGACAGCAGCCATCCTGGCGGTGAAGCTCCGGAATTGGGGGATAACGTTCGACGGGAACTCGGATCCGATCGCGTTCATCCAGCAACTCGAGGAGCGAGCCACCGCTTACGAGGTCAACGTAGAGAAGATGCCGCAAGCCATCCCCGGACTGCTGACGGATACGGCTGAAAACTGGTTTAGGACCAGCCAACTGTTGGGGGAGTCTTGGGCCAACTTCAAGAAGGCTTTTCTGGATTTCTTTTTGCCGCCGAGGTATTTTCAGCGAATTGAAGACGACATTCGCAACAGGTATCAGCGACAGGGGGAAACATTTAAGCAATATTTGGTAAATATCCGTCTGTTGATGCACAGAGCGGGATACAGCCCGGAGCAGGAGTTGTACAGGATTTATGAGAATCTTCGGCAGGATTACCAACTTTTTACTAGGCGACACGAGTTCACGACGCTGGAGCAGTTGACTGTCTTAGCGGTCAACTATGAGGTCACTCGAGATCGGGATACGGGAAACCATGCCAGGAGGCTGGCCGAGCTGCAGCCACCGCAAGGTGATATCACGCAAGGATATCACCCAGTCACTAGTAGCCACAGTCCAATTGGACCAACGTTGGGTAGAGATTCCACTCCTGGTTTTACCTTCACTTATGGAAGACGTGCTGTTAGGCATGGATTTTCTCTGCGGTGTGTCCGCAAATTTGCAGTGTGGTCGCGTGTCCCTGCAGCTGAACCCCTATTTTCTAGGCGATCTTAGAAATACCCTAGTTTTGTCTTCGCTCTCGGAAAATGAAACTGTTCCACAGCCGAATTCCAGCCTTGAATCCCCAGCACCAGAACTCTCAGTCATCGAAGCAGAACAGAATAGAGGAGCAGCCCCGACTGATAGATCACTAGGACCCCGAGATGAGAAGGCAGTGCGGAACAACCCGTTTCGACGAACTCAGGAAACAAGGAAAGAACCCGCTCGAGAGGCAGCACAGGCCAACAACGTGAGTCGAGGTGACTCGCCAGGAACTCGCTCCCCAGCCAGACCGGAGAACTTACCCGACGCTGGAGGAGCCATAGCAGTTATCAAGGAGACGGAAGAACCGGAAGACTTAGGGCCGCGGGTGAGGGAATTTCTAGAGGAGGAGCTAGCATTGTTTGATTACGATGCGGGATGACAAGCCAATTAAGCAGAGATATTTTCCCAAAAATCCGGCGATGCAGCGGATTATTGATGAGCAGATCTACGAGTTGATACGGAACGATTGCATAGAGGCTTCGTACAGTCCCCACAGTGCCCCGATTGTACTTGTTGGCAAGAAATCCGGAGAAACGAGACTATGCGTAGATTTTCGGCAATTGAATGCTGCCTCCATTCCAGATGCATACCCACTGCCAAGGATCACCCACATTTTGGAACGTCTTCGCCATGACAAGTAAATCTCCACCCTCGACTTAAAGAGCGGATATTGGCAGATCCCCATGGCCAAAAACAGTCGCGAGTGCACTGCGTTTACAGTGCCAGGGAAGGTCAAGCCGTTTGGCCTTCACTCAGCTCCAGCCACATTCCAGCGGGCGCTGGATAGTGTTATCGGTCCTGACATGGAGCTCAAAGCCTTTGCATACTTGGATGATATTATTATCATCGGACGCACTTTGGAGGAGCACATGGAGAACTTGAAGGAAGTATTCCGACGGCTACGAAAGGCGAATCTTCGCCTCAATGCAAAGAAATTTAGTTTCTTTAAGCGCAGCCTGGTATACTTGGGACATGTTATCAGCGAGGAAGGAAAAGATCCCGAAAAGATTTCGGCAGTGCGTCAGCTGAGTCCGCCCACCACATGAAAGGAGCTGAGGAGGTGTCTGGGTATCGCTTCGTGGTACCGGAGATTTGTGCCAAACTTTGCCAGTGTGGTCCAACCGATGTCTCTTTTGCTCAAGAAAGGGAAGAAATGGCAATGGCAGCAGGAGCAGCAGGATGCATTCGAGGATCTGAAGAGGAAGCTCACGGAGGCACCCGTTCTCGCGTGTCCAGATTTTGACGAGAAGATTGTCCTCCAGACAGATGCTAGCGACATAGGTCTAGGAGCCGTTTTAACCCAGACAATCCAGGGGGAAGAGAGAGTCATCGCGTTTGCGAGTCGACGTCTCATAGGAGTGTCTGGCCATTATATGGGCCATCAGGAAACTCAGGTGTTACTTGGAAGGATATCGGTGTGATATGATAACGGGCCATCTCGCTTTGAAGTGGCTCAACTCAATCGATAATCCCACGGGACGAATCGCGCGCTGGGCGTTAGAATTGCAGCAGTACCAATTTGACGTCACATATCGGAGCGGGAGTCAGAACGTTGTGGCGGATGCGCTGTCGCGACAGCCCTTGGAGGTAATACAAACGATTCAGGAGGACAAACCCACTTGGGTACCAGCGGATGCTGAAACTCGTCCAGGAAAAGCCGGGAGAATTTCCGGACTATATATACGAGAATCAGCAGCTATATCGCCATATTGGAGCACGACCCGATGATGAAGACTCGGTGCCATGGAAACTGTGCGTGGCCAAGGAACACCGCCAGCGAGTGCTGTCGGAATGCCACGACCAGCCCACGGCAGGACATCTCGGGATCAGGAAGACTACCAGAGGATCGCCCAGAGGTATTACTGGCCAGGACTCTTCCGCGATGTAGCCAGGTATGTACGCAAGTGTGACTCTTGCCAGCGGTTTAAGGTCAGTCAGAGTAAACCAATGTTTACTAGGCAGATCAGTGAGCCTTTCGACACTGTCTGCGCTGATTTAATCGGGCCACTTCCGCGTTCCAAGAGCGGAAACAGTTTGCTTCTTGTATTTTTTGACGCTTTCTCTAAATGGGTTGAGTTGGTCCCCTTAAGAAAAGCTACTTCAGCACATCTTGAAAAGTCCTTTAGGGAGAGGATTCTGAATCATTTCGGGATTCCACGCAGGTTCGTTTGTGATAACGGAACTCAATTCACTAGTCGTTCTTTTAAAGCTTTCTGTAAACAAGCGGGAATGGAGATCCAGTATACGGCACCCCATACACCGCAGCAGAACCCGACGGAGAGGGTCAATCGCACCATTAAGACTATGGTCGCCCAGTACATCGAGGATAAGCAGACGACTTGGGACGAATTGTTACGGGAGCTGAACTTGGCGATAAACAGCAGCGTTTCGGATTCGACCGGGTTTAGTCCGGCCTTCATCATTCAAGGCAGAGAGCCACGACTCCCAAGGGCCTTGTATGACGAAGTTACTCCGAGACCAAGCGAAGTTCCCCGAGCACCCGTCGCGAAAGCGGAAATGCTTCGCGACATGTTCAAGATCGTCCAGGAGAACACTCAGCGATCTTAACTCGAACAGCGGAAACACTACGATCTTCGAAGACGAGCATGGAGACCACAGTTAGGATCTTTAGTATTCGTCAAGCAGCACTACTTATCCAAAGCGGCGGATAATTTTGCGGCAAAGCTGGCCCCTAAATATGAAGGGCCATACAAGGTTATCAAGTTTCTGGCACCCACGATCGTGCGTCTGCAGCACACCCAGAGTAAACAGAGCAGAACGGCATCTCTAGGAGACTTAAAGGAATCTGTAAACGATCTGGAACCGGCGAAGCCGGAGAACGAGGAATAAGTTAGCGGCGTGTGACCCTAAGCTTCGCAGAGGAAGACCTCAGCGGCGGTACAGCGGCAGGAACCAGAAAGGGTTGAGGCCCGGAAACGGCAAACATTTGGCTATGAAAATGACAGTCAAGAGCCAGTAAAGAACTGGAGTCCTATGACAGGAGCCAAGCCGGAGTCAGTGGTGGCCACTTGCTGGTCGGTGCGCCTTCCCAACGTCCCCACTCCCCTGATGGGGAAACTCCATGCTCCCAGAACCCACAAAACAACACCCCTATAGGATGTTTTATAAGTCACCATATAATAAGTCATTTTTAGGTTTTGGGTTTTAAGATTTGGTTTTATTATTTGGAGCAGGCAATGTCCCGCTCCAATGAAAGTAGCTTTGTTAATTGACTTAACTTATTCATACAAATGGTTTCTTAGCCTAATTCAGGTAGCAGCGCTGCCGGCGTAGGCTGCAGCGCTGCGACGCTTATATGCATATACATATAAGTAAGCGACGGCGAAGGGTCGCTGGGATAGGGGGAGCTATTATGTTCACGTATGTCGCGCATGTATGAAATGCGGACTTAGCACTTGGATAGCCCCTTGCAAGGGTCTTTGACTTATAAATTAAGTGCATTAATATATTTGTATTTATTGTATTTATTTATGCATAACACTGAGTACAGTGTGCATTCGCTATGTGAACATACTACATCTCCCTCCTTTTGAAAAATAACGTAATCTAATGGAGTTATTTTCTAATTATTATATATTTTTTGTATTTATTTGTTATTAATTAATAGTATTTTAAGTTAAATTTTAGGTTCTAGAGTATATTTTTTTATACCATGTACCGTAGGTACAAAGGTATATTAATTTCGTGCAAATGTATGTAACAGGCAGAAGGAAGCATTTCCGACCCCATAAAGTATATATATTCTTGATCAGCATCAACAGCCAAATCGATATAGCCATGTCTGTCTGTCCGTCTGTCCGTCTGTCCGTCTGTCCGTCTGTCCGTCTGTATGAACGCCTAGATCTCAGCAACTATAAGAGCTAGAGCCACCAAATTCGGTATGTAGGTCAGAATGTTTTGCACGCAGATCAAGTTTGTTTCAGATTTAAAAATTTCCCCCCCACTCCCCCGCAAATCAATAAAAACGTTTTGCAGCCACAAATATTACCATAGATCTTTCTTTTTTTGCATAGGCATGCATATGTAGAACATGTATCAATACCGAAAATCTGGTAAAGATCGGGTGAAAAACACAAAAGTTATTTACTTATCAGTGTGTTATCTATTTGGCAGCTAGCATCAGGTGCATCCCAAAAAACAATAACAAAACTGATGAGCGCAAGAAACTAACTCCCGTGCGCAAAAAAGAGAGAGGGGTTATCTCTTTCTCTGTCTTGCACACGCAAGTGCATGAGATGGTGGTGGTTTTGCAAAGAGCGAGTGTTTACATTTCTCCAATAGGCAAAAGTCGCGATCAGCTGATCAGCTGTGGTGTTCCCTTGTTACCGATTTTATTTATAATCGGGAGCTAATTCGAGCGGCGATATATTTTGGTACATGGTATATAACAGTCGTTCACGAACGACTGTAGCTTTCTTACTTGTTTTTTTTTTTTTTTTTTTTTTTTTGTGTATTTATATTATTATTATTATTTTTTATTTATTTTTTTTTGTTCTTATTTTTGTTTTTTTTTTTTTTTTTTTTTTCAAATGAAAATTAATTGATTTAGTAATAAAAATATACATATAATATGTTGATTAGGAAATAAAAATTTTTAATCTATCTTTATGTACTTTTTGTTTCTTATTTTTATTATTTGAAATTATTATATTTTCGTTTTCCTCTTTACTTTCTACCTTATATGGTCCAGTATATTTAAAATCTAACTTATGTCCGGTTTCGTTTTTTAACAAAACCTGGTCTCCTATTTTTAGTTGGATATCTTTAACTTTCCTATCATATAATTCCTTATTTTTAAGTTTGTTATCTTCTATCATTAATCTAGCTCTTTTATAGGCTACTTCTAACCTATACTTAGATTCTTTAGCGTAATCATCCACATTGTATAGTGGTTCTATTCTATCTATGCTATTAAAATGTATCGGTAAGTTCGATGATTTACCGAATACTAGCTCATATGGTCAATAGTCATGTGCCATTGAGGGCGTAGTGTTAAAACAATACGTGAAATATGGGATCCAATTGTCCCAATCGGTTTTGTCTAGTGAGATATAGGACCGGATGAATTCATTTAGTGTTCTATGACTTCTTTCTACGGTTCCTAAAGTCTGATGATGGTGTGCAGTAGATGTTATGTTTTTTATATTCAAATTTTTACATAACTCTTCAATTATTGAATTTTTATATTCTGTTCCCATGTCCGTAATGAACGTCTTCATTGGACCGTACTTCAGAATAAAATCTTCAAATATAGCTTTTGCTACCGTTTTTGCACTTTTGTTTTTGATGGGTATTGTTACGAGGTATTACCCTGTTACCCAATTACCCTGTCAAAAGCCATTTTTGGCGTCTCTGTTATTGTCAATGGGGTCTTTGTATGCCTTGTCGTTTTTGACTTTTGGCATTGAGGGCATTTTTTTACATAATTTGATATGTATCGGGTCATATTTTTCCAATAATAACTCCTTTTTATTTTAGCTAATGTTCTAGCTATGCCTGTATGACCTCCTTGTATCGGATCATCATGGAATGTAAACAGTATTGCTTCTTTCTCTTTTTCATTATTTGATAATAGGGTCACCGGCTTGAGTAGCGCTACTCTTAGAGATTGTAATGTTTTATTGCCCATAATTTTAAAAGATTCTATTGAGATGGTGTCAAAGATCTTTTCGCTCGGTGCCACTTTGAGTTGGCGGATATTAAGTATACCGGCTTCTTTTTCAAGCCTTTGAAAGAACTGACCTAAGTCGAGAATTTCATTGGTGTACATATGGCTAACATCAATTCTTGCTATAACTTTTTTTCCACGTTTTAGTAAACATAGTGAATTCGTTATTCGCAAGGTCACTACTTTTCGTACCTCGTCATTTACTATGACTTCGTATACGTTGGGCTGAGAAGCTTTGTTTTGAGTTTGCCTGGGCAAATCTACTTCTTTTCCTGCGCAGGAATTTTTCTGTTTACTTTGGTTTCTGGTAGTGACTTTCAGAATGGAATTTTTATTTTGCATTTCCTTCAAATCTGATATTGTTATTCTGGATAATGCATCTGCTACGTAATTGTCCTTGCTCTTCAGATATTCTACTGTAAAGTTATATTCCTCAAGTTCAAGCCTCATTCGTGTCAGCTTTGAGCTTGGATTTATCATGGAGAACAGGTATGTGAGTGGTCTGTGATCAGTTTTGACAGTGAAATGTCTACCATAAACATATGGTCTGAAGTAAGTTATTGCCCAATGAATTGCTGCCAATTCTTGTTCTGTGGTGCTTTTATTACTTTCGCCCTTAGTAAACGATCTTGATGCGTACGCAACTGGAAGCTGGAGTCCGTTTTTGATTTGAGTTAAAACTGCTCCACATGCTTGCAAAATTCTTTGCTAAAATCTGGGTATTGTAATAAATTTGGATTTATTAGTGCCGATTTAAGATGTTCGAAGGCATTCTGGCAATCCGTTGACCATTCGAATTTAACATCTTTCTTACATAATCTTGTTATGTGACGGGAATATTCGGCGAAATTTTTGATAAAACGTCTATAGTAATTACAAAAAGCTATGAATCTTCTAGCGCTGTCCGCATCATGTGGGACTGGATAATTCTTGATGACGTCGTATTTTTTGTCGTCAGGCAAGATTCCTTTATCTGTGCATTTGTGTCTCAAAAATGTGACCTCGTGCATGAAAAATGAACATTTTTCAGGATGTAATTTTAGATTGTATGTCCTACATTTCTCAAAAACATCAGTTAAGTTTTTAAGCATATGTTTTTCAGAACAACCTATGACTATTAGATCATCCATGTAAAGGAAAGCTTGAGAAGGTTCTAATCCGGAGAATGCTATAGTCATCATTCTCTGGAATGAATTTGGCGCTATTTTTAAACCGAATGGTAATCGCGTGAAACGATATGAACCATTGTTCGTCGAGAAAGATGTTACGTCCCTTGAATTTTCTTCGAGTTCGATTTGATGGAATCCAGACATTAAGTCTAGACATGAGAAGTATTTCGCTCTTCCTAGTTGATCTAAAATATCATCAATTCTGGGTAGCGGAAATTTATCCGACAACAGTTTTTTATTAATTTGACGATAGTCGATTACTAGTCTCCATTTTTTCTTATCAGAACCGGGAAGGGATTTCTTTGGAACTAACAAAAGTGGGCTATTGTATGGTGATACAGATGGTTCGACTATTTTATTATCGATTAGCTTTTGTACCTGTACCTGTATTTCGTCTTTTTGACTATGAGGATTTCTGTAATTTTTTATGTATACCGGTTCGTCATCAGTCAATCTTAGTTTTTGTTTATAGAAATTATTTGTTGTTATTGATTCGGTTTCGAGTCCGAATATATCACTATATCTGGTGCATATTTCTGTTAATTTTGTTTTGAATTGTGGGGGGAAGTTTTTTGTTAGTTGAGATAAGACAGTTTTTTCTCTTGCTTTGGGATTAGTTTACTAGTTACTATTTCGTAGTTCGGAAGTGTTTCATATTTTAAATGGTTAATATTTATTATTTTATCAACATTGGTTGTATTCAACAATCGGACAAATGCGTTTTTGACAGTTGCAACTGTGTTTGCAACATAAATACCATTTTGAATTTCCTGGTTGGGAATTAGTACACTATCTTCATTTGATGATATGTGAATCTTTCGGACCACTTGAGATCTTGCTGGTAGAATCATGGAATTATTACCAGAACTGTATGTTATTGGAACATAAATTGGGAAATTCAAATTTGTTGGTCTCATTATAAGCCAATCATCGTTGGGTTTGAAGTCTAGTTGACAATTAAATTTCTTTATGAAATCAATGCCTATTATTCCATCACATGGTATTGCAAAATAGGGATCTACTATATGAAAATCATGTGGAATTATATATTTATCTGTCTGTATCTCAATAAAAATTAACCCTTTGGTTTTTATTAATTCATGGCCTATGCCTTGAATACTGATTTTAGTATTTTCCTGAACATTATGAAATATGTCAGAATTTTCCTTTAATATTGATATATCTGCACCCGTGTCCACTATGAACACAAGTTTTTTATTTGTTTCTGTATTATAAAAAGATACAAAAGTGTTATTACTAAGATTGATGGTATAGATTATTTTATTTGGTATTACACATCTGAAGGGGTTTGAGAGTTTTCCGAGTTTTGAGCTACTCTCACATTGTTTCGGTTTTGGTTACCGTTATTCCTGTTATTCCTATGTCTATAATTTCCACGACCTCTATTATAATTATTGGTCTGGTTATTATAATTTTCGTTGTATCCATTGTTTCTATGGTAACCATTGCCTTGGTAGTGCGCGTTATACTGAAAGGTATCACGAAAATTACCTCTACCACGAAAATTACCTCGATAGTTACCACGATAGGCCTGTCCACCGCGTGCAAATAATACTGAATTTGCATTGCCAGTCATTTCAGTACTGCATTGCATGTACTTCGTAACGGCTTCATTCATTGTATTATAATTACCGGCTTCCAGTATCGTTTTTAGCCTGCCATGCTCACAATTTTTAGTCATTGTGGCTATGGCCTCCTTGGTGCTGAACTTTTCAGCATGTTCAGCCGATAAACCTTCATCAATATATGATGCTTCAAGGAGTTTCCTAAGGTGGTTAATGTCATTGGTAAATTTTTCTGCAGTTTTACCTTTCTGCATTGTTCTGGCCATTTTAGCTTTTACTACATCGGACGATTCGCCGACAATATTGGCTTCTAATATGGCAATTATCGAAGAGATAGTGGTCTCATTTTTAACCTTGTACAAGGTTGACCCGATTATTTTCGACTTAATGACCTCTACCGCTAATTCTTCAAATGGTCCTTTTGTTAAATTGACCAATCTAACGGCTGTTAAAAATCTTGCCAGACTTAATTTTTCACCGTTGAATTCGGGTATGGCGCTTGATATATCTTTGATATATGCCCGTTGGGCCGCTGAGTCGGTCATTATGGTTTCTATAGTATCTAGTAAACCTATTAATGAGACAGATTCGTCCGACTCCAATACCTCTTCCTGTGTTGTTGGTATTGTTAATACCGCGGGAATGGTAAGATCGCGCAGATCTTGTTCCTCAACACGGGCTTCTTCTGCCTCAGTTTCAGGGTCCTGAGTTTCAGGGTCCCCAGTTCCTAGCTCAGTCGGCTCAGAATCTTCGCCTGTTTCAAGTGTCGATTGGGTGTTCAAAATGCTTGGGAGTGAAATGTCCAATTGGAATTTGTCTCTTATAGACAGCAAGTGTTTTCGAAACCTGTTAAGGAATCCAGACACTTCGGACCAATGTTTCTTGCTTAGTCGTTCTCTATTTTCGTATATTATTACGCGTGCTTGGTTGAAACACTCTACCAAAACAGTTGCATGTTTGTTTACAGTGGCCTTTTGAATTGGCCTATTCTGTGTCAAAGATTTATACGACTTGTCGAACTGGTGCTTTATTTCGTTTAATATTTTGCACAATTCGTTCCATTCCATGCTAAAATTTGTATAGACCTTGCAGTCTTTTAATATTCAAGCTGGAATTTTAGAGAAATCGACTTTTTTTTTTTTACGACTCTTTCAGGTGGGTTTTTCTTTATTCATATTTCTTTATTAAGGCGAGAAAATGTGTTGCTTGACTTTTCAAGGCTGGCATTGACTGCACGTATAATTGCAGTGAACACTGTCCAGAGGCCCTGGGCAGTCGGCTGGGCATCTTTTCTTTTCTTGTGGTAACTGTTTTTCTGGTGGTGGCCTAATAATTTTCTTATCACATAATGATTTTATCGCGGAGTGCGTACTGCCTTCTGGGTTTTGCTTTTGGAGACTTGATGTGAGAAAATCAAGCTCGCTTTGCATTTTCTGGGCAACTGCCCACGCGGGAGGTGGAGAATTCGTATATAGTAGCCACTTTAAGTGCGCCACTCTTTTTTTAATTTTATTTTTCACACCCCCGCGTTTACCCATCGCATAACGCACTCGTGTGGTTTTTTTTCGAATTTTAATTTTCAAATAATAAAATTAATTTAATTAATTTATGATACAAAATTTTTATTTATATTTTTTTTTTCCTTTATTGGTTTTTATTTTTCATATATGTATATGTTTTTTTTTTTAACAATGTAATATATTTCTGCCATAATCGTTTAGACCTTATCTAGGTCGTTTGCATGGCTTAAGGCCCTTTTCGTGATACATTTATTGTGCTTAATATAAGCTTTATACAAAATGTATGCACATAAAATTGCAACGATTATTGACAACAGTATATTCGTAAGATTCGAATTCGATTCTAGTTCGATCTTATTCTCAATATTTGCAGTGGAGTCCACTGCCTTATTGTTCAACATGGTTCTGATTTTAATTTTACTTATTGATAGTATACCATTTATGAATGGTTTTTCAGCACTACTTATTGAAGTCGATACTCTATACATATAGCTTTTATATGTATATGTATATTTATTTCAAAAAGTATTACTGAATTTTCTTTTTTTTTAAGTGGCATTCAATTAAATTTTTGTGTTTATGTGATTTTATATATATATATATTTGTTTTTTTTTTTAAATTTAAAAATGAAATTTTTATATAAATTTATGTAAATTTATATTTGTATAAAAGTTTTTTTTTTCTAGCTCGATATTCCTACTTTTTTTACAATAGTCCTACCTATTATGTCGTACGGCTTTACGGGCCATACTGCTCATCGGGCAGAAAAATTCCGCTCAATGTTACAAAGTGTCGTTTAGAAATAATATGCAGCGCAGTGCATCGAGGTTGGGTGTGCCACGCAGGGCAACAAAAAAAAATTATATTCGGCTGGTCCGATCGTCCGATGCTGCTGTTGCCGGGCTGGCTGCTGTTCGCTCTTCCTTCCTTACGTCAGCTTGGCGTCGCCGGGCAGGCACGCTGACGTTCCCTCGAAGGTGCAGGCGGCGGGTTGCCTCCCGCACTCGGTTTCTGCTGCTGCTGAAATGGACCTATGGGCTCAGGCGGCGCCGGTGCTGGTCCTCGCACAGACTATTTATCTTCTGCTGACCTGGCCTATGAGCTCAGGCGGCGCCGGTGCTGGTCCTCGCACAGACTATTTATTTTCCGCTGCATATACGGATATTCTCGGCTAGTGATGCCGGGATGAGGATGTCCTAAGCGTGGAATCTTCGAATTCTATGGTCAGGCGGCGACTTTCTCCATAACGGGGGTCTCGATCTTTTGCTTCGCCACATCAGTCATTTTGATTCAATATTGTTTTTACTTCCAGAGAATGATGAATGACTTCCAGAGAATCGCGTTATGCGATGATGAAGATCTGGGTTTTTCAACTCACTATTCGCAGTAGATCATCACGTAGTTATAAACGAATTGGTAGATTGGAAGATCCATATAGGATTTTTATGGTTGCTGAATTTTTTTTTTCGTCACACACTTATCCTGGACACTTATGTCACGGTCGCCATATAGGATGTTTTATAAGTCACCATATAATAAGTCATTTTTAGGTTTTGGGTTTTAAGATTTGGTTTTATTATTTGGAGCAGGCAATGTCCCGCTCCAATGAAAGTAGCTTTGTTAATTGACTTAACTTATTCATACAAATGGTTTCTTAGCCTAATTCAGGTAGCAGCGCTGCCGGCGTAGGCTGCAGCGCTGCGACGCTTATATGCATATACATATAAGTAAGCGACGGCGAAGGGTCGCTGGGATAGGGGGAGCTATTATGTTCACGTATGTCGCGCATGTATGAAATGCGGACTCAGCACTTGGATAGCCCCTTGCAAGGGTCTTTGACTTATAAATTAAGTGCATTAATATATTTGTATTTATTGTATTTATTTATGCATAACACTGAGTACAGTGTGCATTCGCTATGTGAACATACTACACCCCAACTAACAACTAACGACTAATCAAAAGTTGCTTGGTTGCTCTTTCTAAAACTGAAGGACTTATAAATGTTGTTTTTCTCTTTCAACAGGAACGGTACGAGCGGAGGCGCGATAAGTGCACTGCGGCCCGACCACGCGGGAGGAGGCGATCGCCACTCCGGAGGAGGCCACCACGACAGCCGCCAGCGAGGATCTGCCCCGGCGACTGCGGCCATGGACGAACAGTCCCCTCTGTCCCTCGCAGCAAGCCTACGACCGCGGCCAACGGAAGAGGGACACGATCGTTTGGGTGAACGCCCTCCGCTACGTCGAGGAATTCGACCCGCTCCCACTCTAGACGCTGACCATTGGGCCAACACCACCCAACGCCAACGCTACGAGCCCCCATCGCTCGTCCAGCTTGTCCAGGGCGACCACCACGGACACGGAGGAACCTCGCAGCCCGTTCGGACTGCGCGACGTGATTGTGGCTCCCGTGTCGAACCGGCGGAAGGAGGGGGAGTGGATGGCGCGTCCCACCCTCCGACAGGAGCAGCCGCGGGTCTACAACCCACTCCGCCCAGAGGAGACAATGGTGCCTCGCGGCCCCGCTTGGACGGCGATAGACAAGTGGCAGATGAATCCCCGGCGCTGGCAACCCCCTAAAGATTTCGATCCGGCCGATGAGATCACCCGGGACGAGGTGTGCGGCCTCGACAGGATTCACCCGGAGCACGTATTCGGCGTGCGCGTGTGGGAGCCGGAACAGGAGAAGCCGGAGCCGGAGCAGGAGAAGCCGGAGCAGGAGAAGCCGGAGCCGGAGCAGGAGAAGCCGGAGCAGGAGAAGCCGGATCAGGAGAAGCCGGAGAAGGAGAGCCACAGTCGGCAGAGCAGCAGCAGCGCTGCGACCAAGGAGATCGGCCAGGAGAGCGCGTACGGCCTGGAGGAGCCGGCGAAGGAGGCCCCGAGCACCGAGCCAGAGGATCGGATGGTCCCGTTCCCGAGCCATTGGGTCCTGACGACGGGAGGCGACCAGCTTCCCCACTCCCTGGTCGAACACGCACGGGAGGAAGAGCGCCAGGCTTTAGTGAAATTGCGAAAATTTCTCTTTCCTGCGATGCACTATGGGGCAAACGACCAGTTTTTGTGGCATTAATTAATAACTTGCGAACGAAGCAACATATTTAAGTTCTGTTTTTTAATTTATGTTCATGATAAAAATAGTAATATATTTTAGGAAAAATGGGAGTGGTCCCGCCTTCAAACAAAAAAAAAAAACATAAAATTTTGTTCAGTGTAACAAAAAATTTTTTGACCTAAAAATTTGAAAATATAATCCTAAAATAAATCATAAAAGTAAAATTGGTGGTGGTCTTAACGTGTTTAAAAAAATAGTCGAGGTTTTACTATTTGCCTCACAGTTTTTTTTTAACAAATAGCATAATATGTTTGTAAAACTAATGTTTCCCAAAAAACCAACAGCTTCATGACAACAACGGTAGTATCAGAATTTAGCCAGGCAGCATGTTTTCGTTCGAATTGTTTAAAATTCCATTTGCATTTTTGGCAATACTTCGAAATCCTCCAACATAGGCCTTTGCTTGTTTCTTTTAGAACTTCTTCGACGTGCTCAGAACAATTTCCGTGAATTAAAGCTTTAAAACAATTAATAATAGCATTCTCCTTTGTACTGCTCATCGTCTCTTTGTTCCATTGCACGAACAACTCGATGTTTTTCACTTTGAGGTTAGAACCTTAAAAGTTAAATTTTGAGGTTAGAACCTTAAAAGTTACATTTTAGAGAAAGTGCGCAAAGGTGCACTTTTATACTAATAGCATATACTAAGAATTGATAACTCTACAACATATAACAAGTTTTAGAAGTGCAGAGAGCTGCACTCACTTTGTTGGTCTCTTTAAAGATTAGAATACACAACAAATTTTGTGTTTTATTAGGGTTGGAGCTTACAGAAGATTATTGGGCACCACAGCTAATTTCAACAATCGACGATCACAAACACATAACAAAAACCACAAGGATTGGACTGCATGTTAAAAAAGCCACTCTTATTAATTGTTTTTACACTTTTTTTCACTTTAAACTTTCAAGATTTTTCAGCAATTAACAACAAATCGGTTATCGTTGTGCTAGTGCAAACGAAACAGCTGACTTAACAGTGGATAACTTCAAAATGGCGACCTCTGTTTTTTGAATACAATCCACTTAAAAAAAAAATAATTTAACGAATTAAAAAAAATGGGTTTTGGCCACATATAGGGGTCGTTGGCCCCATAGTGCGATGGGGGCACAGTATACATACATGTCAGCCGCTCCAATAAGATGATAATCTCTCTGCGCCCCCCGAAGAAAGAGGGGGATGTGAGGAGCAAGCCCCCCACAAATAATAAATATGTACATAAACAATAATATAAATAAACACCTACAAATAAATAATAGAATCAATACCTAAAAATAATAATATAAATAAATAATAATATAATCAATACCTAAAAATAATAATATAATAACTACATGTAAATAAATAATATAAATAAATAGTATAAGAAGTAATAATAAGTTAGATCTATATTCCTAATAATTAAGTAGGTTAAGGCTGCGGCAGCCACACCCGATACGATAGTTAGAAAACTATCATCCCTAACCCGAGCTCGCTCCGTTAGCCTGGAAGGCTAGCACACACCGACACACACACCAGCACACGCAGAGAAACTCACCAGAGCTAGATCACGCCACCCGAAAATGGATAAGCGCCGATGAGAGCTACAAAGAGGGACCGACCGATCGTACGGTAAACTTCTGGAAGAAGTCAAAAGAGAACTCCGCAAGAAATTTCGCGAAGCGAAAACGGAGGGGAGTTGGAGATAAGCAGTGAATTGAGACGGACGTAAGTAGATCGAGTGAAAACCGCGTGTGCGGGTAAAAACCTGCAAAACTTGTGGACTTTTGCAAAAGGAGATACGGGCCGGCGAATGTCACCGTAATTTGGATTTGGACTTTTGGAGCAAGAGGAGGATTTGGCAATGCCTGGCCCAGGACCAGCGGCGGGGCAGAGCCATTCCACACGTGGAGCCAACGTGTGTGTGCAAGCGAGCGAGATGGGTGAGTGGCAGACAGTGAACCGCAACGAGGTGGCTAGAAAGTGCGTGTGTTCTTAAAATCTTTGCGAGCCCTCGATGCGGTGGTCACCGAAGAGTGAGGTCAGACCTACTCTAGAATAAGCATAAGTTTTGAGTCCCACTAACTAACACCGAGAGAAATTATGTGAAACTGTGAAAACTCGGAAAATATATGAAATTATGAAAGTATAGAAAATATGGAAATAAAAATAGTTAAAATTATACGGGAAATAAAACTAGCAAAGAAAATATGGAAATTATAAAAATGTAAAGGCGAAAACACTGCGAGAAAAATGTGGAAGTTTGAAATAATGAAAATTATGAAATTATTAAAAGTAGGAAATAATAAAAGAAAAACAAAAGGAAAGCGAGTGCACCGGGAGAAAAATACTCTGACAAATAAAACAAAATTATAATTACGAAATTAAATGAAATAAATTGTTTTGGTATAAAATAAAAGGCCGGGAAGACGAAAAATCATGGAAATAAAAATAGCAAAAATTGAATATAGGAAATAAAACTAAAACTAACGGAAAAGCATGGAAAAAAAATTGTGGAAACTATATGCGGAAATAAATGGCGGAAAATAATAAGAAAATAATGAAATATATGCACACGGGGAAAAATATCGCACCATAATATAATTTAAATTATATTTTTGCGAAGTTATATTATTATATTTATCAGATATAAATATGAATGCAACTTGGACGGGCCAGGCCGGCCGGAGCGAATTCGCTAATATTTCTTCCTTTCCCTCTCGGCCCTTCGGCCCCAAACATGCATGAAGGCTAATTCGGTCCTTCCCTCTGCTGCGCCCTATCAACTACATGCAAAAGACACTCAAAGAAACGTATCCAGCAGTGCAAAGTACTCACTCTGCCCAGAACTTCCATCAAATCGCCACTTTACAACCAACAATAGGTTTTTACAAATGTCAGCATCAAGTTGATCGAGAACATCATGTTGCATTTGTATAATTCTGAAACCGGCATGATTTAAAAGGGATTGTAATGGAACTTCTGCGCAGGTTTCCGAGAAATTCATATCTTCCGGGTAAAAAAATTTCTTAGCTCGCAAAACATCTAAATACAATGGAAAAATGTGACTATTGCAAGCTACTGCAGTGCTCCTTATATTTTGATATTGCGCTTTAGTTAATGAAGAGTCGAGAAGTAGAGCAAGAGCAACATCTGGAGACATTTTTATCTCTTTAGTTTTGTTCATCGAAGCTCTATATTTATCAGCTCGTGTTGGTTATTTCGTTGTGACGTCTTCGATAACTTTAGCAGCTGCCACTGCACCTTCCGAGCAAAGACTCATTCTCACAGCCAATGATAGCTCATCCGTGCCGTGTTCTTCTCGCAACTTATTCACTTTTCTGGGTTTCGATCGTTCACTAGACTCGGAAAAAGATAATCCCGGTCGTCCACCGCTGTTCCTTGACGAAGTGGTATCCAACGAACTTTCATTCACGTTCGGTTTTGCATCGAGAAACACGACCTATTTACAACGTCAAGTTTTTATTTCATAGTCTGTATTAATACGTAAGTTAGTAATATTCATTTACCGTAACATCAATTGAATTATCCAGCCATTTTTTGTTGTTCTTTAAGAAACGAGTCTTTAAGCGGTGATCAGCTCGCCAAAGAATATACATTATTTAATCTTAATGCTAATCGCTATCATATTCATCAATAACATTGTCACTGCCATCTCCTACGCTATCATCACTATCGTCTCTATCGTCACCCTTTGTATATGATAAAAGTTTAAGCGCTTAACGAGACAAATTTTTCCTTTCTTTGGACGAGATTTTCTCATACTGGAGATAAGGGAATCTGAAGAAGCGAGGAGTCGCATAAAAATATCCTGAATGTTCTTGAGTCTGGAACATTTTCGCGAAAAATTCAATCGATAGTTTCTGACATCCTTATTCCGTGCCTCCTGCGCTTCTTCTGACAATTGCCCTATTGGCATAATGATGCCTCGATGATCTTGGGTCCATGAATGAGTACCTTGTGCACTGTGGTAGACATATTATACCATTTATATTTTGACACAAACAACTGGGCAGTCTCGTGACAGTATTTTTCGAATAATTGCACTTTCACATTAAAGCCACTCGACAAAACTTGTAAAATTATGTGGAATCTTTCAACTAGTTCAAGATCAATACCCAAAATACGAGCTGAAACAGTCGAATGTTCAAAAAAACGTCTAGCCGTGTTTCCATCATTCGAATTTCCCATTCCTGGTTTGGGACGATCAATAATCAAATGCAATTCTTCTTTAAACGCCTTTTGAATCACGGCTTTACGTTCAGCAAGCGATTGTTTCACTTCTGCACTTCAAGACTGCCATGTTTCAACTTCTTTTTTGTATCCTACATGCAAAAGACACTCAAAGAAACGTATCCAACAGTGCAAAGTAGATAAACCGTATTGGTAGTTGGAAGTGTCGACGACAAGTTTTTTCATAGCTTCAATGTCATTAAAATTTTTTGAAGTAGCTTTGCACAAAAAGCATCTCATCGATGATGTTGTTTCAGTAACCACATTGCAAACTTTACCGTCTATCATTGTAAAAGTTAGTTTAAAATTGACGCCTATACTTTTACCATCTTGAAAAGTATCAAATTTGGTAAGAGATGTTATTTGCTCGTCAACAAAACGCTTCTCTTCAATTGTCGATTCCTTGGTCTCGCGTTTGAATTGCAGTCGAAAAGGTCTACAAAACCAGGGCGAGGAAGGGCGTGAATTTTGCCAAACAATTATGTTTGACTTAGTTTCTGCGTTAAAGCCGCTAAGTTGGAGGGGAACAAGAGAAGTCAACAAAGCGTTGGAAACGGTTCTACTTTCGTCGATGAAACTCTGTTTGTACTCACTCTGCCCAGAACTTCCATCAAATCGCCACTTTACAACCAACAATAGGTTTTTACAAATGTCAGCATCAAGCTGATCGAGAACATCATGTTGCATTTGTATTATTCTGAAACCGGTATGATTTAAAAGGGATTGTAATGGAACTTCTGCGCAGGTTTCCGAGAAATTCATATCTTCCGGGTAACAAAATTACTTAGCTCGCAAATCATCTAAATACAATGGAAAAATGTGACTATTGCAAGCTACTGCAGTGCTCCTTATATTTTGATATTGCGCTTTAGTTAATGAAGAGTCGAGAAGTAGAGCAAGAGCAACATCTGGAGACATTTTTATCTCTTTAGTTTTGTTCATCGAAGCTCTATATTTATCAGCTCGTGTTGGTTATTTCGTTTTGACGTCTTCGATAACTTTAGCAGCTGCCACTGCACCTTCCGAGCAAAGACTCGTTCTCACAGCCAATGATAGCTCATCCGTGCCGTGTTCTTCTCGCAACTTATTCACTTTTCTGGGTTTCGATCGTTCACTAGACTCGGAAAAAGATAATCCCGGTCGTCCACCGCTGTTCCTTGACGAAGTGGTATCCAACGAACTTTCATTCACGTTCGGTTTTGCATCGAGAAACACGACCTATTTACAACGTCAAGTTTTTATTTCATAGTCTGTATTAATACGTAAGTTAGTAATATTTATTTACCGTTACATCAATTGAATTATCCAGCCATTTTTTGTTGTTCTTTAAGAAACGAGTCTTCAAGCGGTGATCAGCTCGCCATTTCGTCTTCAAATTGCAAATTAATTTTTTAATTGCCAGCTGCGACTGTTCCTCGATATAAAACGAATTTTCTCCTTTTTCGAGCAATTTTAAAGCTATTATTTTAGTGAGGGTTTCCAATTCTTTGTCCCATTTATCGTGGACTGCGTCAAATATTTGTTTATAAGTCCACTTGACGACTTTTCTGTCCGATCCTATAAATGTAAATAAATGTAAAAATTTACATTTTCGTCCGCCATATTGGCGACGCCATTTAAAATTTTGCAATTTTGACTTCGAATTCGGATTCAGCATATCAGAAAACCCCCAAGTATTTCTCAGAATTGAATTCTGAACATGCAATGCGCGGTGCGCGCCAAAGTCAGCTCACGCGCGAATGCACCAACACTGCTTCAAAAAATACGATTTTTCAGCCAAAGGGGCAAAAAAGGGCAGGCAATGAAAGCGGTTTCGAATTTTATATACTTTTTTACGCGTAAAACCGTTGCCACGGAGATCCCAGGATCTCCTGGGATCACAACTAATTCTCTACAGATGTGAAAAAATTATAAAAAACAAAAAAACAATTCGGATCGCAGACTTTTCATTGTTAGTAATGTAAATATGTATGTATATAGTTAATTAAGTTAGTATTAAGGCTATTATTTAAGAGACATGGAAAGACCCACGAAGGGCATTTGTATATAGCTAGGAGATAGGGCAAACCCAGCACCCAGCAGACAAAGAACGGACACAATGCGGATGGATCCGAAAAATGTCCGATAATGATATTAAAAACGGACGTAGAGTCGGAGTTTCCGCAATAGGTTCGTTGAATGCTCAAAAACGGACACTAAAGCGGACAAAAATGGAAACTGTGGCGTCCCTCGTAAAAGATCCGAAAAAGTATTACTAACGGACACTGAAACGTACAGTGGGCGGGCAAATAGCGGACTTATCGCAAAAGGTTTGCCTAATTATCGAAACCTGACCCGAAAACGGACGCTAGAACGGACGAAAACTGGGATCCGTATAAGTGCCGCAAATGTCTCGCTAACGGACACTAAAACGGACGGCACAAAAACCTTGTTGCTACCGAATTTTCTAGAAATCGGTGAACGGTTCTGCTCCTTCCTTTATTTACCGCGTGCCTGTTTTTTGTTATGCCGCTGCAAATGAGCGAGAGGCACATAGTCAAATAAAAAAAAATGAATGAGAGGGAAGATGTTCTTGCATCGTCTCTTTGGCGAACGCCTCGTTGTAATTGTTGTTTTTTCTAATGAACCGCTACATTTGCAATGTTGCTTGTAGCTCAACTCTTTTGTTTTGTGGAATTTATAACGACGCGCCGCTTTTCGATTTTGACCGGCAAAGTGTGCAGAGTGAAGTGAGTTTTGGTTTTTAGTGAGTGCGCGTATTTTAAACGGTGAGTTTTAAATTTAAATTTATTATTCCTTATACTTATATCTTTCTATCTATCTATCTTATTAATATCTATATTGTAACGACCCTCTCTTGGGTTGCGCGGCTTAGCTCGCCGAGGTCGGGGTTCACACAAATTTATAGAGTTCCGGCCCCTTGAGTCCCCAAATATACCCAGTAAGAACGCGAGAAGTTTACTTGAATTCTGGTTTATTGATAAGATAATTTCCTGAAAGAGCAAAAGACAAGAAAAGATTGACTCCGTGGTACTCTCGGTGTGACCCTGTGTCACTGCGTGTGACTCTGTGTGGTACTGTGTGTCTCTGTGTGGAACTCTGCGTATGACTCCGTGTCTCTGTGTGGAACTCCGTGTCCCTCCGTGCGACTCTGTGTCTCTGTGTGTGACTCTGTGCCTCTCTGGGCGACTCTGTGTCTTTCTGCGTGACTCTACGTCTCTCCGCGTGACTCTATGTCTCTCTGCGTGACTCTATGACTCTCTGTGTGACTCTACGTCTCTCTGCGTGGTCGGATGTCGCTCCGTGCGACTCTGTGTCTCTGTGTGCGACTCGGCCTCTCTGGGTGTTACTCCGTGTATCTATGTGTGCTCCTGTGTAACTCCGTGTGAGTGTGGGTCATGTTACTCAGGTGGGACATCCGCGTTCCTGGGGCGGTGTAGTCGCCCTGCCGATACCCTGGACTGGGTTTTCTCCGGGCATGGACTTCACGGTGGATGGTCGCGGAGGTGATTCGGGCGGTGAGTCCGGGGAGCGGTGTGTCGCGGCGGCGATCGTCGGGGCCTAAGCTCGCACCGTCAATTCTACCTAATGATACCCTCGATTTCTTCCTTTCGCAAGATCTTGCTATCACGAGCTAGACCTTGGCCCCGTCCTACTCTATCGCATGAGTTTGGTTACAGGAACCTTGCTTCGCTACCCTGGTCCACCTCAAGTTCTGCTAGCAAGAGCTGACCTTGGCCCCGCGGCTGTGCTACTGTGCTTGAGCTCGGTTTCAAGAACCTCGCCCCGCTACCCTGTTCTCATCAAGACCTCGCTATCAAGAGCAAGACCTTGGCCCCTCGGCTATGCTACTGTGCTTGAGCTCGGTTGCAAGAACCTCGCCCCGCTACCCTGTTCTCATCAAGATCTCCCTAGCAAGAGCAAGACCTTGGCCCGGTTCTAGTACTACTGATTAATTACTTGTTCAAAAACTCACCCAGATGTTGTTCGCTCGGCTGCTCGCCAAAAGTGAACTTGCCCTCCGCTGTGCGTCGCCTTATATAGGCCGCGATCAACTGTGCCCCCCAATCCGATATTCGATAATTCTCGATAGGCGCCGGGGTTGCCATATCGATGGTAAGGCCGATAGCCGTAAGCTGTTCAGGGCTGGTGGCCTTCTTGTTGGGGCGTTGCCAGATGGCGCACTCGTGCCCCTTTATTTCAGTATTAATTCCTACTAACTAATAATCTTTAGTAAATAACTTATATATTATAGGTAAATAATTAATACTAAATGGAATAAATGAGAAATGAAAAATATAGTAGTTGTAGGGATTGCGACGCGGGGCGTCGCAATATCTATATATACTAAATTATTAAATTCCCTCTGCCAAGCGCCACAAAAGGAAATTAGCCGACCTAAATTTTCGTTTTGAGGCGCTTGGCAACAGGAATGCAAAAATGTGTGTTTTATTTATTCTGAAGAAATTTTTTGTAGTTCAACCACCATCAACGGTTCCTGCGACTGAGGTTTTTTTATTTCAAGGGGAGTAGTTCCATTTTTACCATTTTTTATCGTTTCCCTTTTTCTTTTAAAATGCCCAAACGCAAAAGTCGCCGTTACTTGACTGAAGTCAAGCATGCTAAAGTGCAAGCAAATGCAAATACAAATACAGGAATAGAAATTAAAGAAGAAAAAGTTTAAGCGTCTGATGTTTTTTTAAATACCGAAGACAATTGTGAGATTCCTGTTGATTGTGAGATTCCTGTTACTACTAAGGTTGATGATGATTTTAACTTGCGCTTAGCCCAGTGGTTTTCAGCCAATAATATTAGCAGGTGCGCAGCTTATGAACTTCTTTCACTTTTGTCCGAAAAAATTCCCTGCTTGCCAAATGATCTTCGGACATTAAAGTCGACTCCTCAAGAAGTTATTAAACGAGTTATGGCTCCTGGCGAGTACATACACTATGGCTTAAAAGACGCTCTAACAGATTTTCTTATTAATTTTAGCTATATTTCTAATAATATAAGCTTAAATATCAATGTGGACGGTTTGCCTCTTTTCAAAAGTTCACTCAAACAGACATGGCCAATTTTGATAAATGTAAATGGTACCAAGCCAGTAATGGTTGTAGGTATATATGTAGGTAATTCCAAGCCTGAAGACCCAAATATTTATTTGGACGAATTTTCCAGAGAGTTGTTTAATTTAATTAAAACCGGCATGACATTTAAAGACAGAAAACTTTCAATTAATGTAAGAGCATTTATATGTGATGCTCCAGCCCGAGCGTTTATTTTGGGTGTGAAATACCACTCAGGTTTTTATTCGTGTAACCAGTGCCTTCAAAAAGGCGAAAGATTTCAGAGACGCATGATTTTCAAATTGTCCGAGAACCTTCCTCGAACAGATCATAGCTTCAGAAATAGATTACAGCCGGAACATCACAATTTACAAAACCAACTAGTATTGGAAATGCTCCCAATTGATCTAGTTATTCAATTTCCCAATGATTATATGCACGTAGTCTGCTTAGGAGTTATGAAATCTCTACTAGTTGCCCTAGTTAGGGTAAGAGGGCATCCATTTTCATTAAGTCGAGACTTAATATCTTCATTAAATGCAAGGCTAATTGCATTAAAGCCTTTTTTTCCAGTAGAGTTTAATAGAAAGCCACGTTCGCTTGATGATCTCGAACGATTTAAAGCAACAGAATTTCGCACATTTGTCTTGTATACTGGACCTGTTGTATTAAAAGACATTTTAGATTCTGTTCAATACAACCATTTTTTACTGTTCAGTTTGGGAATACGAATTCTTCTTGACAGTGAGTATTGTATTTCGCAAAATGATCTTGCCTCCACGTTGCTAAATAATTTTGTAAAAGAAATGCCGGAACGATATATGTCTTCCATGGTAACTTTTAACTACCACTGTCTCACACATTTAACCAAACAATGCTTAGTATTTGGCTCTTTGCAGACAATAAGTGCATTTCCTTCGAAAACTTTCTTGGACAGTTAAAAAAATGGTTAAAAAATCTGATTATGTCATTGAACAGATATACAATCGAATTGTTGAGCGCAGTAATTTAAATGTTATAGTCAAGGAAAAAAAGTTTAATAGTGGTCCCAATAAACTTTCTTTCAAGCATTTAAATTTTAATTTAAAAGATGCAAATAGTTTTTATTATATCAAGAAAAACGGCATCTATAAAATCTTTAAAATATTTTCTATTAATGAAAATAGCTTGCATAGCCGTTTAATTGTTGACCTAGAGTCATTCTACACCTATCCGATTAATTCTAGTCGTGTAGGTATTTTTTCTTCAGCAAGCCTTAATTTCGACTCTCAAGTTTGGCAGCATAGAATAGAAGAAATATCAGGAAAAATTATGCATTTTATAGATAGTTCTATCCATATTTACATTCCCTTAATTAATTAACAAAAAATGGACTATAACACCTTGTTCAATACGGAGGGGACACCCAGGAGTTGGCAACCATACAGCCGCCAGCTGAGGATAAAAAAACATGCTGGTAAGGTATAATGCAAGTTGTTTGCAATAATATAAATCTAACAATTTATTTTTTATTTTTACAGAATTAATGAACATGATGGGGCGGCTTTTGACGGAGGTCACTTCTTTAAGAAGTGAAGTGGCTTCCATCAAAGCCAAGGTTTGCGGGGAAAACAAAACCCCAAAACTTGTGATGCCGCTGGAGCCCTTTAAAAATATTGAGGACTTAAAGGTATTTGAGCATACCCTTAAAGACTCAAATATTTTCTCCAAATTTGTAAGTATATTTAAACTAATATATTTCATTGAAAAGAAAAACTAACAGGATATATATTAATTTACAGGTCAACGATTTGTCCTTATGCGGGGAGAAATCGTACGACAAATTCATCCGTCAATGTTGGCGGGATTTGCTCGCGGATGACGTGGCGCGCCAATGCTCCTGGCGTGGGACTGAGGCCAAACTATGCGTTCGTGGGATGCTTATAACGTCATCCGTCAGAGGTATATTTTTATCGTATATTTTTTTAATAATTATTTACTTATAATAATTTGTATTCTTACAGTCGCTTTCAAGAATAAATTTGCTTTGGAGGACGCCGATTTCGACCGCATAACACAAAAATATTTCCAATATGCGCAGGACAGACTAACCAAAACTAACAATAAGAAAATAAAAACTATTATATAAATTATAAATTATATATTATATTATTATTATTATTATTATTAGTAACTATAATAAAAATAAATAATAACAATTTAAAGTAAAATAAATCATTGTTTTTTATATACATACTAGAGGGCCCGCTATTGCATCCTCGCTTTGATCGGATGCAGATCTACATTTAAAATTTTGTATTAAATTTCGCTTTGAAGTCAGCGCACTGAATGAGAAATAAAGATTATTTGAAGTCGAATGACAAATTTAAAATGAGGCAAGGCCTACTCTAAGCCTTAGACAAATATCAATATTATCCCATTAATCTTATTTTTTTTAATTTATGTTTTTTATTTTTAAAAATAGGTTGCGGGTGGAATTAGAAAATTAAAATACCCATACGAATCTGGAAATTTTTTTTTCTGATTTTTTAAAAAAAACTTCAAGTCTCTAGGACATGTGGTTTGGCCATGGCTGTGATATATCAGTCAGTCAGTCAGTCAGTCAGGACAAAGCATTTTATATATATAGATATGTAAAAAAAAGAAATTAAATTATTATTATTATTATTTTATTTTTTTTTTCTTTTTTTTTTTTATTGCGAGTCCCACGCCCACCTCCCGCCCAACCGACCGAGGGGCTCAGCCGTGTGACGTACGGCTCGATCGCGTTCTAGATAAACGCGTGAGAAGGAAAATATAGGAAAGAACGAGGAAAGTTAGGTTTAGGTTCATGCAACATTACGAGCTAATTCTACTAGCAATACAGTTTTAAGACGAGGGAGGCTCTCAGGTCCCTCTATAAAGTTAAAAAGTCGGTTGTAATCGGCACATAAGACCCTGAAAGGTTCATGTGCCTCAAACTCCCTCCTACAGTGATTTATTGCTAAGGGGATAAAGGTTCTAGATGTTAGTCGAGGAACGTGAAAGTTAAGCTGTCCTAGCAGGGAGGGGCTCTCTACGTCACCGTGAATTAGCTTGTGTAGAAAGACGACAACAAGCATAGTTCTACGGTTAGCTAGGGAAGGTAGGTTAATTAATAGAAGTCTACTAAAATAAGACAGTAATCTTACGTTGGCATCCCAGGGTAAGCCACGTAGGGCGAAATGCAGAAAATTTTTTTGAACAGATTCAATGCGGGCAATATGAACTCCAAATTGAGGACTCCAAACGCAAGAACCATATTCCAAAATAGGACGGACTAATGAAGTGAAAAGAATCTTAGTTACGTAAGGGGAATCGAATTCTTTCGACCACCTTTTAATAAATCCAAGCATGCCTTTGGCCTTATTAACCATGCAAGAAATATGTTCTGAAAACGAAAGCTTAGGATCTAGACGGACACCTAGGTCATCAACGAGAGTTATTCTTTCCAATGCACATTCATTAAGCGTATATGTTGCATACTGGGGAGTGACACGTGAAAATGTCATCAGTTTGCATTTTGAGCTGTTGAGATTTAATAAGTTAACACTACACCATGCCTGGAAGTTGTCAAGATCGGATTGTAAGTCTGACTGGCATGAGCTGTCGTTATACTGCACGCACAGTTTGACATCGTCTGCGTACATAAGTACCCTAGAGTTGGGTAGCACTAGAGGAAGGTCATTTATGAATAAGGTAAATAGCAGCGGGCCAAGATGGCTGCCTTGTGGGACGCCAGAAGTGACATTGAGGGAGTTGGAAAGAGAATTCTTAAACAGAACCTTTTGAGTCCGGTGACTCAAATAACTCTGAAGCCAATTAAGGAGATCGGTAGGAAACCCTATTAAATCGAGCTTCCTTATAAGAAGAAAATGATTAACCGAGTCAAAGGCTTTACTAAAGTCCGTATAGATCACGTCGGTCTGAGATTTACGTTGGAAGCCCTAATCACAAATGAGGTAAGTTC
This sequence comes from Drosophila aff. chauvacae BK-2020, assembly GCA_018903765.1. NCBI lineage: Eukaryota > Metazoa > Arthropoda > Insecta > Diptera > Drosophilidae > Drosophila > Drosophila aff. chauvacae BK-2020. The sequence continues at coordinate 699,805 of JAEIGO010000106.1, forward strand.
TAAAAGATTTGTGGTGGTCGATCTTCGTTTCATAAATCCATGCTGACATGGAGAAATTACGGATCTGCACAAGTGCTGCAGGTGAGGAGTAATTATGTTTTCAAAGAGTTTTGGAATTGCCGACAACTTGGAGATTCCTCTGTAGTTACCAGCAACCGACTTGCTACCTTTTTTATGGAGAGGAATAATAAATGATTCCTTCCAAATAAGGGGAAATTCTGATGTTTCCAAAGATATGGTAAATAGTGTGAGAAGGGGGTTACACAGAGCCTCGGCACAATACCTGAGAACGCAGCCCGGTATTCCATCGGGACCCGGTGCATAAACTGGCTTTACACGTTGAAGATCCAGCCGAAGAGAGCTTTCGTATAAGATAGGACTGAAAATTAAGTTCGATTTGGGCATAGGGAAAGAATACGTCTGGTTTATCTGGCTTGAGGAAGAATAAGTAAGCCACCGGGTCCCTCTCGGAAGAGGCGTGGAGACCGAATGGAAGAGATTTTGGAAGTGGAGAAAAAAAAGCTTGCGGTTATGGAAAAAATGGCGGAGGATTCTGCCGCGTTCCATCTGTATATAAATAAATAAATTAAATTATGAACATCTTTGTATTTTTAATGACTTGCCCATTGCTCCAAAGCATTGTGGAAAACCAAGGACTTCAAAACCTCTCACAGTTTCAGTTATCTTCTCTTGAGTAAGAAAATCTGGTGGTAAATACTCCCCAGCCAATGTCTTAACGACTTCACTACAAAACTCCAAAAGGATCTTGCACACTATTGCCTTTGATACTCCAAAGAGATTTGCTATTGACCGGTACTCAGCAGATGATCCTAAAGTGTAAAGCGCAATCCCAATTCGCTTCTCCAAGGGTATAGATGACGAAACGGAGTATCTTTCTTCCGAAGATTCGGTAACCCATCAACAAGAATTTTGAATGCGTTTCTATTTTGGCAACATCCTCTTTCCAAAATGATCCGAATCTCGGCTGATTTAATTGTATTTAATAAGCTATAATGATAACTCTTTATAAGTTCGCAAATTGTTCTTACAAGAGTCCAATAGCTGCGATGGGGCCCCAAGTTTTTCAGCTCCTCGAAAGTGGCTGGCGACATCGCTGCCAAATCCATGGCCTTCATCGTGGTTTCTTTATTGTGCTCCATGGCTGATAATATCAGGCTTTCGTCGTTGTTCGAATTGCTCATTTTCCTCAATTTTTGTTTACTTTTTCAATAAATGCTGACAGCTGTCAAAAACAGACGCAATATCGCAATAGAAACACACATTCTACGTTATTGCGTTTCCTTCGATATCGATAGGTAACGCACGATAGTGTAAATAGGCTATAACTGACTGACTGACTGACTGACTGACTGATATATCGCAGCCATGGTCAAACCACATGTCTTAGAGACTTGAAGTTTTTTTTTTTAAATCAGAAAAAAATTTCCAGATTCGTATGGGTATTTTAATTTTATAATTCCACCTGCAACCTATTTTAAAAAATTAAAAACATAAATTAAAAAATATAATATTAATGGGAAAATATTGATATTTGTCTGAGGCTTAGAGTAGGCCTTGCCTCATTTTAAATTAAACCATCAAATCAAACCAGATCATTTTAAACCCGAAAGCTCAAGAGAGAAACCGATCGGGAAGCGCGCATGCCAGAATGGGACGAAGGGAACATGTGCCGCGTCAGAGGCCAAAAGCTACTGCGCAGAACGCCGGCAGAGCAAGGGCCCGAGCAACGTCGCTGCCGCCGATCGGCCTTTTCTCTCGGAGAACTTCAAGGCGAACGGACGTGCGACGATAACCCGCAGGAAAACACGTGTTTGTTTTCCAAATGATATAGGTAGTTTACCGACGGAGTTTAACCTGAGGCCACATGGACATGGAGTCCAGCGCCCAGGTTTAGGAGGGTGAGCCGGCCAAGCGGCCTCCCGCGGCATGGGAGCCGGCGGTGCAGACACGAGGTAGGGAAAACAGATAGGGAAAACTAGACGGACAAAAATAAAGCAAAGAGTAAAACCCGACGGCAATTCGTATTCCTCCTGGGCAGCTCCTCCTCCTCTTCTTCCCCAAACTTCCCTTTGGGCGGACTTGGGCTCGGCACCATGGTAAAAAGGGCCGGGTCTCAGGTTCCGCACCCCTTCCAGTAGCGGCGGAGGCCGAGACTTGGAAGCCGGCACCATGGTAAACAGGGCCGGCTCTCAGGTTTCGGAACCTCGCGGATCGGGGCGTCGTAAACAGGGTCGGCTCTCAGATCCCGAGATCCTCCTCCATCGTCGGCTCCGGATCAGGGCACCGGCACCACGGTAAACGGGGCCGGTTTCCCAGTTTCGCGGCTCCGCCGGGGATCGAAGCGCCAGCACCATGGTAAACAGGGCCGACTCCTAGATCCCGAGATCCTTCCCCATCTCCTGCTCCGGATCAGGGCACCGGCACCACGGTAAACGGGGTCGGAACCCAGCTCCGAAGCTCCGCTCCGGGATCGGGAGGCCGGGACGACGGCTACGCGCCCGGCTATCTCGACCCGGACATATTTTCCTGGCGAGGCCAGCGGCCCGGCACCATGGTAAACAGGGCCGGGTACCTGGCCACGCCTCCGAGAGCCCCGACGCGGTTCCCGGTATCGGCCGGCCGCCACGGCGGCCCCGTCACATGGCCGACGTGGACGGGACTGTCTTTCCCCAAGAAAACCTGGATCTTGGATCTACACGCAGCCCTAAACGGACCGCCCCTTTTTCCCGAATTATTTCCCTAAAATAAACCCGCGCTTCCGCCAACGCATCCCCGTTTCCCCTGCCTGTCTCAATATATAAATAATGGGAGGACTCCTGAGCCGCTGAGGATATCCCAGCCTTAGAACGGATCGCTTCCTCGCAATAACATCATCAAAAATGCACGTAATTGATTTCTGCAAAAAATAATAATATTCCACGTACCTTCAGGAACATCCTCCATTTTCTTTCGAACATTTTCACTGAAAAAATATTTTTTTTTATAACAATTTTTGTCAAACGCACGAAATAGGTTAAATGCCGCGATCTCTCGAGTGGCGCGAAAACGAGCAAGTTTGAGCTCGTTCCCATAGCTAGTTATTTCATATACAGACAAAAGAAAAGATGAAGCTTTTTCTCTTTCGGTAACTTTCGATTTTTGAGGTTTTGGCCAAGAAATTAGGACTCCGCACCACGCCGTACGAAACCTGAACCCTCCCATGAGCCTGAAAGAGCTGAGGAGATGGCATGGCTTCATGGTACAAGCGTTTCGTACCGAACTTCGCATCCGTAGTCCATCCGTTGTCGGTACAACGACAACAATCCGGAAATATGCTAACCCGGAAAGTCAGCGAACCGTTCGGCATCTTATGCGCCGAGGGACTCCGGGGAGGATAGCTCTGGTCGAAGAGGATATCCCATCCTGTACAGCTTGGAAACTTCTGTCTTTTAGGAAGCGGCTGATTACCTCGTAGAGTTGGTGCCAAAGGATGCCAAAGGCTTGTTGCATGTCCAGGAAGGACGCAACCGTGAACTGCTTCATTTGAAACCCATCCATGATAAAGTCTACGACTCTGTGGAGTTTCTCAGGCGTGTCATGTTTGATCCTTAGGCCGAATTGATGATTTGAAGTCGCTTTCTGGACTTCAGGCGACTTTAGGATCCGATCAAGGATGCAGCGTTCCAGGAGCAGTGGGACTGCTCTTCGTCTGCTTCTTTGCTGTCCAAGCCATCATGGTCCAAGCTTTGCCAGTCTCGGCGCGGTGCTGTACCTGGAGGCCTGCTTTGCTCTCCTCTCCCGGGCAGGGAGCGTCTCTCGCCGCGATCGGTTCATCGTCCGTTCTTTTCTTCTTCCCTCCCGCTTTTAAAACTGCCGCGATCTTTGGAGATTATTCTTTTACTGGGTGTATGTATCTGTTGTAAGGATGCGTTTGGCTGGGATCGGCGTCTCAGTCTGTCCAGGATCCTCTACAGATAAATTTATTATCTTCGAGACAGTTGAGGGGGGTATCATATTGTTATCGGCGGTAAAATCTTGCTCGGGTCACGGAGTCTCTATACTTATATGTAGATCGAGAGATATTCATAGGATTTAATGGTCAGCGATACCCCAAATCTCCGCTGCGGCCGGGGAAAATTTTGCTACGGTGCCTGAAATACCCTCCAGCAGCCCGATAACAGCTAACACTGATGGCTTAAACTACGCACGGGTCCTGTTACGCACAGGCGGCACTGTCGTCCAGCACTGTCTGAGGGGAAAACTCTACGAAAATGCCCGGTTACTCGCAGGCGGTATGATCGTAGCTAGCACTGATCAAGGAAAACTTTGTGAAAGTGCTCGGAATGCTCCAGGCGGCACGATCGCAACTAGCACTGCTGGCCTAAAATAATATGTACGGGCCCGGTTACTCGCAGGCGGCACCGTCGTCTAGCACTGTCTGGGGAAAACTCTACGAAAATGCCCAGCTACTCGCAGGCGGCATGATCGCAGCTAGCACTGACCAAGGAAAACTTTGTGAAAGTGCTCGGAATACTCCAGGCGGCACGATCGCAACTAGCACTGCTGGCCTAAAACAATACGCACGGGCCCGGTTACTCGCAGGCGGCACCGTCGTCTAGCACTGTCTGGGGAACATTGCTCAGGGAAAACCTCTGCGAAAGTGCTCGGAATACTCCAGGCGGCACGATTGCAGCTAACATTGCTCAGGGAAAACCTCTGCGAAAGTGCTCGGAATACTCCAGGCGGCACGATCGCAACTAACGCTGCTCAAGGAAAACTTTGCGAAAGTGCTCGGAATACTCCAGGCGGCACGATCGCAACTAACGCTGCTCAAGGAAAACTTTGCGAAAGTGCTCGGAATACTCCAGGCGGCACGATCGCAACTAACGCTGCTCAAGGAAAACTTTGCGAAAGTGCTCGGAATACTCCAGGCGGCACGATCGGAACTAACGATGCTCAAGGAAAACTTTGCGAAAGTGCTCGGAATACTCCAGGCGGCACGATCGCAACTAACGATGCTCAAGGAAAACTTTGTGAAAGTGCTCGGAATACACCAGGCGGCACGATCGCAACTAACGATGCTCAAGGAAAACTTTGCGAAAGTGCTCGGAATACTCCAGGCGATCGCAACTAGCACAGATAGCCTAGATAATGCGCACGATGAGATAGAAGTCTTGTCATTTCATGTTCGGGTTTTAAGTTTTCGGTTTATTCACATTTCTCTTTTCCTAGCTGGCCCTATCTTTCCCTGTCGCACTCACTATGCTCACCCTGTTGTTCGTCGCCAGCGTTCTAGTAGTCCTAATTCGGTTCCGGATGGTGGCCTCGTGTCGTCGTCGTTGGTTTTCTTTTCTTCTTTTACTTCTCGGTTTTTCTTCTTGATTTTACTTCTTGCGTGTCTGTTTTTCCTTCTCTTAAAATCCCTTGTTATCGATGTCTTGTATTTTCTGGCTTTGGCGGGAATCTAGCTATTCTCCTAGCTTATTCGATAGGTTTGAGTTGCCACTTAGGCTAACTTAAATACTAATACAGAATAACTTAAATACTAATATGTGGGTAAATTAAATATATGTGCCTGTTCTTCGTGAACTTTGGAAATACCTTAATACTAACTTAAATCTAATCCTATAAAAATGTGAATCTTCACACCCTCCCCTTACTTCGGGCGGGGGTACGGTTTGATGTTCACGCGTCCACTCTTGGAGAGGTGGACCCGGTACCTGCTCCCATTGGCTTCTCCGAGGCTCCGAACGTCCTTATCCCGTGGTTGGGTCAGGAGGTGAAGAATCAGATCTCGCAGACTGGTTGGTATCTGCCGCCCTGGCGTCTGGACTCTCCAATCTTCCGGAGCTACCACCATGTTGGCCGTCAGCTGTCCATTTACTCCGGTTGGTGTCGTCGTTAATCTCGCCCTTGGAGTGCGTTCGGGTGAGCTGGCGGCTGACGAGCTGCTCGTTGGCGGTGTGGCTCGGCGGCGTCGACTGGCTATTGGCTGGCTGGTGGTGGACATGTCTTCGCGCACTGCTCCACAGCGGATCTCCTCTCGGCCCGTGTATCGTAGTGGGTGGCCCGCACCGGAGGGTTGCAGATGGTGGCCGGTCTCCGAGCGTGGACGTGGTTGTACCCTGGCTGCTTGGTTGAAGGTGCAAGGGCCATCTTGTGAGCGTCGGCGGTTGGTTGGGGCACGTCCGCTGGTAGCCTGGTGGTTGGTCGGGGCACGTCCACTGGTAGCCTGGTGGTTGATCTCCACGCGTGGGCGTCCCGGATGAGCAGGTGTCGCGGGTCCCGCAGCACTTCGGGAGTGGTTGGTCTCGCCGGGTGGTGGGATGCCGTCGGGGCTCTGGGCGGAGGTGTTCGCCCGTTGGAGCTCGGCACGCATCCTGGCTGCTTGGCTGGAGGTGCTAGGGCCATCAAGCAGGGTGTCCAGGCTGGTGCCCCCTCCGACTCCTTGTGCTACGAGACCAATGGACGGCGTCTGCTGCCTCTTGGCCATGGTGCGAGGGCTGTCGTACGGGCCAGGCCCGAAGAGCTCCTGGTACGAGGGTGGTGGTGTCCCCTGGCGCGGTTGTGCCTCTCTCCACAAAGGGGTACTACGGTCGTCCGAGTCCGACAGCTCGATTGTCTCGACCGGGTCGGCCGTGGAAGGTGGCTCTCCGGCCCCCGAGACTTGGACTGGTGCTGTGGCTGCGTCTTCGATGGAGAGTCCCGTGGTTTCGGCCTCCGGTAGATCGAATTCGTTCTGCCACCACGTGTCAGTCGGGAGGCCTTCCATCGACTGCCGAAGAGCTTCGTCGATCTGGCGGGTGTACTCGTCGACCTCGTCGTCGGTCGGGTCTGCCGCTTGGCGCCTCGGGTCCCTGGAACTCATGGTGCTGTGGGGAAAAGGTACTTAGTTTATCTTAATTAAATCAAGGGCCCTAAGAGTGCGATCTGCTAGTCTAAACCTATCTTCTCTCTAGGTAATTCATTGGTATGCCCTAATTTACAGTAGATTCTTTTTTTTTTCAATTTAAAAAAAATAATTATGTCTTGCCAGTGAGCACCCCTTGCGGGGAGGGACGTTGGGTAGTCGCGACTACCAGCAAGTGGCCCCATTACTCAGGACGTGGCTTTCTCGCTGACATCTTGTTGCTCTTCTTTGTCTGTGTCCTCGTGATGGTATGCCTTTAGGTCACTCAGGCCGGCTGTGCGTCGGCGTCGACTCCCAGGTGCCTGTAATTGTAAGAGATTAGGAGACAGGAACTTGTGGACCTTGTATGGCCCGTCGTATTTCGCCGCAAGTTTGGCCGTGAATCCCTCTGAGGCTTTGGATAGAACGTGTCGGCGGAGGAGTACCAAGGATCCTACGGCAGGTCGCCATTCTCGTCGGCGGAGGTTGTAGTGCCTTCTTTGCTCGTTCGATGCTCGTTCGCTGTTGTCCCGGACGATCTGGAATAGCTCTCGCATCTGTTCGGCCTTCTTTCCTGGAGATGGCTGGTTCGAGGTCTGCTCGGGTGTGGCTTGATTGTACAGTGTGTTGGGTAATCTCGGTTCCCTCCCTTGTACTATGAAGGCCGGACTAAATCCTGTCGTGTCCGAAATGCTTGTGTTTATGGCCAGTGAAAGTTTGGGCAATAGTTCGTCCCAAGTGTTTTGCTCTGCTCCATCCAGGTACAGGGCCAGCATCGTCTTTATGGTCCTGTTTGCCCTCTCCGTTGGGTTTTGTTGTGGTGTGTAGGGGGTGTGTTGGAGTCCCATTCCAAGGTTCTTACAGAATGTTTTAAAGGACCTGCTTGTGAACTGCGTCCCGTTGTCACATACAAAGGTCTGGGGAACACCGAAGCGGCTTAAAATTCTGTCTCGAAATGACCGTTCGAGATGAGGTGTGGTTGCCTTTCGAAGTGGAACCAACTCCACCCATTTAGTGAACGCGTCTAGAAATACCAATAACATAGTATTTCCGTGGCGAGAGCGCGGGAATGGGCCCATGAAATCCGCACAGACCACGCTGAACGGCTCCTCGACTTGGCGGGAGAACATTCGACCGGCGGGCTTGAGTTGGCTTACTTTGTATTTCTGGCAAGAGGGACAACGTCGTACATACCGGGTAACTTCTCGGAAGAGGCCGGGCCAATAATACTTCTGCATGACTCGTTTACTGGTTTTCCGTGTCCCTAGATGTCCGGCTGTCGGGTGATCGTGACACTCTTGAAGGACTCTTTGGCGATACTCCTGGCCCACACACAGCTTCCATGGCACTTGGTCCTCCTCCTGGGGTGTAGTTCCCGTCCTGCGGTACAGATGACCTCCTTCAACTCGATAGTCGGGATATTTCTCGGGTTCCTGGGTTGCTCGAAGGGTCATCTTTCGGATCCACTTACACTGGGAGGGTTCCACTTCGGCTTGTTGTACAACATCCAAAGGTTGACGTGAAAGGGCGTCTGCGACCACGTTAAATTTTCCCCGCCGATATTGTACGTCGAACTGATATTGTTGAAGTTCGAGCGCCCACCTCGCGATCCGTCCGGTCGGGTTGTCGATCGAATTTAACCATTTTAGCGCTAGATGATCAGTCACGACTTCGAACCTATACCCCTCAAGGTAAAATCTCATCTTTCGGATAGCCCAGACGATGGCCAGGCACTCTTTTTCGGTTACTGAATAGTTCTCTTCGGCTCGCGTTAAGCGTCGACTGGCGTAGGCTATGACTAGCTCCACTTCGTTGATCGTCTGTAGTAGAACGGCTCCTACCCCGTGGTCACTAGCGTCGGTTTGTAGGGAGAACTTCTGTGTGAAGTCTGGGCACGCGAGAACAGGGGCCTCTGTCAGTCGTGACTTCAGCGTCTCAAACGCCTGTTCCTGTTCCGTGTCCCAACTCCATTTCTTACCCTTGCGGAGGAGCGTGGAGATGGGTTCAACGATGGCCGCGAGGCACCGTCGTAGCTCTCGGATGTTTGTTGGCGGTTTTAATGCACGAATCGCGGAGATCTTATCTGGATCAGTGTGAATCCCGGATTCACTGATAACGTGCCCCAGATATTTCAGGCTCCGTTGGAAAAAACTACACTTGTCTAGATTGAGCTTCAGGATTGCTTGCCTAAGTCGCCTGAAGACTTCGCGAAGGTTTTCGATATGCTCGTCTAGAGTCATACTTATGACAATAATATCGTCCAGATACGCGAATGCCGAGGGTTCCATATCTGGACCTATGACACTATCGAGGGCTCTTTGAAACGTCGCGGGCGCCGAATGTAACCCGAATGGCATTACTTTCCAATGAAAAAGGCCTCTCCCCGGCACGGTGAAAGCGGTATATTCGCGACTGGCTGGTGCAACGGGGATCTGCCAGTACCCACTCTTAAGATCGAGCGTTGAGATAAACCGCGCGTTTCACAACCGTTCGAGGATATGATGGATTCTCGGTAATGGGTAGGCGTCAGGTATGGATCTCGCGTTTAGCTGTCGGTAGTCTACACACATACGGATGTCACCTGTCTTTTTGCAGACGAGCACTATGGGAGCGCTATGCGGGCTCTTGGACGGCTCGATCCTTCCGTCGCGTAATAGTTCATCGACTTGTTTATTTATAACTGCTTGCATTGCCGGGTTTTTCGGATAGTAACGTTGTTTGATAGGTTTATCATCTCTCATGACGATGTGATGCTCCGCGATATGGGATGTGCCTTTGAGACGATCGAATTTGTCTAACTCAGTCTGAAGGAAAACACTCACCCGCTGATCTAGCATTTCTGGTGCGACTACTACGTCCGGAGTGGTGTCGATGACGGCTAAGCTTTCCTCGTTTTGGGGGTCTATCGGAGGCGGTCTGTCGAACTGGGGCTCATGCGCGCCTTCGATGACTGGATCCCGAAATCGGACCCGCCTGGTCATCTGGGCTAAGGTTGATCCCGTGCGTTGACGAAAAGGGTTCTGCTGTCGAGCTGCCTCGTTCCTCGGGGGCAATGCCGAAACCCAGCTGGATTGAGCTTCTCCTGTGGCGGCGTCGGGGAGGTGTCGGGTCTGCCTGGTGCGGCGTTGTTTCCTGGGATTAACTGTGGGTGTTTCCAGGAGGCCCTCGTTGACTTGTGGCATTTCGGAAGGAGCTCCGCGTCCGGTGCGTCGCTCCCTGCTGAAACAACCATGGTCCCGCCGTCACTTCGTATGATTCCAGAAGGAGCAGCCACGCACTCCGCGTTCGGTGCGTCGTTCCTTGCTGAACTATCCATGTCCCCGTCGTTGTTTCGTAAGATTCCAGAAGGAGCAGCCACGCACTCCGCGTTCGGTGCGTCGTTCCTTGCTGAACTATCCATGTCCCCGTCGTTGTTTCGTAAGATTCCAGAAGGAGCAGCCATGCACTCCGCGTTCGGTGCGTCGTTCCCTGCTGAAACATCCATGGTCCCGCTGTCGCTTCGTAAGATTCCAGAAGGCGCAGCCACGCACTCCGCGTTCGGTGCGTCGTTCCCTGCTGAAACATCCATGTCCCCGTCGTTGTTCACCGTGTTACGGGTTAAGTCGGCCCTCGGGTCCAGTTGTAAAAGTTCTCCTCCACAGCTGATGGTGGCCTTGATGCCGCAAAGGAAATCCATTCCTAGCAGGAGGTCATCTAGGACGGTGGGCATCACGAGTAGGAAAAGTTATACTTGCTGTTGGCCCAGATGAATGGTTAGGACCAGACCACGCGTAAGGTCCAGATGAGATGCGTCGGCCAATCGAATCCTCGTACGGACTTCTCTCCAATCTCTTCCACGCCCAATTTCCGCTGCACGCTGCTCACTGATGAAGCTTCGGGTGGCTCCTGTATCCAGGGTGGCTGTAAATGGTCGGCCTTTGATGCGGACCTGCGCCTGGACTCGGCCTTGGGTTAACTGTAAGATTTTATTTACTGGTTTGGGGAATCTCTCGGGTCCCTCGAGCGGTCCCCCGCCTGCTCGAGGCCCGTAGGCGTTTCCCGATCTCCGACAGCATTCTATGGTGCGGAGGCCACGTCTCCCGCAATCCCAGCAGAAAAACATCTGGGGCCGCCTACACTCACGCTGAAAATGACCACTTTCTCCACAGTTCCTACATGCGTTACGCACGTCAATCGGAGCCTCTGTTTCCGGCATGATGGTTCCATGTTGTACCTCTGTGGGTCTTCCAGTCAATACCTCTGGGTGGTGATATGCCCGCTGGCCCATCAAGGCATCAGGCCTTCGCTGTGGCGGACTAAAACTTTCGCGCTCCTGACGACTATGTTGGTTCCAGTCTCCGCGGCTCCTTATTGTCTCGAAGTTTACGACCAGTTGAGTCAGCTCAGCCAGTGTTCGAAAGTCCTGACGCCGAGTGTACAATTGGTACTCCGGCAACATATTGTCATACACGCGTTCGAGTTCTTGGGCCATTGTGTATCCCGCCCGTTGCATGAGTATGCGGAGATCAACCAAATAGAACTTAAACAGCTCACCGGCTCGCTGCGTGTGAGTCCGGATTTGATCCTCTAGTGTCTGGAAATATCGGGGTGGTAAAAAAAATTCCAGGAACTCCTTCCGAAATGTCTTCCATGTCGTGCACTGGAGTCTGCTCGTGCGGAACCAGCTCTCGGCTCTTCCGACTAGTAGTACCGGCATCGCTTGGGGTAGGGACCGTAGATCGACTTGATACGTGGCTGCTCGCTCTTCGATATGCTCCATAAAGCGCAATGGGTCGCCGGACCCATCAAAAGTAATCCCCCACCTGGCCATTTTGTCCACCAGGACCGCGCAGGGGTTACCCTCGGCTCGCAACTGTGTCCCGCGGCGTTCGTCGACTTGTAGTAGCGTGGCTATGTTAGGAGCAGAAGCGGTCCTGGGTAGGCGGAGTGTGTCCCCCGTACCGTAACCAAGCCCTTCTTCCTGCTGCTGGTCGACCACGACGGTAAGCGGCGATTTCTGCTCGGCAGTAACGGCGTTCCCGTATGCCGTCTCCATTTTCACTAAATGTTCTTGGATTTCCGGCGACAAGTCGTCCCGCATTGAGAACTCGGTGAGCCGTTGGCGCAGCTCCTCGACGGTACCACTACTACTCAACCCGAACGTGGCTGTCAGGGCCTCGAGCTCCTGTTTCCGACGATACGAAATCCACTTTACTCCCATTACGTAAGGGTCTAAGCCGAGTTCTTGTTGCGCGACGTTCTTGATATTAAGAGGATACTGTTGCTGGTCACACTTTCGAGTGGTTCTTAGTAAGTGTTTAACACTTTCACGACCCTTCCCGCACTTCAATGTTAATTGTTGAAAATTTTTCAGACCGGATATTACGTAAGCTTTGTTTTAAATTAGCTTGCACGAGGTTCTCGATAGTAATTCCCGACGATGGTTAAATGTTTCTTTGACTTGGTCTAACACGATGTTGCTAGCTTGAGCTCTCGCGAACGAATGAATTTACTGGCGGCTGACCACGCGTTTATATACCCGGCGGCGGTGATCACGTGATCGTCTCGGGTCTGTCTCACGTGCGTGGGTCTGTCTATGGCGGGTATATTTCGAGCGTGCGCTCTCAGAGGTTAGACACGGCTTCTTTAATAAAATGTTAAAAATTTCTCTCAGTGTACTCATGTATATTTCTCTCAGTGTACTCATGTATATTTCCTTTCCAGCGATTTATTACAGAGATTCATCTAAGGCTACTCCATGCTTGGTAATAACCCTATTCTCAATGCCCCTGACAAAATTTTCCCATACCAGATGATGAGAACAAAATGATCTAGTGATTCTTTAGGTCACGATGGTTGGAATTTTCCCCAAATTTTCCCCAACTAGTCCCTGTTCGGGCGCCAATCTGTAAGGATGCGTTTGGCTGGGATCGGCGTCTCAGTCTGTCCAGGATCCTCTACAGATAAAGTTATTATCTTCGAGACAGTTGAGGGGGGTATCATATTGTTATCGGCGGTAAAATCTTGCTCGGGTCACGGAGTCTCTATACTTATATGTAGATCGAGAGATATTCATAGGATTTAATGGTCAGCGATACCCCAAATCTCCGCTGCGGCCGGGGAAAATTTTGCTACGGTGCCAGAAATACCCTCCGGCAGCCCGATAACAGCTAACACTGATGGCCTAAACTACGCACGGGTCCTGTTACGCACAGGCGGCACTGTCGTCCAGCACTGTCTGAGGGGAAAACTCTACGAAAATGCCCGGTTACTCGCAGGCGGCATGATCGTAGCTAGCACTGATCAAGGAAAACTTTGTGAAAGTGCTCGGAATGCTCCAGGCGGCACGATCGCAACTAGCACTGCTGGCCTAAAATAATATGTACGGGCCCGGTTACTCGCAGGCGGCACCGTCGTCTAGCACTGTCTGGGGAAAACTCTACGAAAATGCCCAGCTACTCGCAGGCGGCATGATCGCAGCTAGCACTGACCAAGGAAAACTTTGTGAAAGTGCTCGGAATACTCCAGGCGGCACGATCGCAACTAGCACTGCTGGGGAACATTGCTCAGGGAAAACCTCTGCGAAAGTGCTCGGAATACTCCAGGCGGCACGATTGCAGCTAACATTGCTCAGGGATAGCCTGATAGCCTAGCACTGATAGCCTAGATAATGCGCACGATGAGATAGAAGTCTTGTCATTTCATGTTCGGGTTTTAAGTTTTCGGTTTATTCACATTTCTCTTTTCCTAGCTGGCCCTATCTTTCCCTGTCGCACTCACTATGCTCACCCTGTTGTTCGTCGCCAGCGTTCTAGTAGTCCTAATTCGGTTCCGGATGGTGGCCTCGTGTCGTCGTCGTTGGTTTTCTTTTCTTCTTTTACTTCTCGGTTTTTCTTCTTGATTTTACTTCTTGCCCGCCGCGTGCTCGAAACTCGAATTGCTAACTTAGTGTGTCTGTTTTTCCTTCTCTTAAAATCCCTTGTTATCGATGTCTAGTATTTTCTGGCTTTGGCGGGAATCTAGCTATTCTCCTAGCTTATTCGATAGGTTTGAGTTGCCACTTAGGCTAACTTAAATACTAATACAGAATAACTTAAATACTAATATGTGGGTAAATTAAATATATGTGCCTGTTCTTCGTGAACTTTGGAAATACCTTAATACTAACTTAAATCTAATCCTATAAAAATGTGAATCTTCACACTGTCCGTGTCTTGGGTGGATTTTTCCTACTAACTGTAGGAAAAAAACCATTCGGCGTAACGGGGCAAGTGCCCGAGGGTCCAAGGACAATGTACAATGGTATCAGAATGGAGAGAGAGACCACTCTCTCAAACCAACCGCTTTCAAGGAGATGCTCAGCCCGCCCTCTACTTCCCTCTTCTCTCCTGAGACCGCAGCGACTTCATCAGTTTAGCTAGCATGTCCACGTTGTCCTCGTCGAAACGGCGACACTCGAAGAATATATGCTCCGCATCTTCGGTTATCCCAGATCCGTACTCCGGGCAGCCGTCCTCTTCTTCGTGACCAAACTTCTTCAGATAAACACGGAAGCATCCTGGACTGCCAGATTTCGTAGCTCTTCTTCGGGCGGCCCTCTTGAGCTCCGTTTGGAGAGATCCTCGGGCCCATGAAGTCGGCGGAGCGCGTGGCGAGAGCCATGTCCCGATGGCCTTAATCGATATGTTCGCCTTCTCCTCCGCTGCAGTGCGCTCCTTTGCAACTACGACCACGGCAATGTCGTCTGCAAAGCCCACGAATGTGGTATCGCTGGGCTTTGGGAGCCGCAGAACACCGTCGTACATGGTGTTCCAGAGTAGGGGCCCAAGCAAGGAGCCCTGCGTGACTCCGGCGGAGACTTCATATACCCTGAAAACCATGTCCGTGTCCAGCATGAGCACCCTCTCGCTGAAGTAGCTCCTCACATTCTGCTGCATGTTTAGTGTTACCACTAGGCAGTAGCTCTTGGAACCGCTTTTCTAGCTCTTGCCAGCTATCGGCTTCACCGTCTCGATGGCGCCCAGCGTCGACCTTCCCTTCCTGAAGCCGAACTGGCTCGGGGAGACGCCCCCGGCCTCCTCAATGGCGGCATTTAGCGCAGCCACTATAAGCTACTCAAACACCTTGCCAGTGGTGTCGGTAACACAGATAGGCCTGAAGGAGGATGGCTCTCCTGGCTGCTTGCCTGGCTTGGCAAGGAGCAGGAG
Organism: Drosophila aff. chauvacae BK-2020; assembly: GCA_018903765.1. Taxonomy (NCBI): domain Eukaryota; kingdom Metazoa; phylum Arthropoda; class Insecta; order Diptera; family Drosophilidae; genus Drosophila; species Drosophila aff. chauvacae BK-2020. The sequence continues at coordinate 714,880 of JAEIGO010000106.1, forward strand.
CTTCTGTCTCTTCCATATCTCCGGGAAGCTCCCCTCCGAAAGGCACTTGGATTACAGGGTTGCGTACTCCGATGGAAAGCTTCAGTGCCCTGCTGTCCGGCCCTGTTGCCTTCTTGGTCGTACGCTCCTTTCCGTCCGGAACACCTCTGCCTCCGAGATCTCACCGGCGCCGTGAGAGGAATGTGTATTTGTGTGTGTGCGCTCTTAACTATGTCTGTGTGCAGTTGGTCTGCTTCGTCCCGGTGTACTTAAAAATAACATGCTTATATTTACATGATGTGTGCTTTTATTTCCCTGAGATTGTGACTTTAAATAATTGTATAACAATAAGAAAACGATATTGTAATCGATATATCGAATGTATGTGAGAGTCACTTAAAATAAATAATTAATATTAGTTCTAAGTTAATAGTGACCGATACTTGTTCTCCTGTAAAAAGTATTGTTAGACTTACAATTAATATTAAAATTAAAATAATGATGCTGATAATCCTTCTATCTGGACCAAAACGTTGGTACACATCTTCGTATGTCTTTGAAGAACGCAGTGTGTTTAAGTGAATGTCACTAATAACTGCATCTATAAGATTTCTCATATTTGTAGCCAAACCTGTAAAAATTTCTTCACCTCGTTTGAGATCTCGCTTCAAAATAGGAGTAATGTGAGACATGGACATCTTAATTTGTTCATTAATCACTTTTAGTCGTGCCACCGCACGATGGGCAATAGTCGTAAAGTTTCCATCAATAATATTTTGAATGCCTTGTACGTAAAGCTTTGTATCTGGAAGCTAGATTAAAAATAAAATTTGAAATTATAATTAGTTTATTAAAAATAAAAAACCTAAAACTTTGGTGGCAAGTATAATTATTTAATTGGGATAGAGACTCAGTCCCGCCAGGGTCTCTCTACAGAAAATGTATAAAGATATGGGACAATGTGACTATGATGAGACGGTGGGCTGACGTGGGGTGGAGTTTGTTAGCTACCGGGTTACACGAAAAAAATATGTTGATAGGACCGAATTAGCCTTCATGCATGTTTGGGGCCGAAGGACCGAGAGGGAAAGGAAGAAATATTAGCGAATTTGCTCCGGCCGGCTGTGCCTGGCCCGTCCAAGTTATATTCAGATTTACTTGAGAATTTCCCAAAAAGGTATAATTTCGTAAAATATAATTTAAATTATTTCATGTGTTAGATATGGTTTTCCTCAGTTGGCCTGTGTCTCATTATTTTTCATCATTTATTCTTATCATACATTTTTCGCTATTTATTTCAACCGTTTTTTTCCCGCTAGTTTTTATTTTTATTCAAAACCATTTATTTAATTTAATTTCATTATATTTTGTTCGATTTTCCCACCTCGTGGTTTTGGAATTTTCATATTTTTCTTTGCCATTCTTATTTCCTGTATATTTTTATTCCCATGGTTTCCCGTCTTCCCGGCCCTTTTATTTATTTAAACACGATTTATTAAATTTAATGTCATTATTTATTTTTATATTTTTTTGTTCTCAAAATATTTCTCTCCTACTTTGTATAATTTCAAGATTTCATATTTGCAAACTTCCACAATTTTCTCTCAGTGTTTTCGCAATTTTACATTATTTTATAATTTCCAAAATTTTCCTTTAATTATTTTTATTTCCATATTTTTTTTATACTTCATATAATTTCCGAGTTTTCACAGTTTCGAACAATTTCCCGCAGTATTACAAAGGTTAGATCAAGAACATGCATTTTTCTAGAGTCGGTCTGACCGCACTCTCTAGTGACCACCGCATCGAGGGCTCGCAAAGATTTTCCTACACACACCTGCTAGCCAACTCGTTGCGGTCTCACACTAACACTCACCCACTTGTAACTAAACCTTATGCTACATACATTAACATACAAAAAACATTAAGGGAATACGGTAGACTATTGACTAAGAGCTAAGGGCTTCGCGCGGTGCGGTACCGCCGCCTGGCATTGCTTCGCGTGCGCGGGGACCCCTACTCCGTCTGCTCCTTCCGCCTTCTCTCCAGTGCCCTGAGAGTCTTCAGGACGTGCGCGGCAAAAGTGTCTGCCGCATCCCACAGCCTTTGTTCCCTCAGCATCACCGGCACCAAAGAATCAGTGCTGCCACTGCTTCAAGCTCCTGCCTCTCGAATCCGAACCTGCGCGTCCTCCACGATGCCCGAGCCACACTCCGGGACCAGTCCTCAGTCTCGTGACCGAAGCGTTTTAGGTAGCTGCGGAAGCAGCCGTGCCCGCTGAGCGCCTGGGTTAGGTAAAAATCTACCTGCCCGTGTGGCCTCTGCACCCATTGCTCCAGGTCAGGGATGAGGGTGTGTGTCCATCGGCCCTTTGAAGAGGAGTCCCATCTGGACTGCCAACTCTCCATGCTTCTCTTCCTAGCGTCAGCCTTAAGCTCGGCTCTGGGCCGTAGCGCCCTGTCCTGCGTGGCAGAGAATAGCTCGCTCCTTTCCCTTACCAGCTCGGTGAGCGGAACAAGCCCGGCGATGACCAGCGCCGCATCTTCCGATATGGTTCGAAACGCGCTTGCTACCCTGATGGCGCACAGCCTATACGTCGCCTCCACCCCCCGCATATAGCTCTTCACCTTGGCGGCTTGAGATTGGATCCTGGTCTCTCCGACCAGCACGCTTTGCTGACTCCACAACCTTCGGGCTCGAGATTAGGACGGCCTCCGTTTTGAGGGCCGCCAATTCTAGCCCAGCGACCGCTAGCCACGCCTCCACGGCTTGGATAGCCGCGTTGGCGCGACCCCCCACTGTAGCAAGCTCCTTGGCTACCACCACAATGGCGACGTCGTCGGCAAAGCCTACCAGGCTAGTGCTGGCTGGCATTGGCAGTCTTAGTACCCCGTCGTACATGGCGTTCCAGAGCAGGGGTCCCAAAACGGAACCCTGCGGGACTCCGGCTGATACTTTGTATGCTCTGGAACCCATGCTCGGGTCAAACGTGAGAATGCGGTCACTGAAGCTCCTAAGGGACTCCAGCGTACGGCCCCAGTCTGCCGAGTTAAAGGCGTTCCTGATGTCCAGAGTGACCACCAGACAATAGGACTTGGTTCCACCTTTCCACCTGGCCCCTGCTATGGCTTCTTCTGCCAGCTTGGCGACCTTCGAGATGGCGTCCAGCGTTGACTTCCCCTTCCGGAATCCATATTGCTCCGGGGAGAGGCCACCAGCCGCTTTTATGTCTCCGCTCAGCCTGGTAGAGATCACACGCTCAAAGACCTTCCCAATCGTGTCCAGTAGGCATATTGGTCGGTATGAGGATGCCTCTCCTGGTGGCTTGCCAGGCTTTGGGAGTAGCAGCAGTCGCTGCTTTTTCCACCTATCGGGGAACGTCCCTACCAGGAGGCACTTATTATATAGGCCGGCTACTTCTGGCGCCATCAGCGCCAGGGTCAGCTTTGTGGCTCTGTTTGTGATAGCGTCTGGTCCCGGTGCCTTCTTGGGTTTTAGCTTCCGGCCGGCCTGGAGAACCTCAGCTTCCGTGACCCGCTGTATGTCACCTATCTCCGTGCTGGCGAAGTTGGCGACCTGCCGACCGCTCGGGAACAGGGCACTGACTATCCCTTCCAGGGTTGCCGGGTCAGAAGGGGCCTTGCCACCCGCATTTAGTCTTTTGACTACCAATTTGTAGGCACCTCCCCATGGGTCGTCGTCGGCGGCATCGCACAGCTTGAGGAAGCATTCCCGCTTGCTGTTCCTGATGGCAGACTTCAGCTCCTTTCTTGCCGTTTTGTAGCGGTCGCTACACTCTGAGAGGCGCGGAGTGCCTTTGGCCCGCTGCAGTAGCCTTCTGTTGCGGAGGCAAGTGCGGCGGAGGTCCGCGATCTCCTCACTCCACCAGTACACCGGAGAGTGGTGCTGTCGGAACGTCTTCCTCGGTACCATGCTCTGGTTGCATGCGTCTTCCATCGCTGCAGCCAGCTTGTTGGCCATTGCATTAGCCCCGTCTGCTTCGTTCGCCGTGAAACCATCCAGGGCGTGTGCAAACGCTTGCGGCCTGAAGGTGTCCTGTCTGAAGGCCTTCCTGGGCAGCGGCGCGGTGCAACTCGGTCGGCCAGCTGGGTCTATCGTGCATTCGATGGCCTCGTGGTCGCTGGCGGTGTAGGCGTCGCTAATCCTCCAACGTGCATGGCGGGCCAGCGCGCTGCTAGCGAAGGTGAGGTCGATGATCGAGCTCGCCCCCGCTCTGCTGAATATCTGCCGGGAGCCTTCATTCAGAAGGGCCACATCGAGAGAGACAAAAGCCTCCAACATGGCTCGGCCTCTGGCATTGGTCCGAGGGGACCCCCATTCCACGGCCCAGGCGTTGAAGTCGCCACCGACCACAGCACGTACGTCGCTGCATAGCTCGTCCAGGATCCTGTTGAATGACTCCAGCGAGAGGCTGGGTGCCAGATAGCAGCTGTACACCCAGACGCCTCTAACATTTGCTCGGACGAATCCCTCGACCGACTTCATGTCCCGCATCTCCACCGTCCCCAGTCCGTAGAGCCACAGGGCCGCCCTGCCAGAGCAGTCCGTTGCCCAGTCGCTGCTGCTGCCTACCCTGTAGGGTTCGCTGAGGACTGCCACCTCCAAGCCAAGCTCGCGAACCGTCTGCGCCAGGAGATCCTGCGCCGCTCTGCAGTGATTCAGGTTCAGCTGGATTAACTGCATCTGGTTGCTTGGTTCCCGTTCCCGCTGTCTGCGGCTGGGCATCCTTTGCCGCCTGCCTGGTGCCTCGTGTCCTTCTTTCCGGCCGCTGAGCAGATGAAGCATGAAGCCTCCTGGCTGCACTCTTCTGCCCTGTGTCCCGGCTTGCCGCATTTGATGCAGCAGCCGCTCCTGTCCACTGGGCTCTTGCAGTGGACCGCAATGTGCTCCAGTTCCAGACATCTGAAGGACCTCGGTGGGCCTAACCTCTCCCGGATCCTGCATATGGTCCACCCGATCCGAACTTCCCCACGGTGGAGGACAATTTTGCCCAAGGAGACTGGCAGACTAACCACCGCCGATTGGGTCTCAGCGTGTCCACGCCGCATGCTTCGAACCTTCACCCGGTCCGCCTCGAACTTGAATTGGGCCGCGATGGCGGCGCAGACTTCCAGCTTCGACGTAATGGAGTCGATGTTCCGGATCTCTAAGACCAGCACCTTCGAGTCCTCCGTCGTGCTGCGCACTGAGGCTGCATCGCCTAGCACCTTTTCGATGCACTCCTTCATGCGCTCTCGGCGCTGCCTTTGGCCACTTCGAGGAGCAGGTTTCCGTTGGCGGTACGGCGAACTTTGGAAACGCTGCACCCCAGGTCCGACAGCTGCTTATCCTCCCCCCTTGTGACCATGGCGAGCACTTCGCTGTATGATTTCCCGCGCGCCTGCACGATAACGGCGTCGGGACGAGTACGCCGCGCTGCCCTCGGTTTTTTAGCGACCACTTCCCATTCGGTCTCGGTGTTCCCAAGACTCACGGGGTCCCTGGCGGTTTCTAGCGTCACCGCAACTTCCCGGGCTGGCGTGATCATGGTGAGTTTTGCTGTGTTTTTTTTTTTGTATTCATAATTTATAATTTATTTCCAACTAACAATAAGTACATAAATAACACTAAAAACTAGGACTAAAGACAAAAGACTAAGGGCTACGCGCCGTGCGGTACCGCCGCCTGGCATTGCTTCGCAAGCGCGGGGGCCCCTAATCCGTCTGCTCCTTACGCCTCCTCTCCAGAGCTCTGAGCGTCTTCAAGACGTGCGCGGCGAAGTCTCTGCTCCCTCAGCATCGTCGGCACCAAAGTCTCCTTGCTGATAGAGCATCCCGCTTCTGCCTCCAGCTCCTGCCTCTCAAAGCCGAACCTGCGGCACTCAAAGAGGACGTGTTGCGCGTCCTCCACGATGCCAGAGCCGCACTCCGGGCACCAGTCTTCCGTCTCGTGACCGAAGCGCTTCAGGTAGCTGCGGAAGCAGCCGTGTCCAGTAAGTGCCTGGGTGAGGTAGAAGTCCACCTGCCCGTGCGGCCTCTCCATCCATTGCACCAAGTCTGGGATGAGGGTGTGTGTCCATCGGCCCTTGGGTGAGGAGTCCCACCTGGACTGCCAGCTCTCCATGCTTCTGCTCCTGGCTGCAGCCTTGAGCTCGGATGTGGTCGGTTGCACCGCCTCCCTGGATCTCGAGGCTGTGAACAGCTCCTCCCGTTCCCTGGCTAGCTCGTTGAGCGGAACCAGCCCGGCGATGACCAGCGCCGCGTCCTCAGAGATGGTCCGGAACGCGCACGCTGTCCTGATGGCGCACAGCCTATAGGTTGCCTCCACACCACGCATATAGGATTTAACCTTAGTGGCTTTCGTCCACACCGACGCTGCATAAAGAATTTGTGAAGTCACCACCGAGGTTAACAGCCTCCTTGTTGCCTGCTTTGGCCCTCTCGTGTTCGGCAACATCCTCGACAGCGCTGCTGCAGTCCCACTGGCTTTCTTGTGGACATACTCCAGATGCTCCTTGAACGCCAGGCGTGTGTCGATGAGGACGCCTAGGTACTTGATAGCCCGCTGCGACTGGATTGTAGTCCCTCCGACCGACACACTGGCAGTCTCTACTACCTTACGGCTCGATATCAGGACAGTCTCCGTTTTGTGAGCCGCCAGCTCCAGCCCAGCGACGCCAAGCCACGACTCCACGGCTTGGATAGCCGCGTTGGCGCGGGCCTCCACTGTCGCGATCTCCTTCGCAACCACCACTATGGCGACGTCGTCGGCAAATCCTACCAAGCTAGTGTTAGCTGGCATTGGCAACCGTAGGACTCCATCATACATGGCGTTCCAGAGCAGGGGTCCCAATACGGAGCCCTGCGGGACTCCGGCTGAGACTTCGTATGCTCTGGAACCCAGACTCGTAACCGCCGTGAGTACCCTGTTGCTGAAATAGCTGTGGGCTATCTTCAGCAGGTACCCCGGTATGTTGAAGCTCCTCAAGGACTCCAGCGTCCGGCCCCAATCTGCCGAGTTGAAGGCGTTTCTGATGTCCAGAGTGACTATCAGGCAGTAGGACTTGGTCCCACCTTTCCACCTAGTTCCTGCGATCGCGTCTTCGGCCACCTTGACGACCCTCGTGATGGCGTCCAGCGTTGACTTCCCCTTCGTGAAGCCATATTGCTCCGGGGAGAGCCCACCAGCTGCCTCGATCGCCCCGCTCAGCCTGGTCGCGATCACCTTCTCGAAGACCTTCCCGTTCGTGTCCAGGAGGCATATCGGCCTGTAGGAGGACTCCTCTCCTGGTGGCTTGCCGGGCTTGGACAGCAGCAGCAGCTTTTGCCTTTTCCATCTGTCGGGGAACATCCCCTCCAGAAGGCACTAGTTGAAGATGGCAGCTACTTCAGTCGCCTGCAACGCCAGGGTCAATTTGGTCGCCCTGTTCGGGATCGCGTCCGGTCCCGGCGCCTTCTTGGGCTTTAAGTTCCTACCGGCCTGGAGAACCTCCGCTTCCGTGACCCAGTGGATGACTCCTGTCTCCGTGATGGGAAAATGCACGACCTGACCTCCGCGCGGAAACAGGGCGCTGACTATCTTCTCCACGGATTCCGGGTCAGAAGGAGCTTTGCCACCAGCGTTGAGTCTCCTCACCACCAATTTATAGGCTCCTCCCCATGGGTCATCATCGGCAGCATCGCACAGCTTGAGAAAGCATTCCCGCTTGCTGTCCCTGATGGCGGTTTTTAGGACCTTCTTTGCCGCCTTGTAGCGGTCGCTGCACGCCGTGAGGCGCGGAGTGCCTTTGGCACGCTGCAGCAGCCTCCTGTTGCGGTGGCAAGTGCGGCGCAGGTCGGCGATCTCCTCGCTCCACCAGAACACCGGAGAGTGGTGCTGCCGGAATGTCCTTCTTTGCAACATGCTTTGGTTGCAGGCACCTTCCACCGCGGCCGCGAGCTTGTTGGCCATCACGTTCGCTCCGTCAGCCTCGTCTGCCGCAAATCCCTCAAGGGCAAGTGCGAAAGCGTGAGGCCTGAACGTGTCCTGCCGGAACGCCTTCCTGGCCACTGGCAGTGCGCCCCTCGGTCGTCCTACGCCGCCTATCGAGCACTCGATGGCTTCGTGGTCGCTAGCAGTGTAGGCCTCGCTGATCTTTCACCTTGCGTGGCTGGCCAGCGCGCTACTGGCAAAGGTGAGGTCGATAATTGCCCCGCACCTGCCCTGCTGAAGGTTTGCCGGGAGCCTTCGTTTAGAAGGACAACCTCCAGGGAGGCGAAGGCCTCCAGCACCGCTCGTCCTCTGGCATTGGTCCGGGGGGACCCCCATTCCATGGCCCAGGCGTTGAAGTCGCCACCGACCACCACTCTGCACCTTCCTTGCAGGTCGCTGCGTAGCTCGTCCAGGATCCTGCAGTAAGACTCCAGCGAGAGGCTGGGTGCCAGGTAGCAGCTGTAAAACCAGTAGCCGCCAACGTTGGCTCGGACGAAACCCTCGGCCGACCTTATGTCCCGCATCTGCAGGCTCTCTAGACCGCAGAGCCAAAGGGCAGCCCTGCCTGAGCTGTCCGTTGCCCAGTCGCTGCTGCTGCCTTCCCTGTAGGGCACGCTGAGGACTGCCACCTCCGAGCCAAGCTCGCGAACCGTCTGCGCCAGGAGATCCTGCGCCGCTCTGCAGTGATTCAGGTTCAGCTGAATCAACTGCATCTGGATGTGTGGTTCCCGTTCCCGCTGCCTGCGGCTGGGCATCCTTAGCCGCCTGCCTGGTGCCTCGTGTCCTTCTCACCGGCCGCTGAGCAGATGAAGCATGATGCCTCCTGCCTGCACTCTGCTGCCCTGTGCCCCGGCTTGCCGCATTTGATGCAGCAGCCGCTCCTGTCCACTGGGCTCTTGCAGTGGACCGCAATGTGCCCCAGTTCCAGGCATCTGAAGCACCTCGGTGGGCCTTGCCTCTCCCGGATCCTGCAGATGGTCCATCCGATCCGCACTTTTCCACGCTGGAGGACAGCCTTGCCAAAGGGGACCGGCAAGCTGAACACCGCCGATTGGGTCTCTGCGTACCCGCGGCGCATGCTACGAACCTTGATCCGTTCCGGTTGGATGTTAAATTGGCCCGCGATGGCTGCGCAGACCTCCTCCTTCGTGGTGATGGAGTCGATGTTGCGCAACTCCAGTACGACCACCTTCGAGTCTTCCGTCGTGGCGCGCACCGACGCTGCTTCTCCAAGCACTTTCTCAATGCTCTCTTTCATGGCCTCAGCGCTCTTAACGCTGCCTTTGGCCACCTCAAGGAGCAGGTTGCCGTTGGTGGTACGGCGAACCTTGGAGACGCAACTCCCCAGTTCCGACAGCTGCCTGTCTTCCCTCCTGGTCACCATGGCGAGCACCTCGCTGTACGACATGCCTCGTGCCTGCACAATGACGGCGTCAGGACTGGTGCGGCGCGCTGGCCTTGGCCTTTTCGCGACCACCTTCCAGTCGTTTTCTGGAATCCCGTGGCTCTCGGGCTTCCGGGCGGCCGTGTGCGGCGCCGCGGGAACTTGCGCCTCCACACGGGGCTTCGCACGGGGCTTCTTGGGCGCTTTTGCGCCTTTCGCTTGCGGAGCGCTGGCTGGAGGGGCCACCGAAGCCGATGGTCCGGGCTCGAGCTGCTGGCTTAGCCGTCGCCAAGGTTCCGTTTGAACTGCCACCTCCCTCTTCCATACCGTCAGAGTCTGCTGCTCTTTGTCCCTCATGGCGATGGTGATGTGCCGCAGGGATTTGTCCATTACCTTGGCGTACACCTCCTGCAGCATGCTCCCCAGCTCCTGGAGATCCTGCAGACACGCTGCCTCCCGCGATGCTTTGCTCTTTTTTTAGCCGGCGTTGTTCTTTGTGAACTTGCCGGGCTGGCAGGGTCTCGTGACCTCTTGGGGGTCGGCGTTGCGCCTGCACCCGTTCTCTATAGCCGGCTGAACGGCCTACACAGGGCTCCCACGGTGGCCAAGGATTTCCCCCTGGCTCTGCGACGGGGGTTATACCGCCCCTTCTCGGTCCCCGACGTCCCTTGTTCGGGACACCGCCTTGGCGGGGGATCGGAATTTGGTCAGGACCGCGACCTTGTCCCACTTGCCAGCTGCGCAGCCGCCCGCGGCTTCGGGAAAAAAGCCTGCTGTTTTAAATTAAATTAAATTTAAATTTAAAAACAGGCTATGGCGGGAACAAGCTTAACCACTCGCGTTTTACAGCACTGGAAGCGTTGTGCTGTTAAGCGCGACTGTTATCGAGCTTCCACCGGCGTTTTACAACACCGCGATCAGTATGAGATCAGCTGTGGTTGTTTACTTCAAAAAACGCGGGGAAAAGTGGCTTTGCTGTGTGTGCTGGTGTGTGTGTGTCGGTGTGTGCTAGTCTTCCAGGCTAACGGCGCGAGCTCGGGTTAGGGATGATAGTTTTCTAACTATCGTATCGGGTGTGGCTGCCTACTTAAATTATTAGAAATATAAATCTAACTTATTAGTACTGCTTACATATAGTTATTATTATTTATGTATGTATTGTTTAGGTTATTATTTATTTACATATTTAGTTATTTTATTATTTATTTGTATGTTTAGTTATTATTATTTATTTACATATTTAGTTATTAGTGTTTATTTTATATTATTAATTTGGGAGGGCCAAACGGCTCCTCACATCCCCCTCGTTCTTCGGGGGACGAAGAGAGATGATGATCTTATTGGTGCGGCTGACGTGGATGCGGTACTGCGCCCCCATCGCATGGAAGAGGAATTTGAGCAGTTGGCGCAGATTCTGCATAGCTCAACAGAGGTTGGCGAAGGCGGGGCGAATTCGCAACGAGCGAGAGAGGGCTTTATTATGCTTCCGCCTAGACTTCAAGTTTTTCTTTTCCATAAACGACAACAATAAGCAATAAACAATAAACAACCATGAATTCAGCCAACACCGGCCCCGTTGACCGCCTGTCAACAGGTGTCCGGGAGTTAGCGCCTCTCCGTCGCTTCTGTCCTGGCTGAGAGCTCCTAGTGGCCGCGAATTCAACACGCCCTCGATCCTGACGAGAACTTTGCTTAGGGGTCTTCCGCGTTGAATAGTACGCTGCCCACCGCTCTTAGGAGAAGGTGTTTGGCAGTTTTGACACCTGCCACCCATAGTCCGCCCATGTGCGGAGGCCGAGGGGGTGTGAACACAAATTCGCATTTGCTGTTTGATGCGAATTCGCAAATTGCGTCCGCCTGCTCATCGATCCGCTCGAAGAGCCAATTAACTTTAAACCAATGAACCTTTGGAAATCCAATAAAAAAGAGTCAGTACTAAGATCTGAAACAATCTCTAAGTGATCCGCCTTGGACGCGAAAAAAACAAATTAGGCAACGTTGGACTTGTACCGAGGCCTTCCTCGAATTTTTAATAGACAGGGCCACAAAAATCAAAGCCACATATCGCAAATAGGCGAGCATGGAGTCTATTCTGAGGTAGTTATCTGGGCTGGGATAGAGACTCAGTCCAGCCAGGGTCTCTCTACAGAAAATTTATAAAGATATGGGACAATGTGACTATGATGAGACGGTGGGCTGACGTGGGGTGGAGTTGTCAGCTACCGGGTTACAGGAAAAAAATATGTTGATAGGGTGCGACATGTATGTAGGATATTTATTGTTTAACACAATTGTTTATCAGTAATATTTGGATATTATAATAGTTTTCTTGTTGTATCTGGTATTTAATAAAAAGATGACTCGTGCCAACACCTCTTGATCTCCGGACATACGACGACTACGCAACTTTGCCTTACTACGGACTCGACAACTTTCGGCTTGAAGATCTTTCTTTTCTGCACACCTTTAAACTCCGTTTGTTCTTCTTCGACTGTTGCTCTGCTTCCTCTTCTGCCTCCGCTCACGACGCTACATTTTGCGATGATTCACGATTATCGCATATCGATGACTATCGTTACATTCGGCCATCCTGATCACTGTCGTCTGACCCAGACGACCATAGATCTTCATTTGTAGACGCGTACTTCCATAGCTTCATATTTTCTGCACATGTTGCAGTTATTGTAGGGCCTTCCACCTGAGCTGCTTTCCGTACCTCGTATCGGCCGTTTCTTTTTACTTTAGTTATCTCATATGGCCCGAGAAAACTGCTAGCTAGTTTTCTGCCAGTCACAAACTGGGTTCGTTTAATAGCCACCAGATCTCCTTCGTTATATGTATGTTCGTCCTTGCGTTTGCGATCATAGCCATCTTTATACTTTTCCTGCGCCTGCTGAATATGTGCTTTTACCTCCTTGCGTAATTCAGCTCTCTCGGCGTCGAAGTCTGTCACCAGCTCTTGTTCTAGAGTAGTTAGTATATTGTCACTAACCTTATTCCTCATGTTTACTCCAAACATTACTTGAAATGGCGTCTTCTTTGTGGAGCAATGAACATGGGCATTGATCGCTTTCTGCACCTGGGATACATGCTTGTACCACTTTGAAGTGTCCTCAATTGATAACTTGCTGATTATTGATAGAATGCATCTGTTGACTCGCTCTATCTGACCGTTGCCGCGAGCAACTCCTGTTGTTGTCCAAACGTGTTCAATACCATTTGACTTGGTATATTCTTCAAAGTTGTTTGAGGTAAATGCCACGCCCCTGTCACTGATAATGCGTAGCGGCTGACCAAAAATATTAGACCATTCCTCCAACTTTTTTACAACTTCATCGGTGCCGGTGCTCTTAGTGGTGAAAAGCCATACGAACTTGGAGAATCCATCTACGATTGCCAATATGTATTTGTAGCCCTTTGACGTTGAATCCATGGGCCCCAAGTGATCGATGTGGAGGGTATGAAGTGGCTTATCTCCCTTTTCGATGCAGTTCAAAAATCCTTCTGGCTTTCCCAACTTCTTGAATAATGCACTTGACGCAATTGTTGATCAGCTGGGCTACTTTTCGTTCCATATGTGGTATCCAGAACTGCTGCTGTAGTGTGTGAATTGTTTTTTGCAATGCAAAATGGCCAACACTGTGTGCATCCGCTATAACTTCATGCTCCATTGTTTTGGGTACAACCAACAAGTTACTGCCTTTCATGGTTTTGTATACAACTCCACCACTTAGCTTAAAATTTTCATACGGCAATTTTAATATTTCTGCTATAGCTTTAATGTAGTTATCCTTTTCCCGGGCAACTTTTAATCTAGCTGCAACTTCTGAAGTTATGGCAAAAACATCTTGTGGATATCGACTGAGACTGTCAACGTGCTTCATCCTGCTGCCGGATCGATGCTCGACTTCGAAATTAAAGTCCTGCAGAGCAAGTATCCACTGTGCAACTTCTCGTGGCACATCTTTTTTCTTTATTGTTTGCGAAAAAGCAGCGCAATCTGTCACCAATTTGAAATGTATGCCTAGCAGGTAGTAGCGTAATTTCTGCATGGCAAGATATGCTGCTTTGACCTCCAGAATGTAGCTGTGGCGCTTTGAATCGCTCTGCGACGTCTTCTTGCTCCAATAAAATACTGGATGCTGCTGCTTGTCAAACTCCTGTGTCAATACTGCACCGAATCCATCCTTGGACGCATCCGTATGTAGCTCCGTTGGCGCCTCTCGACAGTATATGCTTAGTACAGGTTCTGATGACAATGCATTTTTTAGAGAGCTTATAGCGTTTAGTTCTTCTGCCTCCATCTTGAAAACCACGTCTTTTTTTAACAAGTTAGTTAACGGGCGAGCGATCTGAGCGTAATCTCGAATGAATTTGCGGAAAAATCCGGTCAACCCCAAAAAGGATTGGACGCCTTTTATGTTCTTTGGACATTTGAACCTCTGCACAGATTGCGTTTTCTCTTGTCCTCGTCGAATCTTGCCCATTTCAACTGTGTGGCCCAGAAAGTCAATTCTGTTCTTAAGGAAGTGGCACTTACTCCATTTGATTTTTAGATTGAACTTGGCTGCTTGATTTAGAACTGCTCTCAACTTTGACATGCATTCCTCGTTTGTGTTTGCGTATATTATAATGTCGTCAATGTACAACTGAAGTACGTCCTGCATAATCAAGTCTTCAAATACGCAACTGACAAAACGATTGAAAACGGCCGGCGAGTTGCAAAAACCATACGGCGCTCGATTGAATTCAAAAAGCCCTTCCTTGGTTATAAAAGCTGTAAACTTGCGGCTGGACTCCTCAATTGGTACGTGAAGGAAGCTATTCTCCAGATCCATAACTACGAATACATTTGCGGACTGAAGCTGTTCCAGCACATCGTCCATGCGTGGCACTGGGAAGCAGTCCTTAAGTACCATACTATTTAATTGACGAAAGTCAACGCAGATTCTGTCCGTGCCATCCTTCTTCTTGACCACGACGACTCGACTGGCAAAGTTCGATGAAGACTTGCGCACAATGCCATCCTGCAACCAGGTGTCGGATTCCACCGCTGAGTGACGGCTTGGTTCATGACGAAATCTAGCACGATCTTCATCGACACCGGGCATTCAGCGTTGTTTTCGGCTGGTTTATACTCTGCTATCATTGACTCGATCATCGGCTGGTACTGTGGAGAAGCATCTATGTTACTACCAGTCTCAACAATATTGTATATACTTAGCTCTTTTGATTCAGCGCATTCCGGCCGCGCTGACGCCTTTGTAAAGATGAATTGTCCGTCGTTCAAAGTCACGCAGAACTGCGATGCAAAGTCAAAGCCAAGTACTACGTCGTTCTCGATGTGATTGTCTGGTATCACAACAAACTTTTGAATGGCTTCGATCCCGTCCACGTGTACTTTGCTGCGTCTCAGCGTTTCCAAGGCCTCGTAGAACGGAATAACACTTCTGCATCCCCGTACTTTGAATTTTATTGTACAAAGACTGACATACGATTGACACATCGGATCCTGTGTCCACAAGGCAGGCGCCCTCTGTACAGTTCAGCAAAACTACTTTCAAGCGTTTAGTATCCTTTACGACTTGAACACTTTTTACAGCTTGTGGACAATTTGAAGATATACGACCGCTGCCTGAACATTTAAAACATTTTGTTTCTTCCTTGCAGTCTTTTCTCATGTGTTCACTAGAGCCGCAGTTGTAGCAACGAATACTTTTTCCATCGGTTATATTCTTTCTGCCACCACTGTATTGCTTTTGCGGTTTTTCGATAACACACTTGCTCTCGTACAACTCATATTTTTCCGACAGTTCGCTGTATGATTTGCTGCCGTATAATGCAAACTTGAACTCGCTTTTAATATCCAGCCCGTCCACTATATAAGCGATAATAGACTAAATGAAAGGATCCAAATAAAAAGACCTTCATTCACTGAGTTGATATTTCAAACTGATTTTATTTTCTCTAAGTTCTAGCTTAGGTAGCTAACATGAGATTTACATATTCTAATCTTATCTCTAACTAGACCAACGCAGTGGCCATCTGTTCCCCATACGTGGGAAAGAGTCTTATTCCTTATCTTTTAGAGAAATGTACGCGACCGCTAGTATCTTTAAGGGATGAACCCACGCGGAGTTCTTTGTGTACTCCCAGATATTTATATCTCACGCTCAAGCGTTTGTTTATATAGGCAGACAAAATTACAGTGCTGCAGCGGTTCAATAGTTGTACATAGATTGATTTAAACTCTTATATATTCATGTTCGTCTGAACATTCTGCCAAGGGCCAGCAAAAGTAGAGGTACAGTTAAATTAGTTACATTATAAACATAGTGGACTGTATTTATTTATTTTGTTTCATTCGATATTACTTATTTTGTAACTAATATGGCCATGGCTTTTAATACATTTATTTTGTTTGTTTTACAATTTGCTTTTTTATAATATTCTTTAATTCTTTTTAATTTAACAATTTTTATTAAATTTCAATTTATTTGTAACATTTTGTGTACTGCTAAAATTGCAGATACCTTCGTACTTTATTTTATTTATAAACTACAATGTTTATTACGAATGCCAACATTAAAGATGAATGGCTTATTTGTCACATTTAGGCAGCATATTTTCTATGTATTATATTTATCATTTTATTCCTACTGTGTGATTCCTAAGTGCGCTTGATACATTTAGTACAAGCTGTGGTAATTGTATTATTTTACCTATGTATACATAGCAAGACTTCTTCTAACTAAATGCTGGGATACTGAGTTGTGTACTTTTTAATTGCCCTTACCGACTTTACTTTTTAGCTGGTAACAAGTTAGTATTTAGTCACCCAAATTGATGTCAATAGATAGAGCTATGATCCCGGATTTCAAATGTGATTAGTTTTTGGAAGATGCTGATATAATATTTGCACATTTCATTTATTTCCTCGACACAGCAGAGTTAAATATTTGTATTATTTATTTTAAGGGATAGATTTGGCTGACCTCAAAATTTCCTTTATACTTTCTTCTATTTACCCAGATATATTTTTTGTTCTGGGTTTTTTGACTCCATTCTAAACTTTTAACATGTCCGTTTGTTATAGGATTATCTTTATCAAAATAATTTTTTGATTTATTTTTCTTTAAAACACTTCCGAAGTGAAGTCCTGCCGGGGGAATAAGATCCCGATCAGTTTTATCCTTAGATATGTATTTTTCTGGATTGGGCTCTTTCCAAATATTTAATTTGTTTTTGCTGTTAATTATAATGGTACTTGATACGATCGACTTTTTTACTATGGACTTTTTGTGTCCGGAAACAATCCATCCAAAATTAGTTTTTTGACCAAGGAGCCCATCTATTCTTTTCACTCCATTCTGCAGAATGTTAGTATATAAGTCGGCTCCAATAATAAGATCAATTCGACCTGGCTTATTAAAATCGGGGTCAGCTAGTTTATATCCCTTCCATTTTTCTTTATCAACATCAATTTTGCTGACTGGAAGGGCCTTCATTAGTTTTGGAAGTGTTAATGCTTAAATTTCTAAGTTTTTAGGAGAATTTTTAATTGAAATAATAGTTTTGTGCTTGGATATGCACTTTCATGTGGAAGATACTCCACTAAGTTCTGTTTGAGATCTAATTTTAGGTAAATTTAGAATCTGTGCAGATTCTTCAGATATAATTGTGCTTTGTGAACCACTGTCAACCAAAGCTCTAAAATTTATAAATTTTCCTTTCCTGGATTTTATTTGCACTTTAGCTGTATCTAATAGTGTTTCTCCCGACGCCACGCAAGAGTTTACTTGTTCTATATTTTTAAATGGTAAATGAAGCATGCTATGGTTATTCTTTTTGCATATTGAACACGATATATCGCTTAGGCATTTTTTATTATAGGAGGGTTTTAAACATTTAAAACACAATTTTGCCTTTTTTACTTTTTCCATCCTTTCTGATGGATTTGAATTTCTAAATGTGTGGCATTGTACCACTGTATGTCCCCAACCTTTGCAAATGGGACAACTGTTTGCAGAGAATTCTTTCTTTATTACTTTTTCTTTTGTAGGATTCTCATCCTGAACTGAGCTAATAGAACTTAATCTTTGCTCTAAGAATTCTATGACGTCGGACAATAATTGGATCTCTTTGGGCTTTTTGGTGTGGCTCTCATATAACTGCAGAGCCTCTTTATTAAATTTTTCAATATTATCTGTGCAAAGATTATATTTACTTCGTCTGAAATTTGTGCCTTTAGTTTTATCATGTGGATTGACTCATTAATAGAGTCAATACACATTCTTAATTGCCTCGCTGAGTTGACATTCACATTGTCAAGCTCAAGGAGGCGATTTAATTGTTCAGAAAATATTTTTCGTTTATTTTCATACCGCTTGGTTAACAACTCCCAAGCGGCTTCATAATTTTCCCCAGATCCCAGTAACAGGTGAGACACCACGTTTCTGGCTTCCCCTTTTACTGAGATCTTAAGGTAATTGAACTTTAAGGTTGGACTTAAATCCTCCCTTAGATGAATGAGTTCATTAAAGAACTCAAAAATAGGTCCCAATCTTGGGAATCTCCATAGAATGTGGGAACCTGTATTTTTGGTAGAGTTGGCAAATCATCAATCCTTTGATTTCCAACATCTACCTTTATTGGCACATTTCTTTGAAGTTTAATATTCATATCAGTTTTTAACTCTGATATGTCGAATTCGATTTCTTCGAATCTCGAATTATAACTCCTATCTGTGACATCAATCTGGGTGACTTTTTTTAAATTTACAAGCCTTTCCCAATAAAAATCGATCTTTTTTACCCTAATCTCAAAGGTTTGAAACTTATCCTCCTGAATCGCGATAAGCGTGTCTTCTAAATATCTTTCTAATTGCTCGAGTGCCTTTTCTAAACTTGAAATCTCTGAACTAGCCTCAGCTTTGTCGGCCTTTTGTAGCATTGCATCAATTTTTTCTTTAATCGTTTTAAAACTGTCCATCATCACGTCAAAGTGCTTATTTTTGAAGTAGTCGTGATCGACTACTCCAATTCGCAACAGTGCCGAGTGATTTCGTACGCATTCAGCTTTTAATTCATCAAACTGCTTAATGAACGCAAAACTGAGGCTTGGCAGACCTAATAAATGATTACTGGCTTCAGTAATTTCTACCTGCCTTTTTATAAGGGCAATGGATTCAGCGGACAACATTTTGAAATTCTTTGTAATAAGATTTTTTTCTTTCTTGAGTGAAAATTGTTCTTATATGTACGTGTATTTGTATGTAACTTTTTGTATATATGTATATATTTGTGTGAATGTGTTTATTCTAAATAATATATATATCTATATGTATAAAGAAAAAAAAATGTTGTGTTGACTTAGCTGACGTCGTCTTGGTCTGTTGTTGTTGTTGCTGCTTTTGTTGCTGCTGCTGTTGTTGCTGCTGCTGCTGTTGTTGATGCTGCTGTTGCTGCTGCTGTTGTTGTTGATGCTGCTGTTGTTGTTTCGGTGGACGTCCTTCCTTCTATTGGCAGTTTAGTGAACGTCCTTCCTTCTATTGGCAGTTTAGTTGTTAGTTTATTTTTTTTTTTTTTACGGCTCTCTTTAATTTTGTTCTTTAATTTTGTTTTGATGGCGCACTGGAGGTAGTTTATTTGACGCACTGGAGGTAGTTTTTTTTTTTTTGATTGATTTTTATTAAATATCTTTTTCGAGATATTGTCACTGATGGAGTTATGTATAATATATATATAAATATATATTTTTTCTGTGTTGGATTTTAATTATTATTATTTTTTTAACTTTTCACAACACTTTATCGGTGTTTTGGCCCCGAGAAAAACGCCCACTTTAAACTTTCGTTTATTTTTTTATAATTTTGTCGATTTCTCGACCACAAAAATTGTATTTTTACCAACCAATTATTTAAAGTTGGAAATTTTTGTTTTAAAACAATAAGGACTCTTTTGTATCCTTTTGCTTTTGATTTTATACTCTGTCCCTTACCACGCAGGGGGGCCTCTCTCTGAGTCCCTTACCAATCAGGGGGAAACTGCAGAGTTGATCGAAGGCTCGATTGACCAAAATGAAAGGATCCAAATAAAAAGACCTTCATTCGCTGAGTTGATATTTCAAAACTGATTTTATTTTCTCTAAGTTCTAGCTTAGGTAGCTAACATGAGATTTACATATTATAATCTTATCTCTAACTAGACCAACGCAGTGGCCATCTGTTCCCCAGACGTGGGAAAGAGTCTTATTCCTTATCTTTTAGAGAAATGTACGCGACCGCTAGTATCTTTAAGGGATGAACCCACGCGGAGTTCTTTGTGTACTCCCAGATATTTATATCTCACGCTCAAGCGTTTGTTTATATAGGCAGACAAAATTACAGTGCTGCAGCGGTTCAATAGTTGTACATAGATTGATTTAAACTCTTAAATATTCATGTTCGTCTGAACACTCAACATCGACTTGTCCAAGCCCTGCAATTTTTTTCATTGTTAGTATGTATTCGTGCATGCTTTCGTCGCTCTTCTTCTTCCTGTGTGTCAACTTTGCATGTACATCGGCACTTTTCGACGCGCACTTAAATTCGCCAATTAGGGCATTTTTAAGTTGCTCATATGTGCTCACGAACTCTGACTCCAGAAACAACTTGGCTATTTTAACCATTTTTCCTCGTGCCTGCACATATCGTGGTTTTTCCGTAAGCTCATATGCATCTGCGTTCTGCTCAAAATTTTCAAGCCAAATCTCCACTGGGATGCTGACGCCATCGAAGTCGGGTACAATTTTTGCAAAATTGTCTGCAGTTACTTTCGGCTCTCTCTGGGTAATTTCATCGGCTTGAATCTTAAGAGTAAGCAGCTGAATTATTTGTTGTAGGTTTCTATTACTCTCTTCTTGCATCTCTTTTATTTGGTCTGCTTCTGATAGACGCTGCTCTTCTGCATTTTCATTTTCGACTCCTCGCCTTGCCGACGACCGTGTGACAGCACCATATCGCTGTCCCTTTCTCTCCTCCTCACTCATGCTTTCGTATTCGCTGCTTGACGCCAGATCAATTTTTTCTAGAAATTTCTGACCGACGCCAACCAACTTGCGAAATTCACCACGCTTCTAGGAATTTCCGACCGACGCCAACCAACTTGCGAAATTCCACAACTGTTCAACTTTCTGCACTTTACAAATGGGTCAACTTTTATTGTTTTATTGGTTGAGCCCCCAAATGTAGGATATTTATTGTTTAACACAATTGTTTATCAGTAATATTTGGATATTATAATAGTTTTCTTGTTGTATCTGGTATTTAATAAAAAGATGACTCGTGCCAACACCTCTTGATCTCCGGACATACGACGACTACGCAACTTTGCCTTACTCCGGACTCGACAACTTTCGGCTTGAAGATCTTTCTTTTCTGCACACCTTTCAACTCCGTTTGTTCTTCTTCGACTGTTGCTCTGCTTCCTCTTCTGCCTCCGCTCACGACGCTACCCTTTGCGATGATTCACGATTATCGCATATCGATGACTATCGTTACATGTATGTTTGGGGCCGAAGGACCGAGAGGGAAAGGAAGAAATATTAGCGAATTTGCTCCGGCCGGCTGTGCCTGGCTCGTCCAAGTTATATTCAGATTTACTTGAGAATTTCCCAAAAAGGTATAATTACGTAAAATATAATTTAAATTATTTCATGTGTTGGATATGGTTTTCCTCAGTTGGCCTGTGTCTCATTATTTTTCATCATTTATTCTTATCATACATTTTTCGCTATTTGTTTCAACCTTTTTTTTCCCGATAGTTTTTATTTTTATTCAAAACCATTTATTTAATTTAATTTCATTATATTTTGTTCGATTTTCTCAAAAAATATTTTACGTTACGCAATTGTTCCCACCTCGTGGTTTTGGAAATTTCATATTTTTCTTTGCCATTCTTATTTCCTGTATATTTTTATTCCCATGGTTTCTCGTCTTCCCGGCCCTTTTATTTATTTAAACACGATTTATTAAATTTAATGTCATTATTTATTTTTATATTTTTTTATTCTTAAAATATTTCTCTCGGTGCACTCGCTTTCCTTTTTATTATTTCTTTTCTTTTATAATTTCCTACTTTGTATAATTTTAAGATTTCATATTTGCAAACTTCCACAATTTTCTCGCCTTTTTACATTATTTTATAATTTCCAAAAATTTTCCTTTAATTATTTTTATTTCCATATTTTCTATATTTTTCATACTTCATATAATTTCCGAGTTTTCACAGTTTCGAACAATTTCCCGCAGTATTACAAAGGTTAGATCAAGAACATGCATTTGTGACGTTCAGTCAAGCCTCGGGTAGGTCAGGGCTGGCCAGGATCATCCAGGACATTTATTTGATTCAGGAAAGTGGTGCTAGAAAAGGAAATTCCGACCCGAGTCCCAGTAATAACGCTGGTTTTAACCTTAACTAGGCTTACAATATCTAAAGTTTATTGATCTTGACAGAGTAACTGTTCCCGTAGCTGGGGTGTCGATCGGTCCGGCGGCTATCGACGAGCGTCCGTGTCCTGCGGGAAGGTGCCTCGTGTCCGGGTCCGTGGGTGGTGCTTCCTGCCGTCCGGGTGGGATGATTGGGGATCCAGCGACGCGCCCCCTTGTCCTCGGAAATACGTAGTGTTGGTTAATTAAGACGAGACCGTCAATAAGGATACGTAGTATTAATGAAGTAGGACGGAACCGTCAGCGAGATACTTAGTGTTGAGCAAAATTAGGACGAAACCGTCAGCAGGACGAAACCGTCAGCGAGTGGTGAGAAATGGGACGAAACCGTCTGCAGGACGAAACCGTCAACGAGTTGTGAGAAATAGGACGAAACCGTCAGCGAGTGGTGAGAAATGGGACGAAACCGTCTGCAGGACGAAACCGTCAACGAGTTGTGAGAAATAGGACGAAACCGTCTGCAGGACGAAACCGTCAGCGAGTGTGAGAAATAGGACGAAACCGTCTGCAGGACGAAACCGTCAGCGGGTTGTGAGAAATAGGACGAAACCGTCTGCAGGACGAAACCGTCAGCGAGTTGTGAGAAATAGGACGAAACCGTCTGCAGGACGAAACCGTCAACGAGTTGTGAGAAATTAGGACGAAGCCGTCAACGATATACGAGAAATAGGACGAAGCCGTCTGCAGGACGAAGCCGTCAGCGATGTATGAGAAATAGGACGAAGCCGTCTACAGGACGAAGCCGTCAGCAAGGTATGCGAGAAATAGGACGAAGCCGTCTGCAGGACGAAGCCGTCAGCGAGGTACGAGAGAAATAGGACGAAGCCGTCTGCAGGACGAAGCCGTCAGCGAAAGACTTAGTATTGAAATATAGACTTAGTATGGAAAAATAGGACGGAGCCGTCAACCGATACCTAGTATAGTTAAGTCTTACTCCTTTGTGACCGCTGCTTCCAGTTCCTTAGTTGCTGCTTGCTGCTTGCTGCGCGCGGGTGACTTCCACCCTGGTCGACTCCGACCACCGAATGATCGCTCTGAGGCTAGCGGCCGGCTTTATATAGCACTTGGCGGGTTTTAGTGTGCCCGCTCGGGCTGTGGGTTTGCCCGAATTAGTGTGGCCGATGCTCGGGATTTGCCCGAATTAGTGTGGCCGGCTCTCGGCGCTTGTTTGGGCGCGCGCGCGAAACTTGTTCGAATTTGATCTTCTTGATCACTGGGTTGGTTATTATGGATGGTTATTTGTTATTATTATTTATATACAGTTTGTATTATTTATTTATTTATTTGTGCGCCCCGCGTCACACATTTTTCTAGAGTCGGTCTGACCGCACTCTCTAGTGACCACCGCATCGAGGGCTCGCAAAGATTTTCCTACACACACCTGCTAGCCAACTCGTTGCGGTCTCACACTAACACTCACCCGTCTCGCTCCGGCATACACACTTGGACTGGCTCAGTCCCGCCGCTGGTCCTTGGCTAGACATCGCCTTGTCCTCCTTCTCTCTCCTTGCTGCTTCCAAATCGCACTCGCCGTCTCCTTACGGTGGCAATCGCCGGCCCGTAGTTCTCCTTTTAATTTGTTCTTTAAGTTTTTATTAAAGTTTGTTCGCACACGCGGTTTTTTCGTCACTGACTTTTCTGCGCACGTCCGTTTGCATTCGCCACTTTAATCCAACTCAACTCCGTTTCACTTCGCGAAATTTCTTGCAGAGTTCTTTTGACTTCTTCCAGAAGTTTACCGTACGATCGCTTGCTCCCTCTCTCTCGCTCTCATTAGCGCTTGCCTATTTTCGGGTGGCGTGATCATGTTTTTTTTTTTTTTTTTTGTTTTTGTGATTTATTTTCCACTTGTAACTAAACCTTATGATACAAACATAACATACATAAGGGAAGACGGTAGACTATAGACTAAGAGCTAAGGGCTTCGCGCGGTGCGGTACCGCCTTCTCTCCAGTGCCCTGAGAGTCTTCAGGACGTGCGCGGCAAAAGTGTCTGCCGCATCCCACAGCCTCTGTTCCCTCAGCATCACCGGCACCAAAGAATCAGTGCTGCCACTGCTTCAAGCTCCTGCCTCTCGAATCTGCGCGTCCTCCACGATGCCCGAGCCACACTCCGGGCACCAGTCCTCAGTCTCGTGACCGAAGCGCTTTAGGTAGCTGCGGAAGCAGCCGAGCCCGCTGAGCGCCTGGGTTAGGTAAAAATCTACCTGCCCGTGTGGCCTCTGCACCCATTGCTCCAGGTCAGGGATGAGGGTGTGTGTCCATCGGCCCTTTGAAGAGGAGTCCCATCTGGACTGCCAACTCTCCATGCTTCTCTTCCTAGCGTCAGCCTTAAGCTCGGCTCTGGGCCGTAGCGCCCTGTCCTGCGTGGCAGAGAATAGCTCGCTCCTTTCCCTTACCAGCTCGGTGAGCGGAACAAGCCCGGCGATGACCAGCGCCGCATCTTCCGATATGGTTCGAAACGCGCTTGCTACCCTGATGGCGCACAGCCTATACGTCGCCTCCACCCCCCGCATATAGCTCTTCACCTTGTCGGCTTGAGATTGGATCCTGGTCTCTCCGACCAGCACGCTTGCTGACTCCACAACCTTCGGGCTCGAGATTAGGATGGCCTCCGTTTTGAGGGCCGCCAGTTCTAGCCCAGCGACGCCAAGCCACGACTCCACGGCTTGGATAGCCGCGTTGGCGCGACCCCCCACTGTATCAAGCTCCTTGGCTACCACCACAATGGCGACGTCGTCGGCAAAGCCTACCAGGCTAGTGCTGGCTGGCATTGGCAGTCTTAGTACCCCGTCGTACATGGCGTTCCAGAGCAGGGGTCCCAAAACGGAACCCTGCGGGACTCCGGCTGATACTTTGTATGCTCTGGAACCCATGCTCGGGTCACTGAAGCTCCTAAGGGACTCCAGCGTACGGCCCCAGTCTGCCGAGTTAAAGGCGTTCCTGATGTCCAGAGTGACCACCAGACAATAGGACTTGGTTCCACCTTTCCACCTGGCCCCTGCTATGGCTTCTTCTGCCAGCTTGGCGACCTTCGAGATGGCGTCCAGCGTTGACTTCCCCTTCCGGAATCCATATTGCTCCGGGGAGAGGCCACCAGCCGCTTTTATGGCTCCGCTCAGCCTGGTAGAGATCACACGCTCAAAGACCTTCCCAATCGTGTCCAGTAAGCATATTGGTCAGTATGAGGATGCCTCTCCTGGTGGCTTGCCAGGCTTTGGGAGTAGCAGCAGTCGCTGCTTTTTCCACCTATCGGGGAACGTCCCTTCCAGGAGGCACTTATTATATAGGCCGGCTACTTCTGGCGCCATCAGCGCCAGGGTCAGCTTTGTGGCTCTGTTTGTGATAGCGTCTGGTCCCGGTGCCTTCTTGGGTTTTAGCTTCCGGCCGGCCTGGAGAACCTCAGCTTCCGTGACCCGCTGTATGTGACCTATCTCCGTGCTGGCGAAGTTGGCGACCTGCCGACCGCTCGGGAACAGGGCACTGACTATCCCTTCCAGGGTTGTCGGGTCAGATGGGGCCTTGCCACCCGCATTTAGTCTTTTGACTACCAATTTGTAGGCACCTCCCCATGGGTCGTCGTCGGCGGCATCGCACAGCTTGAGGAAGCATTCCCGCTTGCTGTTCCTGATGGCAGACTTCAGCTCCTTTCTTGCCGTTTTGTAGCGGTCGCTACACTCTGAGAGGCGCGGAGTGCCTTTGGCCCGCTGCAGTAGCCTTCTGTTGCGGAGGCAAGTGCGGCGGAGGTCCGCGATCTCCTCACTCCACCAGTACACCGGAGAGTGGTGCTGTCGGAACGTCCTCCTCGGTACCATGCTCTGGTTGCACGCGTCTTCCATCGCTGCAGCCAGCTTGTTGGCCATTGCATTAGCCCCGTCTGCTTCGTTCGCCGTGAAACCATCCAGGGCGTGTGCAAACGCTTGCGGCCTGAAGGTGTCCTGTCTGAAGGCCTTCCTGGGCAGCGGCGCGGTGCAACTCGGTCGGCCAGCTGGGTCTATCGTACATTCGATGGCCTCGTGGTCGCTGGCGGTGTAGGCGTCGCTAATCCTCCAACGTGCATTGCGGGCCAGCGCGCTGCTAGCGAAGGTGAGGTCGATGATCGAGCTCGCCCCCGCTCTGCTGAATGTCTGCCGGGAGCCTTCATTCAGAAGAGCAACATCGAGAGAGACAAAGGCCTCCAACATGGCTCGGCCTCTGGCATTGGTCCGAGGGGACCCCCATTCCACGGCCCAGGCGTTGAAGTCGCCACCGACCACAGCACGTACGTCGCTGCATAGCTCGTCCAGGATCCTGTTAAATGACTCCAGCGAGAGGCTGGGTGCCAGATAGCAGATGTACACCCAGACGCCTCCAACATTTGCTCGGACGAATCCCTCGACCGACTTCATGTCCCGCATCTCCACCGTCCCCAGTCCGTAGAGCCACAGGGCCGCCCTGCCAGAGCAGTCCGTTGCCCAGTCGCTGCTGCTGCCTACCCTGTAGGGTTCGCTGAGGACTGCCACCTCCGAGCCAAGCTCGCGAACCGTCTGCGCCAGGAGATCCTGCGCCGCTATGCAGTGATTCAGGTTCAGCTGGATTAACTGCATCTGGTTGCGTGGTTCCCGTTCCCGCTGCCTGCGGCTGGGCATCCTTTGCCGCCTGCCTGGTGCCTCGTGTCCTTCTTTCCGGCCGCTGAGCAGATGAAGCATGAAGCCTCCTGGCTGCACTCTGCCGCCCTGTGTCCCGGCTTGCCGCATTTGATGGAGCAGCCGCTGCATCGCCTAGCACCTTTTCGATGCACTCCTTCATGCGCTCTCGGCGCTGCCTTTGGCCACTTCGAGGAGCAGGTTTCCGTTGGCGGTACGGCGAACTTTGGAAACGCTGCACCCCAGGTCCGACAGCTGCTTATCCTCCCCCTTGTGACCATGGCGAGCACTTCGCTGTATGATTTCCCGCGCGCCTGCACGATAACGGCGTCGGGACGAGTACGCCGCGCTGCCCTCGGTTTTTTGGCGACCACTTCCCATTCGGTCTCGGTGTTCCCAAGACTCACGGGGTCCCTGGCGGTTTCTAGCGTGACCGCATCTTCCCGGGCTGGCGTGATCATGGTGAGTTTTGCTGTGTGTGCTGGTGTGTGTGTCGGTGTGTGCTAGTCTTCTAGGCTAACGGCGCGAGCTCGGGTTAGGGATGATAGTTTTTTTTTACTATCGTATCGGGTGTGGCTGCCGTAGCCTTACCTACTTAAATTATTGGAAATATAAATCTAACTTATTAGTACTGCTTACATATAGTTATTATTATTTATGTGTAGTAGTGGCTCTGCTGGGGGTTGGTGCGGCTGAGAACTGTATTGTTCTAACTCCAATTGAAAACGCAGAGACGAGGTTTGTGGTTTCTCCAAAAAGATAATCTTTATTCAGCGTATATATATGTGTATAAAAAGGGGGGTGCTCCAAAATCGTGATCGTGTTCTTGTAGAAGAAAAGAGTAAGTAAGAAAAAGTGTGGCCAGCGGTCCCCAATGGAAGCATACTCCCTTTTTCAAAAGAGAGTGGATGGATTCCCTTCTCCATTTAGGGACGCGTGGAACTGGCATACGGGAGCTGGTGTAAACATCCCGCCCGCCTTGCAATGCCACAGATTGCAAAAGAATCCGCGATGCATCAGTGGGTGTATGTTCCGGAGAGCATCCATCCTAGCACCGTGCTCTGTGCTACGATGCGCCCGTTCTGGCTGTGCATGACACAAGGTTGGATGAGCGTGGGATACACATCCGCACCCAGCACGACGGAGGTACCAGCTGGCCTGTGAAAACTGGGGTCCGACAGGATGAGGTTGGTGAACACTGTTTTGGCGGCGTCAGGCAGCTCTCGGGCAGGAGTCCGCATTCGCAGCTGCTCCTCGACGTGGAACACCACCTCAATCCGCGGCGTCTCTGTATGAATCGGGATGAGAGTGGATCTGCACACCCTCTCATCACCGACTCCCAGGATAGGGAGGGCCATGGCCTCGGCCAGTGATCCGTCAATGCGGCTCAAGGTAGAGCACGCATCGACCATGGCCCGCACATCGAAGCGCTTGTCCCCGATGTCGAACCGAAGATTGACGGTGGGCAGGATAGCCGTTGCAGTGTGGGAGAGCACTGCCGAGAGCGGGGTTGCTCGATGTTGGCCTTCGGCTCTGGCGTCTCGATGGGCCTGTCCGCGCTAGCAGACCGCTCTCGCTTTTCCCGCCGATGGAGATGTAGCAAGGTGTGATGAGCGTCCCCACATACTCGGCAGCGACACTCACTCCGGCACGAGCCTCCGGAATGCTGGTGCGCCAAGCAGTTCGGGCAGTATTTATTGATGAGGACCGCATGGAGCCGCCGTTCTGCATCTAGCCGGAGAAACCGCGAAAACGTCCGAAGCGGATGAATCCCCTGACAGACTCGGCATCGGAACGATCGAGTTCCTCGAGAACATCTGTCGATGAGCTGGCGACGTTGGTTGCAATGGGATTGCATGGCTGGCGCAAAGAGATGAGAGAAGCAGAGAAAAAAAGAACGACTGGCGGAAAGAACAAAAAAATAATAATTAGTGGATACTCTTTACTCTCACAGTTGTGGACATTGAACGCATAGACTTTGGACATGTCTACGGGAAGGAAAACTAATTTGGAAATAGGCCGTTTGAGGATACCACGGGCCGTGCGGACGCCTACGACGCGAACTTTGTCATCAGAGCCAGGATAAACCCTTTGAACACGCCCTAACCTCCATCCATACGATGGAACGTGGTCTTCCTTGATAATCACCATGTCGCCTTCGGACATATTCCTGGTTGCAATTTGCCACTTGGTCCTCTTATGGAACTCTTTCAGGTATTCAGCTTTCCATCTCGATGCGAAAAGCTGGCCAAGGTCTTTGAGTCGCTGCCATCGGTTCAGGATAGAACAGGCTTCGCCGGCAGTGGGAGGCTCGGCGGGGACGAGTTGCGGTCCGCCTATCAGAAAATGTCCCGGAGTGAGAGCGAGGATATCCGACGGATCTTCTGACATCGCGGAAATTGGTCTAGAGTTGAGGCATGCCTCTATCCGACACAGTAGAGTGGATAACTCTTCAAGGGTATACTTACCTGTTAAGTTACCTGTCGTCTTGTAGAAGTGAGTCTTGAAACTCTTGACTCCTGCTTCCCACAGGCCTCCCATATGGGGGGCGCCTGGAGGGTTGAAATGCCAGGATAGGCTCTGGTGACTAAATGACGAGGTAACCTTTTCCTTAACCGCAGCGATGAAATCTTCTGTGAGGGCCTTCTCCGCGCCCACAAAGGTTTTTCCGTTGTCCGAGTAAAGATGGAGAGGGCACCCTCTTCTGGCCGCGAACCTTGAGAAGGCTCCGAGGAATTTCTCCGTGGTCAAGTCCGAAGTGGCTTCCAAATGGATGGCCTTCGTACTGAAGCACACGAAGACGCAGACATAGCCTTTCGTGATTCGACAGGCACGACCCGAACATCTCTTGACATCAAATGGTCCCGCGAAGTCGAGTCCTGTGTGTGTAAAGGGTCGCGAATAGGTCGCTCAGGCAGTTTACCCATTAGCTGAGACTGCACCTTCTTCCGGTGAATGACACACACCTTGATCAGGTCACACGTTTGATCAGGTTCCGCAGCTTCGGAATCCCGTATCTCGTCCGGATGAGACGAACCATCAGCTGGTTTCCCCCGTGTATGGAGATACGGTGAGTAAATGTGACCAGAAGCTCAGCTAGTTTGGATTGGTACGCCAAAAGGATAGGATGACGTTCGTCGTAGGATAGCGAGTCAGATGCAGTTAAACGACCGCATGACCTCATGATGCCGTCAGCATCCAGGAACGGATTAAGGTTGAGGATACAACTGGACGAGGGAAGCTGTCCTTTGGATTGCAGGATGTTGTATTCCTCTGGATAGTCGGCCCGCTGAGTCTGCCTAATAAGCACGAGTTGTATATGGGCGAGTTCTTTACTGCTTAAGTCTGTAGAAGAAGGCGTAGGAATGCGTCTGCAGCGGTTGATGAACCGCTGCACAAAAGCCATGACTCGCAGCATGCGATTGAAGTTTGAAAACCGCTCGAGGAGATCCCATGATGGACACGCTAAATGGCACCGGATGGATCGTCTTTCGAGCTCAAGGTCCGATACCGCTTCGTGCGACGTGGGCCAGGAGACTTGCGGCTGAATCAGCCACGAAGGGCCATGCCACCAGAGGTCACTACTTGCCAGCTCTTCAGCCGTGACACCACGACTGGCTAGATCTGCTGGATTGTGCTCGGAACGCACATGTGACCATTGGCTGGCATCTGTAGAGCAATCTTAGTCACTCGATTCGCTACGAAGGTGGTCCATTGACATGGTGGCTTGTTCAACCATGCCAACACAATGGTGGAATCAGTTCAGAAAAACGTCTCTATTCGACCGAACGGGATGTGAGGAAGAATTGCGGCCCACAGGTCTGCAAGAAGAACTGCACCACACAACTCTAAGCGCGGGAGTGAAACGGTTTTGACAGGGGCGACTTTAGTCTTTGACGTAAGCAGACTTGACGAAATGCCTCCGTCGTATTTTATGCGAACATAAATAGCTGCCCCATAGGCCTTCTGAGATGCATCACAGAAGCCGTGGATCTGAACTTGTGCTCCCGGTCGGAATTGTACCCAAATCGGGACGCGAACCTTGTGGAGAGAACTATGGCTGCGAAGGAAATCATGCCAGCCAAATGGTCTCTTGCCCTAGCAGTGACCCACATAAGTTTGGCTTCAAGCCTGAGAGGAGGACAGACGGAAGAATGTCCGCCCCTATTAGAAGGTCGATCTGCGAGGGGCTGGAAAAACAGTGGATCAGCCAACGGAATATTGGGAAGTCTTCCGAGAATGCTGCGATTGATCGAACTCGTCGGCAGATTCTCGGCCAGATTGGGCAACACCAACGCAGTCGTGTCTATCTTGAGCATCGGCTTCGCCGCCGTGCCCATCTGGAAATGACACATCCTTTGTGAGACACCTGTGCTGGTTTGGTTCAGCCCCGTGATTCTAGTTCTCACGGCCTGACAAGGAAGCTTGATTCGAGTTGCAAGCTTCTCGGAGATGAAGGTGCTCAGGCTCCGAGTCAAAGCCCATGCGGGAAAGTTTTCTCCCTGGTGACAGACTTAGACAATGGCCGTTCCTAAAAGGATGCCCTGCCGATTGGAGGCGAAATGAACAGAAGTGTTCGCGATGGGCTGATCTGGATTATGAGCCTGCGCTGCGCTGGTGGAAGTAGCAGGACTTTCTTTATGAAGCAGCGTGTTGAGGCGGCCCTTGCACGTAAAACAATTGTGTCAACTTGTGCACTCCCGAAGATTGTGTCCTTTGGCGAAGCAATTAAGGCATAATCGCTTCTGCTTGATATATGATGCTCTTTGTGGTTGAGTCATCTGGAGGAAACGAGGACACTGCCGAACTGGATGTGACTCTCTGGAGCAGAGATCACAGGAGCGTACACGTGGGGCGACTTGCGTTTCAAAGGAGTTTAGCCTTTTCGGCTGTGGGTTCCTGGGCTCCCTAGTAATTTGTGAGTTTGAAGTATGAAGTCGAACCTCTTCAATCGCTTCTAGCATGCGATATCTCTCTTCGAGAAACGAGTTCATCTCGTCCCAGGTAAGAATTTCGGACTTGTTGTTCAACGACTGCTCCCATAATGAGAGAGTAACTGTCGGCAACTTGGAAGAGCAGCAGAAAATCAGAATGCAATCCCAATTTTCTGTGGAGACATTGGAGTGTTCCATGGCAATCAAACACCCTTAAATCGTGCTCTGAAGATCCTTCAAGGCCGTTCCTGATTCGGTGCCTATCTTCAGGAGATTGAAATAAACCTTCAACTGGCTGTTTACTAAGAGTCGCTTGTTTTCAAAACGCTCTTGAAGTGCAGACCATGCGGATTGGAACCCAGCATTTGTAAGGGGGGACTTGCTAACAATGGCGTGAGCTTCGCCGCTAGTTTTGGCGTTTAAGTGGAATAATTTTTCCACTGGAGTCAGCCTGGAATTATCGATGTAGATCGCTGTAAATAGGTCCCTGAAGGTGGGCCACCGCAAATAATCTCCAGTGAAGATTTCTGTGTCACATGGCGGAAGCCTGCAACCCTTCGAGAACGTCTCAACGGACGGATTTGAACTCCCCTGAGAACTGGGCGCGGACAGACGGGCAATATGTTCGTTTAATTGGGAAGCACGCCTCTCGTAAACCAAGTAGCAATTTTCATATTTGCTCTGAAGCTGCCGAACGCTTTCGCCACTTCCCTTGTGAAGGGCTAGTCGGGAGACTGCTTCGTATTCCCGCTCAACCTTGTCCCAGAGGGACTCGATTTGGTCTAGGCGGATCTTTAGTGTAAAAGCATTAGGCTCGGCAGAGGACGAGGATGCCGCACAAATCTGGCTTTCAAATTTGCTAAGCCGGTCGCTGGTGGCTATAAAATCAAGCACCGCAGCGTCTAAGGAGGTTCTAGTTTTTGATCTCAAATTCCCAGCGGGTCCGGCCCCTGCGTCCCTTGGGCTAGGATCCAGCTTCTGGCCTGCTTCCGACATCATTATAGTTGTTTGAGAATAAGCGCATGTAAAAACCTTCTGCGGCCAAAGGGAAAATTGTATAAGAGGTTTTATAAGTCACCATATAATAAGTCATTTTTAGGTTTTGGGTTTTAAGATTTGGTTTTATTAATTGGAGCAGGCAAGGTCCCGCTCCAATGAAAGTAGATTTGTTAATGTCTTAAATTATTTATACAAAAGGTTTCTTAGCCTAATTCAGGTAGCAGCGCTGCCGGCGTAGGCTGCAGCGCTGCGACGCTTATATGCATATACATATAAGTAAGCGACGGCGAAGGGTCGCTGAGATAGGGGGGAAGGTATTATGTTCACATATGTCGCGCATGTTTGAAATGCGGACTTAGCACTTGGATAGCCCATTGCAAGGGTCTTTGACTTATAAATTAAGTGCATTAATATATTTGTATTTATTGTATTTATTTATGCATAACACTGAGTACAGTGTGCATTCGCTATGTGAACATACTACATCTCCCTCCTTTTGAAAAATAACGTAATCTAATGGAGTTATTTTCTAATTATTATATATTTTTTGTATTTATTTATTATTTTTTTTTGTGTTTATTTTATTTATTTATTTTTTTTTTTTTCAAATGAAAATGAATTGATTTAGTAATAAAAATATACATATAATATGTTGATTAGGAAATACAAATTTTTAATCTATCTTTATGTACTTTTTGTTTCTTATTTTTATTATTTGAAATTATAATATTTTCGTTTTCCTCTATACTTTCTACCTTATATGGTCCAGTATATTTAAAATCTAACTTATGTCCGGTTTCGTTTTTTAACAAAACCTGGTCTCCTATTTTTAGTTGGATATCTTTAACTTTCCTATCATATAATTCCTTATTTTTAAGTTTGTTGTCTTCTATCATTAATCTAGCTCTTTTATAGGCTACTTTTAACCTATACTTAGATTCTTTAGCGTAATCATCCACATTGTATAGTGGTTCTATTCTATCTATGCTATTAAAATGTATCGGTAAGTTCGATGATTTACCGAGTACTAGCTCACTGAAGTTTTTGATAAAAGCAGAGAATACAACATAAAGTTACATCCTGAAATATGTTCATTTTTCATGCATGAAGTCACATTTTTAGGACATAAATGCACAGACAAAGGAATTTTGCCGGATGACAAAATATATGATGTCATTCAGAACTACCCAGTTCCACATGATGCGGACAGCGCTAGACGTTTTGTAGTATTTTGCAATTACTACAGACGTTTTATAAAAAATTTCGCCCACTATTCCTCGATGGAGAGTCCGTGGTTTCGGCTTCTTGTATGACGAGCTCTCGTTGCCACCACGCGTCAATGGGGAGGCCTTCGACATCGTCGTCGGTTGGGCCTGCCGCTTGGCGCCTCGGGTCTCTGGAACTCATGGTGCTGCGGGGAAAATATACTTAGTTTATCTTAATTAAATCAAGGTCCCTGTAGAACTAGTCTCTGCTGTTGGTTCTGGCGGCTGAGAACTGGATGGTACTGACTCAAAGTGAAACACAGAGAGGAGGGTTGTGGTATCTTCAAAGGATGGTCTTTATTCAGTTTATATATATAAGTATAATTGCTCCAAAAGTTGTGTCTTCTTGATCTTGTAGCGGTCCCTAATGGAAGAATACTCCCTTTTTCAATAGAGAGTGGGTGGATTCCCTTCTCCATTTAGGGACGCGTGGAACTGGCACACGGGAGCTGGCTTCCAACACGAAGATGCACACATAGCCTTTCGTGATTCGACAGGCACGACCTGAATAGCTTTTTGACATCAAACGGTCCCGCGAAGTCGAGTCCTGTGTGTGTAAAGGGTCGCGAATAGGTCGCTCTGGGCTGAGGTATTTTACCCATTAGCTGAGACTGCACTTTCTTCCGGTAAATGACACACACCTTGCAGGTCGTGGTCACACGTTTGATCAGGTTCCGCAGCTTCGTAATCCAGTATCTCGTCCGGATGAGACGAACCATAAGCTGGTTTCCCCCGTGTATGGAGATACGGTGAGTAAATGTGACCAGAAGCTCTGCTAGTTTGGAATGGTACGCCAAAAGGATAGGATGACGTTCGTCGTAGGATAACGAGTCAGATGCAGTCAAACGACCGCATGACCTCATGATGCCGTCAGCATCCAGGAACGGATTAAGGTTGAGGATACAACTGGACGAGGAAAGCTGTCCTTTGGATTGCAGGATGTTGTATTCCTCTGGATAGTCGGCCCGTTGAGTTTGCCTAATAAGCACGAGTTGTATATGGGCGAGTTCTTTACTGCTTAAGTCTGTAGAAGAAGGCGTAGGAATGCGTCTGCAGCGGTTGATGCAGCATGCGATTGAAGTTTGAAAAACGCTCCAGGAGATCCCATGCTGGACACGCTAAATGGCACCGGATGGATCGTCTTTCGAGTTTAAGGTCCGATACCGCTTCGTGCGACGTGGGCCAGGAGACTTGCGGCTGAATCAGCCACGAAGGGCCATGCCACCAGAGGTCACTACTTGCCAGCTCTTCAGCCGTGACACCACGACTGGCTAGATCTGCTGGATTGTGCTCGGAACGCACATGTGACCATTGGCTGGCATCTGTATTTAGAGCAATCTTAGTCACTCGATTCGCTACGAAGGTGGTCCATTGACATGGTGGCTTGTTCAACCATGCCAACACAATGGTGGAATCAGTTCAGAAAAACGTCTCTATTCGACCGAACGGGGCGACTTTAGTCTTTGACGTGAGCAGACTCGACGAAATGTGTGACGCGCAGACGCGCACATATATAATATATTAGGCATAAATAAGTAATAGAAACGATGGAAGACATTATTATTATTATTATTACAAAGGCCTTGTTGCACTGCGACCAGATGTTAGGTCTTTTGTGCCGGCCTGTAGGATTAGGGTAAAGCCCCTATACCTAGGCTTCTAATAAAAGAAAGCACTTTGGTAGGGTCTATTTGTTCCCAAATCCTGTAGGGGGGAATAAGTTCACCTCCTAGATGTTGAAGTCGACGTCTGATTAGCGAGGGGCACTCACATAGGATGTGTTCCGATGTTTCTTGCTCCATCTCGCAGAATCTGCATGTGTCGATTTCTGAAAGTTTTAATTTCTTAAGGTGATACCTAAGGTTGCAGTGACCCGTTAGGTAACCTGTTAGAGTTCGAATTTCGTTCTTTGGTAGGTTGATGATGCGTTTTGATCGCGTCATCTGGGGGACGAGAAATTGTTTGGCTTGTCTCAGCCCTGCACTGTCGGTCCAGTGACGGTTTATCTCCGATTCCTCCCATTTCCTAAGCAGTTCTCTTTTGTGTCCCCTCGATAGTCCACAGAACGGCTCAGGGCCGATAAAAGGCTCAGGGCCGATAAAAGGTGTCATCGCCCCGCGTTTGGCTAGGGTGTCTGCCACCTCGTTTCCCGTATGGCCTTCATGCCCTGGTACCCAGCCCACCGTTAGGGTGTTTTTGGAGGCAAGGGCATTCAGCTGTTGGAAACAGGTTTCTACAAGTCCGGACGAGATCGTGAAGGAACTCAGCGCTATAAGCGCTGCCTGACTGTCTGAGAAGATGTAAATCCGTGCGCCTTGCATTTTCCTGCGAAGGCATTCTCGTGCACAGATTTCTATGGCGTGTATCTCTGCTTGGAAAATGGTGGGCGATTTTCCCATGGCTATGGATTTATTGAACCTTGGTCCGAAAATACCAGCCCCGGTATCACCGTTTTCCAGTTTCGACCCATCAGTGTACCATGTTTGTGATCCACTGGGTAGAGATATTGATTTTGTTTTCCATTCATTCCTAGTGTAAAGGACTACAGAGAAGTTTCTGTGGAGAACAAGTCTTGGTTTCTGATCGTCAGTTACGCGCAGAATGGGATCATTTATTAGAGGTTCAAGGACCCTAAGATGCCCGGTAAGATCACCACTTTTGATATTGGTGATGTTTTGAAGGCGAAGTGCCCCCAGGCAGGCCTCCTTTTTCAATGTAATTGGTAAAGGGGGTATGCCAGTTATGACTCCTAGTGCTGCAGTGGGGCACGTCCGGATGGCTCCAGTTATGCCAATGCAGACCAGTCGTTGTAATTTGGTAAGTGCAGCCGCGGCTGTCCTCTTGGTAGATTTCGTCCACCAAGCAAGAGATGCATAGGTTAAGATCGGTTTTACCACAGTGTTAAAAGACCAGTAGATCATTTTGGGACTTAGGCCCCATGTTCTGCCGTAGAGCCTGTTACATGCAAAGTGTGCTCGAATGGCTTTGTTTATGGTCTTTTCCAGGTGTGCATTCCAGTTGAGCTTGGAGTCAAGCGTGACTCCTAAGTTGTTTGCCTCAACCGAAAAGTCAATGATAGACCCATTTAGGGATGGTCTTCTTAGGGAGAGAGACCTTTTCCTAGTAAATGGGACTATAACAGTTTTTGATGGGTTTATGGACAGTCCTTTGTCCTGGCACCATCTGTTGGCTATATCTAGGGCTTGCTGCATGCGGTCCGAGATGGTTTGCTCATGCCAGCCTACTATATAGATGACTAGATCATCAGCGTAGCCTTGAGTGGGAAAACCTAAATTGTTGAGCTCATAAAGTAGCTCGTCAATGACCAGAGTCCACAGAAGGGGAGAGAGTACTCCCCCTTGAGGGCACCCCCTTGTGGCTGTGATTGAGGTCATAGTTCCTCCAAGGTCTACAGTTATGATTCTGGATTTAAGCATTTCCAGAATCCACCTAGTGATAGGTGTGGAGACATTCTTGCGTACAAGAGAGGCACGTATAGCCTCATATGACGTGTTGTCGAAAGCTCCTGAGATGTCTAAGAAGGCACCTAGTGCTATCTGTTGAGCGCCAATGGCCTTTTCAATGGTTGTTGTAAGGCAATGTATGGCGGTCTCAGTTGATTTACCAGCTTGATACGCATATTGGTACTTGTTTAGGGGATGTTGCTTGAGATTTACCTCCCTGATGTGCTGGTCGATTATCTTTTCCATAGTTTTGAGGAAGAAGGAGCTAAGGCTAATCGGTCTATATGATTTAGGCAATTGGGAGTCTTTCTTCCCTGCCTTTGGGATAAACACAACTTTTACTTTAGCCCAGTTGCTTGGTATGTGTCCAAGCATGAGACTGGCTCGAAATAGACGGCTGAAATTTTGTAGTGCCCATTTTACGCTATTTTGATGAAACAGTCTATAGGGCATGTTTCCAATGTGTTCTGAGCGATAGGGGGGTTCCCCTCTCTCAGCCCCATTAGAGTCTGCCACCATAGTCACGTGCAGGTGCGGGCATTCTCCAGTCTCAGAGAGGTAGGTTGGTGCCTCACGCTCTGAGATGGGTTGCTCCACAGCCACACACCCAGGGAAGTGAGTAGCCAGGAGTAGACAGCTCGTCTCCTCTGGGTTGTTTGTGTGTGTTTCATCCGGCTTTTTCAGCGTGCAGGTGCCGTTTGAGTGGTCTTTGGAGAGGGCTTTTTGTAGCCTAACAGCTTCCGGGAGAGATGAGATCTGCCCGCAGTGTTGACGCCACGTAGCCCGTTTTGACCTTCTCAGCTCTTTGTTGTAGAGCGTTAAAGCAGTAGTGTAGGAGTCCCATGAGGCCCTCCCACTCCTCGCTTTATTGAAGAGCCTGCGCGCAGCCTTTTTGAGATCGCCAAGGCTTTTGTTCCACCAGGGAACAGTCCTTTCGGTCTTGCGTACCTTTTGGTCGCAGCTGGCGTGATATGCTAGTTCAACATTTCTGTGAAGCACAGTAGCTTCACGCTCTAACTCGTCTATGGATGTTATTGGACGGGTTGAGCAGTCTCTGGTTTGCTCAAGTTCAAAGCAGAAGAGATCCCAGTTGGTTTTCCTGGGATTTCTGGTGACTAGGTCACATTGCAAGGCACATCCTATGTCAAATCTAATGTGTTGGTGATCTGACATAGTGATCTCATTTGCAACGTGCCAGTTTGAGACAACGGACAACATATTAGTACTACAGAGAGTCAGGTCAAGGACTTCCTCTCTAATGGCATTAATAAATGTGGGTTCGCTACCCTGGTTTAGTAATCCTATGTTATTACTAATAATGTATTCAAGAAGGTACTCACCCCTCTTGTTGATGTCACTGCTCCCCCAGACCGTATGGTGTGCATTGGCATCACAGGCGATAATCCATCTGAGCCGGTTTCTCTGGCAGTGCTCAATCAGGGCACAAGTAGCCGCCGTAGGCACCTCCTCCGAGTCGCCGGGTAGATAGGCGGAGGCCAACACTGCCTCCTGCTCGCCGTGGGCGGTGGGTATTTTAACCCAAACCGCCACCAGGTCCTCAGTTATGAACTGTGAGAGGGGAACAAATGTTAGGTTTTTGTTTATTAACAACGCCGATCTAAGGCGAGGTTGGTTATTTGCATACAGCAACTTACCGGATGGGGTGCTAAGCCCCAGGACATGTCCTGCATTTATCCAGGGCTCCTGGATGAATGCACTGTCCATGGTAGCGAACCTCTCGCAAAGTACGTCTGATGCGGCCTTTGCGTGGTGGAGGTTCGCTTGGAGACATCGGAGGTGTCTCCTGGTGTTGGGGGGAAGGGGGAGTGGCAGGGAGGACATTAGTCCGCCCTCTTGCGGCCCCTGGCCGCTATCTTCCGGCCGCGGTTGGTGCCTAGAAGTGCCTCCTCCTCCTGGGTGCGCCTCGCACTCTTGGGAACGCGCCCGGTGCCTCGTGTGGTGCGCCCGGTTCCGCGCGTGATACGCCCATGGAGTGGGGGGCGCAGGAACTTCCGCAGTGCTGCGGGCTCCTGGGCCATCGCGGTGCCCTGTGGTGTCGCAGCAGCCATAGCAGGGGCACTGGCAGTAGAGCAGGTGGGCTTCTCCGCTGCGGGAACGGGAGCCACTGCCTGTCTTTTTGCCTGCGTGTCGGCCTTAGGCTTAAGGGTAGCCTTGCCGAACGCAAAGTTCAGGCTATGCCCTAGCTCTTTCAGCCGGTTGGCCGAGGCTGGGTCCAGCGCGATCGTTATGACCGCCGTGTTCTGCCTAGATTCTCGGTGGAAGACGCGCCAGTCTCCCACGCTTAGGCCACTGTTTTGGCCTTCAATCAGGTCCAGAACCTCTGAAGTTTTCATATCCGCATTAGGGAGCGGAAAGTAGCCGATGTAGACAGCGGCACGTGGAGCCTCTGTCTCGGGGACTACTTTTATGTGGGCGTCCTTCCACAACCGGAGCTTGGGCACCTCGGTGCTCAGGCACTCGGCTGTCTTTGCGTCACCACATGTTATGGCCATCCAGCCTGGTCGGAAGGTGCAGCCCGAAAACAGCGGCTTCGTGGAGCCGTGTTTCAGGGCCATCACCCTCGACAGAATGGCGGATTGCACCGTCTTCAGCTGCTCCGTCGTGAGCAGACCTTTCGGGTAGTCCTCAGGGAGTATTGCCATCTTCACAGAGCTGGCTACGTCCCTGTAAGAGGCCATGACACCGACTTGGGTCGACTGCTCCAGTGCTGCCTGCCTAGACGCAGCAGCGGATGTGGAGGCTACTGGAGCCTCCGTGGCAAGCTGCACTGTTGCAGGACCCTTCGTCAAGGCACTAGGTGCCGCGGTTTTCGTCATGGGCCTCTTATTCGACGCTCCTTCTGGGGTCGTGTTGGCCGATCTACCTCTTTTATTGGTCCCGCCACTCTTGCTAGGCACTGCCCTAGGAGGGTCCATAGGCTTCTGGGCGAGCCTTTTGGCCTCCTCTAAAGGTATGCCGTTCGCAAGGTGTCTGCGCAACCTTTTTCGTGCGGCGCCCGATAGAGCGATCCGCTTTATTTTATCAACTTTGGGAGAGGCGAGAAGGGCTTCTTCCTCTTCCTTGGTGATGTTGTCGGTGCCAGAGCCTTGTGAACAGACGTCCATGGCTTCTTCGGGCTCCCGAGTGGGTTCGATATTGATCGATTTGGGGCTGCTAGAGCACCCTGTTTCAGTTTTACTTGAATTGGTCTCCATATATTGGTCCCACGAGTAGTGAGGAAGGAAGTATCCCCGGAGCAGAGCCTCATACCCCCGGATCGGGCGCTTGTACGACCGGAGGTGCCAGGTATCCGGAAGCCACCGTTAAAAGACACACTAACGTAGTGCCATTCATCACAGGGGCACGGTACGGTAACACCGGTGATTACGGGTTTTTCGAGTTGTCCTCTCTAGATCCGCCATATTTAGTCTAGAGCAGGGGCACCTCGAGCAGGATGTGGTTCTTCACCACGTATGGTCGGTCTTTAGTAGTCGGCATGTGACTGCCAACTACCACTAGCTGAGTCGGATCAACGCGGCGGCAGGCGCACACGCTTCACTGACACAGCCTTAGCCCCCTAAGACATAAGAATGGAATTTGATTCGAATTAAATGCGCGCGCGCGCCAACGATCACGCGCGGCTGGGTACACTGACCGCGATCGGCAGGGCACACTAATGCGGCTAATTGCGGGCACACTAGCCCCGCCGAACCGCTATATAAAGCGCACCCCAGCACTACGGAGCTCATTCAGTTTCGGCCGGCGAACGGCAAAGGTCTCCTGACTAGGACCAGCGATCAGCAGCCAAGGACCAGCGGATAAGGACGAGCAAGGAGCATCGGTAAGGACGACATCAGACATCAGCGGAGACGGGTAAACGGCGGGGTAATTAACTAATCCTAGTAGCCTTGGCATAGTACGACTCATTCTACGGCTCGGTCTACCGATCCGCAGGTATCAATATATAGTAGACCAGAACGGCCTCTAAACTCTTCTCATTAATTAGTAGACCAGAAAGGCCTCTAAACTTTTCTCGATATATAGTAGACCAGAACGGCCTCTAAACTCTTCTCAATATATAGTAGACCAGAACGGCCTCTAAACTCTTCTCGATACATAGTAGACCAGAACGGCCTCTAAACTCTTCTCAATATATAGTAGACCAGAACGGCCTCTAAACTCTTCCTCATTAATTAGTAGACCAGAACGGCCTCTAAACCCTTCTCGATATATAGTAGACCAGAGCGGCCTCTAAACTCTTCTCATATATAGTAGACCAGACCGGCCTCTAAACTCTTCTCATATATAGTAGACCAGAACGGCCTCTAAACTCTTCTCATATATAGTAGACCAGAACGGCCTCTAAACTCTTCTCATAATTAGTAGACCAGACCGGCCTCTAAACTCTTATATATAGTAGACCTGATCGGCCTCTAAACTCTTCTCACTAATTTGTAGACCAGACCGGCCTCTAAACTCAACTCTTCTCATATTTAGTAGACCAGAACGGCCTCTAAACACTCTTCCCAGTTCGTAGGACCTCAGAACGAGCCGATGGAAGGGTCGCATTCGTCACTAGATCACGACGTTACCCGGCGACGAGAAATGAAACTATCAGTAATTTGTACCCATTAAGTCAATAAACAGAAAGATAATTTGTACCGAATCAGCTAGCGTTCTACTCTGGGACCGGGTCGGAATCTCTTTCAGCAACCACACCTGAACCAAATATAAATTCCTGAGACGAATCCTGGCCATCCCTGAGCCACCCGAGCAATGACAAATCGTCACAAATGCCTACGTCATATTGGATGCGAAATAAATCGCTGCCCCATAGGCCTTCTGAGATGCGTCACAGAAGCCGTGGATCTGAACTTGTGCTCCCGGTCGGAATTGTACCCACCGCGGGACGCGAACCTTGTGGAGGGAACTATGGCTGCGAAGGAAATCATGCCAGCGTTGCCGTAGCTCTGCAGGGAGAAACTCGTCCCATCCAATGCCGGCTAACCATATATCCTGCATTTGGATCTTGGCCTGGACTACAAATGGGGACAACCATCCAGCGGGATCGGACAGTCTTGCGATTTCCGATAGGACGTCGCGCTTGGAATAATTCGCATTGACAACAAGCTCAGTCGGGACAAAATAGGACTCATCCGCCTTGGCGTTCCACCGTATTCCCAACGTTTTAGTGGTGCTCACCTTTTCGATGTCGAGGAAGTCACCTGAGAGCAGGTGGTCTGAAGGAAGCGCCTTTA
This sequence comes from Drosophila aff. chauvacae BK-2020, assembly GCA_018903765.1. NCBI lineage: Eukaryota > Metazoa > Arthropoda > Insecta > Diptera > Drosophilidae > Drosophila > Drosophila aff. chauvacae BK-2020. The sequence continues at coordinate 757,245 of JAEIGO010000106.1, forward strand.
GAAGAGTTCCCTCATTTGCTGTCCACTTGCGGAGAGGAAATCCTGCGGAGCTCAGAGCTGTCCTCAACTCCTGAATGGCTAAAGTAGCCTCGACCTTCGTGTGCGCTCCTGCAAGCACATCGTCCACGTACATATAATCTGAAATTATTCGAGACGCCCGTGGATACAGGGCGAGGACATCCTCGGACAGCTGCCGCAACGTTCGTAAAGCTAGAAACAGGGCACAATTAACTCCAAACGTGACAGTCTGAAGCTCATAGTCTCTGATGTCCCCACGATCATCTCGAAAGAGAATTCTCTGAAAAGCGGTGTGTGCAGGGTTTAGGAGAATCTGCCTATACATCTTGGTGATATCGGCATTAAAGACATATTGGAATGTTCGCCACTTTAGGATCTGGAGGGTGAGATCGGACTGAAGTACTGGCACTGGATGCAGGATGTCATTCAGGCTGTTCCAATTTGACGAAGGACTGGATGCGTTGAATACCACAAGGAATACCAACACGCGAATGATCTGGAATGCCCCAAGTTGATGTGCTCAGCATCCTTGAAGGGTAGGGATACTACATATTTCCCGTCCCGAGACCTGATAGTCGTTCGAGCGAAGTTTTCTTCGCACAAGTTATCAGACTCCTTTACCACTTTACATGGAAGATCCTCGCCCTCCCAAAATTTTGTGAGAAGTGTCTCCATGGTAGGTTCCGATTCTATTGATATCTTTGTTGTGAAGGACGAAACCCTACTAGTGGCTGTAGAAACTGGGCCGGTTAAAATCCACCCGAAAATGGTCTCTTGCCCTAGCAGTGACCCACATAAGTTTGGCTTCAAGCCGGAGAGGAGGACAGACGGAAGAATATCCGCCCCTATTAGAAGGTCGACCTGGGAGGGCTGGAAAAACCGTGGATCGGCCAACGGAATATTGGGAAGTCTTCCGAGAATGCTGCGATTGATCGAACTCGTCGGCAGATTCTCGGCCAGATTGGGCAACACCAACGCAGTCGTGTCTATCTTGAGCATCGGCTTCGCCGCCGTGCCCATCTGGAAATGACACATCCTTTGTGAGACACCTGTGCTGGTTTGGTTCAGCCCCGTGATTCTAGTTCTCACGGCCTGACAAGGAAGCTTGATTCGAGTTGCAAGCTTCTCGGAGATGAAGGTGCTCAGGCTCCGAGTCAAAGCCCATGCGGGAAAGTTTTCTCCCTGGTGACAGACTTAGACAATGGCCGTTCCTAAAAGGATGCCCTGCCGATTGGAGGCGAAATGAACAGAAGTGTTCGCGATGGGCTGATCTGGATTATGAGCCTACGCTGCGCTGGTGGAAGTAGCAGGACTTTCTTTATGAAGCAGCGTGTTGAGGCGGCCCTTGCACGTAAAACAATTGTGTCAACTTGTGCACTCCCCGAAGATTGTGTCCTTTGGCGAAGCAATTAAGGCATAATCGCTTCTGCTTGATATATGATGCTCTTTGTGGTTGAGTCATCTGGAGGAAACGAGGACACTGCCGAACTGGATGTGACTCTCTGGAGCAGAGATCACAGGAGCGTACACGTGGGGCGACTTGCGTTTCAAAGGAGTTTAGCCTTTTCGGCTGTGGGTTCCTGGGCTCCCTAGTAATTTGTGAGTTTGAAGTATGAAGTCGAACCTCTTCAATCGCTTCTAGCATGCGATATCTCTCTTCGAGAAACGAGTTCATCTCGTCCCAGGTAAGAATTTCGGACTTGTTGTTCAACGACTGCTCCCATAATGAGAGAGTAACTGTCGGCAACTTGGAAGAGCAGCAGAAAATCAGAATGCAATCCCAATTTTCTGTGGAGACATTGGAGTGTTCCATGGCAATCAAACACCCTTAAATCGTGCTCTGAAGATCCTTCAAGGCCGTTCCTGATTCGGTGCCTATCTTCAGGAGATTGAAATAAACCTTCAACTGGCTGTTTACTAAGAGTCGCTTGTTTTCAAAACGCTCTTGAAGTGCAGACCATGCGGATTGGAACCCAGCATTTGTAAGGGGGGACTTGCTAACAATGGCGTGAGCTTCGCCGCTAGTTTTGGCGTTTAAGTGGAATAATTTTTCCACTGGAGTCAGCCTGGAATTATCGATGTAGATCGCTGTAAATAGGTCCCTGAAGGTGGGCCACCGCAAATAATCTCCAGTGAAGATTTCTGTGTCACATGGCGGAAGCCTGCAACCCTTCGAGAACGTCTCAACGGACGGATTTGAACTCCCCTGAGAACTGGGCGCGGACAGACGGGCAATATGTTCGTTTAATTGGGAAGCACGCCTCTCGTAAACCAAGTAGCAATTTTCATATTTGCTCTGAAGCTGCCGAACGCTTTCGCCACTTCCCTTGTGAAGGGCTAGTCGGGAGACTGCTTCGTATTCCCGCTCAACCTTGTCCCAGAGGGACTCGATTTGGTCTAGGCGGATCTTTAGTGTAAAAGCATTAGGCTCGGCAGAGGACGAGGATGCCGCACAAATCTGGCTTTCAAATTTGCTAAGCCGGTCGCTGGTGGCTATAAAATCAAGCACCGCAGCGTCTAAGGAGGTTCTAGTTTTTGATCTCAAATTCCCAGCGGGTCCGGCCCCTGCGTCCCTTGGGCTAGGATCCAGCTTCTGGCCTGCTTCCGACATCATTATAGTTGTTTGAGAATAAGCGCATGTAAAAACCTTCTGCGGCCAAAGGGAAAATTGTATAAGAGGTTTTATAAGTCACCATATAATAAGTCATTTTTAGGTTTTGGGTTTTAAGATTTGGTTTTATTAATTGGAGCAGGCAAGGTCCCGCTCCAATGAAAGTAGATTTGTTAATGTCTTAAATTATTTATACAAAAGGTTTCTTAGCCTAATTCAGGTAGCAGCGCTGCCGGCGTAGGCTGCAGCGCTGCGACGCTTATATGCATATACATATAAGTAAGCGACGGCGAAGGGTCGCTGAGATAGGGGAAGGTATTATGTTCACATATGTCGCGCATGTTTGAAATGCGGACTTAGCACTTGGATAGCCCATTGCAAGGGTCTTTGACTTATAAATTAAGTGCATTAATATATTTGTATTTATTGTATTTATTTATGCATAACACTGAGTACAGTGTGCATTCGCTATGTGAACATACTACATCTCCCTCCTTTTGAAAAATAACGTAATCTAATGGAGTTATTTTCTAATTATTATATATTTTTTGTATTTATTTATTATTTTTTTTTTGTGTTTATTTTATTTATTTATTTTTTTTTTTTTCAAATGAAAATGAATTGATTTAGTAATAAAAATATACATATAATATGTTGATTAGGAAATACAAATTTTTAATCTATCTTTATGTACTTTTTGTTTCTTATTTTTATTATTTGAAATTATAATATTTTCGTTTTCCTCTATACTTTCTACCTTATATGGTCCAGTATATTTAAAATCTAACTTATGTCCGGTTTCGTTTTTTAACAAAACCTGGTCTCCTATTTTTAGTTGGATATCTTTAACTTTCCTATCATATAATTCCTTATTTTTAAGTTTGTTGTCTTCTATCATTAATCTAGCTCTTTTATAGGCTACTTTTAACCTATACTTAGATTCTTTAGCGTAATCATCCACATTGTATAGTGGTTCTATTCTATCTATGCTATTAAAATGTATCGGTAAGTTCGATGATTTACCGAGTACTAGCTCACTGAAGTTTTTGATAAAAGCAGAGAATACAACATAAAGTTACATCCTGAAAAATGTTCATTTTTCATGCATGAAGTCACATTTTTAGGACATAAATGCACAGACAAAGGAATTTTGCCGGATGACAAAATATATGATGTCATTCAGAACTACCCAGTTCCACATGATGCGGACAGCGCTAGACGTTTTGTAGTATTTTGCAATTACTACAGACGTTTTATAAAAAATTTCGCCCACTATTCCTCGATGGAGAGTCCGTGGTTTCGGCTTCTTGTATGACGAGCTCTCGTTGCCACCACGCGTCAATGGGGAGGCCTTCGACATCGTCGTCGGTTGGGCCTGCCGCTTGGCGCCTCGGGTCTCTGGAACTCATGGTGCTGCGGGGAAAATATACTTAGTTTATCTTAATTAAATCAAGTTCCCTGTAGAACTAGTCTCTGCTGTTGGTTCTGGCGGCTGAGAACTGGATGGTACTGACTCAAAGTGAAACACAGAGAGGAGGGTTGTGGTATCTTCAAAGGATGGTCTTTATTCAGTTTATATATATAAGTATAATTGCTCCAAAAGTTGTGTCTTCTTGATCTTGTAGCGGTCCCTAATGGAAGAATACTCCCTTTTTCAATAGAGAGTGGGTGGATTCCCTTCTCCATTTAGGGACGCGTGGAACTGGCACACGGGAGCTGGCTTCCAACACGAAGATGCACACATAGCCTTTCGTGATTCGACAGGCACGACCTGAATAGCTTTTGACATCAAACGGTCCCGCGAAGTCGAGTCCTGTGTGTGTAAAGGGTCGCGAATAGGTCGCTCTGGGCTGAGGTATTTTACCCATTAGCTGAGACTGCACTTTCTTCCGGTAAATGACACACACCTAGCAGGTCGTGGTCACACGTTTGATCAGGTTCCGCAGCTTCGTAATCCAGTATCTCGTCCGGATGAGACGAACCATAAGCTGGTTTCCCCCGTGTATGGAGATACGGTGAGTAAATGTGACCAGAAGCTCTGCTAGTTTGGAATGGTACGCCAAAAGGATAGGATGACGTTCGTCGTAGGATAACGAGTCAGATGCAGTCAAACGACCGCATGACCTCATGATGCCGTCAGCATCCAGGAACGGATTAAGGTTGAGGATACAACTGGACGAGGGAAGCTGTCCTTTGGATTGCAGGATGTTGTATTCCTCTGGATAGTCGGCCCGTTGAGTTTGCCTAATAAGCACGAGTTGTATATGGGCGAGTTCTTTACTGCTTAAGTCTGTAGAAGAAGGCGTAGGAATGCGTCTGCAGCGGTTGATGCAGCATGCGATTGAAGTTTGAAAAACGCTCCAGGAGATCCCATGCTGGACACGCTAAATGGCACCGGATGGATCGTCTTTCGAGTTTAAGGTCCGATACCGCTTCGTGCGACGTGGGCCAGGAGACTTGCGGCTGAATCAGCCACGAAGGGCCATGCCACCAGAGGTCACTACTTGCCAGCTCTTCAGCCGTGACACCACGACTGGCTAGATCTGCTGGATTGTGCTCGGAACGCACATGTGACCATTGGCTGGCATCTGTATTTAGAGCAATCTTAGTCACTCGATTCGCTACGAAGGTGGTCCATTGACATGGTGGCTTGTTCAACCATGCCAACACAATGGTGGAATCAGTTCAGAAAAACGTCTCTATTCGACCGAACGGGGCGACTTTAGTCTTTGACGTGAGCAGACTCGACGAAATGTGTGACGCGCAGACGCGCACATATATAATATATTAGGCATAAATAAGTAATAGAAACGATGGAAGACATTATTATTATTATTATTACAAAGGCCTTGTTGCACTGCGACCAGATGTTAGGTCTTTTGTGCCGGCCTGTAGGATTAGGGTAAAGCCCCTATACCTAGGCTTCTAATAAAAAGAAAGCACTTTGGTAGGGTCTATTTGTTCCCAAATCCTGTAGGGGGGAATAAGTTCACCTCCTAGATGTTGAAGTCGACGTCTGATTAGCGAGGGGCACTCACATAGGATGTGTTCCGATGTTTCTTGCTCCATCTCGCAGAATCTGCATGTGTCGATTTCTGAAAGTTTTAATTTCTTAAGGTGATACCTAAGGTTGCAGTGACCCGTTAGGTAACCTGTTAGAGTTCGAATTTCGTTCTTTGGTAGGTTGATGATGCGTTTTGATCGCGTCATCTGGGGGACGAGAAATTGTTTGGCTTGTCTCAGCCCTGCACTGTCGGTCCAGTGACGGTTTATCTCCGATTCCTCCCATTTCCTAAGCAGTTCTCTTTTGTGTCCCCTCGATAGTCCACAGAACGGCTCAGGGCCGATAAAAGGCTCAGGGCCGATAAAAGGTGTCATCGCCCCGCGTTTGGCTAGGGTGTCTGCCACCTCGTTTCCCGTATGGCCTTCATGCCCTGGTACCCAGCCCACCGTTAGGGTGTTTTTGGAGGCAAGGGCATTCAGCTGTTGGAAACAGGTTTCTACAAGTCCGGACGAGATCGTGAAGGAACTCAGCGCTATAAGCGCTGCCTGACTGTCTGAGAAGATGTAAATCCGTGCGCCTTGCATTTTCCTGCGAAGGCATTCTCGTGCACAGATTTCTATGGCGTGTATCTCTGCTTGGAAAATGGTGGGCGATTTTCCCATGGCTATGGATTTATTGAACCTTGGTCCGAAAATACCAGCCCCGGTATCACCGTTTTCCAGTTTCGACCCATCAGTGTACCATGTTTGTGATCCACTGGGTAGAGATATTGATTTTGTTTTCCATTCATTCCTAGTGTAAAGGACTACAGAGAAGTTTCTGTGGAGAACAAGTCTTGGTTTCTGATCGTCAGTTACGCGCAGAATGGGATCATTTATTAGAGGTTCAAGGACCCTAAGATGCCCGGTAAGATCACCACTTTTGATATTGGTGATGTTTTGAAGGCGAAGTGCCCCCAGGCAGGCCTCCTTTTTCAATGTAATTGGTAAAGGGGGTATGCCAGTTATGACTCCTAGTGCTGCAGTGGGGCACGTCCGGATGGCTCCAGTTATGCCAATGCAGACCAGTCGTTGTAATTTGGTAAGTGCAGCCGCGGCTGTCCTCTTGGTAGATTTCGTCCACCAAGCAAGAGATGCATAGGTTAAGATCGGTTTTACCACAGTGTTAAAAGACCAGTAGATCATTTTGGGACTTAGGCCCCATGTTCTGCCGTAGAGCCTGTTACATGCAAAGTGTGCTCGAATGGCTTTGTTTATGGTCTTTTCCAGGTGTGCATTCCAGTTGAGCTTGGAGTCAAGCGTGACTCCTAAGTTGTTTGCCTCAACCGAAAAGTCAATGATAGACCCATTTAGGGATGGTCTTCTTAGGGAGAGAGACCTTTTCCTAGTAAATGGGACTATAACAGTTTTTGATGGGTTTATGGACAGTCCTTTGTCCTGGCACCATCTGTTGGCTATATCTAGGGCTTGCTGCATGCGGTCCGAGATGGTTTGCTCATGCCAGCCTACTATATAGATGACTAGATCATCAGCGTAGCCTTGAGTGGGAAAACCTAAATTGTTGAGCTCATAAAGTAGCTCGTCAATGACCAGAGTCCACAGAAGGGGAGAGAGTACTCCCCCTTGAGGGCACCCCCTTGTGGCTGTGATTGAGGTCATAGTTCCTCCAAGGTCTACAGTTATGATTCTGGATTTAAGCATTTCCAGAATCCACCTAGTGATAGGTGTGGAGACATTCTTGCGTACAAGAGAGGCACGTATAGCCTCATATGACGTGTTGTCGAAAGCTCCTGAGATGTCTAAGAAGGCACCTAGTGCTATCTGTTGAGCGCCAATGGCCTTTTCAATGGTTGTTGTAAGGCAATGTATGGCGGTCTCAGTTGATTTACCAGCTTGATACGCATATTGGTACTTGTTTAGGGGATGTTGCTTGAGATTTACCTCCCTGATGTGCTGGTCGATTATCTTTTCCATAGTTTTGAGGAAGAAGGAGCTAAGGCTAATCGGTCTATATGATTTAGGCAATTGGGAGTCTTTCTTCCCTGCCTTTGGGATAAACACAACTTTTACTTTAGCCCAGTTGCTTGGTATGTGTCCAAGCATGAGACTGGCTCGAAATAGACGGCTGAAATTTTGTAGTGCCCATTTTACGCTATTTTGATGAAACAGTCTATAGGGCATGTTTCCAATGTGTTCTGAGCGATAGGGGGGTTCCCCTCTCTCAGCCCCATTAGAGTCTGCCACCATAGTCACGTGCAGGTGCGGGCATTCTCCAGTCTCAGAGAGGTAGGTTGGTGCCTCACGCTCTGAGATGGGTTGCTCCACAGCCACACACCCAGGGAAGTGAGTAGCCAGGAGTAGACAGCTCGTCTCCTCTGGGTTGTTTGTGTGTGTTTCATCCGGCTTTTTCAGCGTGCAGGTGCCGTTTGAGTGGTCTTTGGAGAGGGCTTTTTGTAGCCTAACAGCTTCCGGGAGAGATGAGATCTGCCCGCAGTGTTGACGCCACGTAGCCCGTTTTGACCTTCTCAGCTCTTTGTTGTAGAGCGTTAAAGCAGTAGTGTAGGAGTCCCATGAGGCCCTCCCACTCCTCGCTTTATTGAAGAGCCTGCGCGCAGCCTTTTTGAGATCGCCAAGGCTTTTGTTCCACCAGGGAACAGTCCTTTCGGTCTTGCGTACCTTTTGGTCGCAGCTGGCGTGATATGCTAGTTCAACATTTCTGTGAAGCACAGTAGCTTCACGCTCTAACTCGTCTATGGATGTTATTGGACGGGTTGAGCAGTCTCTGGTTTGCTCAAGTTCAAAGCAGAAGAGATCCCAGTTGGTTTTCCTGGGATTTCTGGTGACTAGGTCACATTGCAAGGCACATCCTATGTCAAATCTAATGTGTTGGTGATCTGACATAGTGATCTCATTTGCAACGTGCCAGTTTGAGACAACGGACAACATATTAGTACTACAGAGAGTCAGGTCAAGGACTTCCTCTCTAATGGCATTAATAAATGTGGGTTCGCTACCCTGGTTTAGTAATCCTATGTTATTACTAATAATGTATTCAAGAAGGTACTCACCCCTCTTGTTGATGTCACTGCTCCCCCAGACCGTATGGTGTGCATTGGCATCACAGGCGATAATCCATCTGAGCCGGTTTCTCTGGCAGTGCTCAATCAGGGCACAAGTAGCCGCCGTAGGCACCTCCTCCGAGTCGCCGGGTAGATAGGCAGAGGCCAACACTGCCTCCTGCTCGCCGTGGGCGGTGGGTATTTTGACCCAAACCGCCACCAGGTCCTCAGTTATGAACTATGAGAGGGGAACAAATGTTAGGTTTTTGTTTATTAACAACGCCGATCTAGGGCGAGGTTGGTTATTTGCATACAGCAACTTACCGGATGGGGTGCTAAGCCCCAGGAGACGTCCTGCATTTATCCAGGGCTCCTGGATGAATGCACTGTCCATGGTAGCGAACCTCTCGCAAAGTACGTCTGATGCGGCCTTTGCGTGGTGGAGGTTCGCTTGGAGACATCGGAGGTGTCTCCTGGTGTTGGGGGGAAGGGGGAGTGGCAGGGAGGACATTAGTCCGCCCTCTTGCGGCCCCTGGCCGCTATCTTCCGGCCGCGGTTGGTGCCTAGAAGTGCCTCCTCCTCCTGGGTGCGCCTCGCACTCTTGGGAACGCGCCCGGTGCCTCGTGTGGTGCGCCCGGTTCCGCGCGTGATACGCCCATGGAGTGGGGGGCGCAGGAACTTCCGCAGTGCTGCGGGCTCCTGGGCCATCGCGGTGCCCTGTGGTGTCGCAGCAGCCATAGCAGGGGCACTGGCAGTAGAGCAGGTGGGCTTCTCCGCTGCGGGAACGGGAGCCACTGCCTGTCTTTTTTGCCTGCGTGTCGGCCTTAGGCTTAAGGGTAGCCTTGCCGAACGCAAAGTTCAGGCTATGCCCTAGCTCTTTCAGCCGGTTGGCCGAGGCTGGGTCCAGCGCGATCGTTATGACCGCCGTGTTCTGCCTAGATTCTCGGTGGAAGACGCGCCAGTCTCCCACGCTTAGGCCACTGTTTTGGCCTTCAATCAGGTCCAGAACCTCTGAAGTTTTCATATCCGCATTAGGGAGCGGAAAGTAGCCGATGTAGACAGCGGCACGTGGAGCCTCTGTCTCGGGGACTACTTTTATGTGGGCGTCCTTCCACAACCGGAGCTTGGGCACCTCGGTGCTCAGGCACTCGGCTGTCTTTGCGTCACCACATGTTATGGCCATCCAGCCTGGTCGGAAGGTGCAGCCCGAAAACAGCGGCTTCGTGGAGCCGTGTTTCAGGGCCATCACCCTCGACAGAATGGCGGATTGCACCGTCTTCAGCTGCTCCGTCGTGAGCAGACCTTTCGGGTAGTCCTCAGGGAGTATTGCCATCTTCACAGAGCTGGCTACGTCCCTGTAAGAGGCCATGACACCGACTTGGGTCGACTGCTCCAGTGCTGCCTGCCTAGCCGCAGCAGCGGATGTGGAGGCTACTGGAGCCTCCGTGGCAAGCTGCACTGTTGCAGGACCCTTCGTCAAGGCACTAGGTGCCGCGGTTTTCGTCATGGGCCTCTTATTCGACGCTCCTTCTGGGGTCGTGTTGGCCGATCTACCTCTTTTATTGGTCCCGCCACTCTTGCTAGGCACTGCCCTAGGAGGGTCCATAGGCTTCTGGGCGAGCCTTTTGGCCTCCTCTAAAGGTATGCCGTTCGCAAGGTGTCTGCGCAACCTTTTTCGTGCGGCGCCCGATAGAGCGATCCGCTTTATTTTATCAACTTTGGGAGAGGCGAGAAGGGCTTCTTCCTCTTCCTTGGTGATGTTGTCGGTGCCAGAGCCTTGTGAACAGACGTCCATGGCTTCTTCGGGCTCCCGAGTGGGTTCGATATTGATCGATTTGGGGCTGCTAGAGCACCCTGTTTCAGTTTTACTTGAATTGGTCTCCATATATTGGTCCCACGAGTAGTGAGGAAGGAAGTATCCCCCGGAGCAGAGCCTCATACCCCGGATCGGGCGCTTGTACGACCGGAGGTGCCAGGTATCCGGAAGCCACCGTTAAAAGACACACTAACGTAGTGCCATTCATCACAGGGGCACGGTACGGTAACACCGGTGATTACGGGTTTTTTCGAGTTGTCCTCTCTAGATCCGCCATATTTAGTCTAGAGCAGGGGCACCTCGAGCAGGATGTGGTTCTTCACCACGTATGGTCGGTCTTTAGTAGTCGGCATGTGACTGCCAACTACCACTAGCTGAGTCGGATCAACGCGGCGGCAGGCGCACACGCTTCACTGACACAGCCTTAGCCCCCTAAGACATAAGAATGGAATTTGATTCGAATTAAATGCGCGCGCGCGCCAACGATCACGCGCGGCTGGGTACACTGACCGCGATCGGCAGGGCACACTAATGCGGCTAATTGCGGGCACACTAGCCCCGCCGAACCGCTATATAAAGCGCACCCCAGCACTACGGAGCTCATTCAGTTTCGGCCGGCGAACGGCAAAGGTCTCCTGACTAGGACCAGCGATCAGCAGCCAAGGACCAGCGGATAAGGACGAGCAAGGAGCATCGGTAAGGACGACATCAGACATCAGCGGAGACGGGTAAACGGCGGGGTAATTAACTAATCCTAGTAGCCTTGGCATAGTACGACTCATTCTACGGCTCGGTCTACCGATCCGCAGGTATCAATATATAGTAGACCAGAACGGCCTCTAAACTCTTCTCATTAATTAGTAGACCAGAAAGGCCTCTAAACTTTTCTCGATATATAGTAGACCAGAACGGCCTCTAAACTCTTCTCAATATATAGTAGACCAGAACGGCCTCTAAACTCTTCTCGATACATAGTAGACCAGAACGGCCTCTAAACTCTTCTCAATATATAGTAGACCAGAACGGCCTCTAAACTCTTCTCATTAATTAGTAGACCAGAACGGCCTCTAAACCCTTCTCGATATATAGTAGACCAGAGCGGCCTCTAAACTCTTCTCATATATAGTAGACCAGACCGGCCTCTAAACTCTTCTCATATATAGTAGACCAGAACGGCCTCTAAACTCTTCTCATATATAGTAGACCAGAACGGCCTCTAAACTCTTCTCATAATTAGTAGACCAGACCGGCCTCTAAACTCTTATATATAGTAGACCTGATCGGCCTCTAAACTCTTCTCACTAATTTGTAGACCAGACCGGCCTCTAAACTCAACTCTTCTCATATTTAGTAGACCAGAACGGCCTCTAAACACTCTTCCCAGTTCGTAGGACCTCAGAACGAGCCGATGGAAGGGTCGCATTCGTCACTAGATCACGACGTTACCCGGCGACGAGAAATGAAACTATCAGTAATTTGTACCCATTAAGTCAATAAACAGAAAGATAATTTGTACCGAATCAGCTAGCGTTCTACTCTGGGACCGGGTCGGAATCTCTTTCAGCAACCACACCTGAACCAAATATAAATTCCTGAGACGAATCCTGGCCATCCCTGAGCCACCCGAGCAATGACAAATCGTCACAAATGCCTACGTCATATTGGATGCGAAATAAATCGCTGCCCCATAGGCCTTCTGAGATGCGTCACAGAAGCCGTGGATCTGAACTTGTGCTCCCGGTCGGAATTGTACCCACCGCGGGACGCGAACCTTGTGGAGGGAACTATGGCTGCGAAGGAAATCATGCCAGCGTTGCCGTAGCTCTGCAGGGAGAAACTCGTCCCATCCAATGCCGGCTAACCATATATCCTGCATTAGGATCTTGGCCTGGACTACAAATGGGGACAACCATCCAGCGGGATCGGACAGTCTTGCGATTTCCGATAGGACGTCGCGCTTGGAATAATTCGCATTGACAACAAGCTCAGTCGGGACAAAATAGGACTCATCCGCCTTGGCGTTCCACCGTATTCCCAACGTTTTAGTGGTGCTCACCTTTTCGATGTCGAGGAAGTCACCTGAGAGCAGGTGGTCTGAAGGAAGCGCCTTTAGAAGAGTTCCCTCATTTGCTGTCCACTTGCGGAGAGGAAATCCTGCGGAGCTCAGAGCTGTCCTCAACTCCTGAATGGCTAAAGTAGCCTCGACCTTCGTGTGCGCTCCTGCAAGCACATCGTCCACGTACATATAATCTGAAATTATTCGAGACGCCCGTGGATACAGGGCGAGGACATCCTCGGACAGCTGCCGCAACGTTCGTAAAGCTAGAAACAGGGCACAATTAACTCCAAACGTGACAGTCTGAAGCTCATAGTCTCTGATGTCCCCACGATCATCTCGAAAGAGAATTCTCTGAAAAGCGGTGTGTGCAGGGTTTAGGAGAATCTGCCTATACATCTTGGTGATATCGGCATTAAAGACATATTGGAATGTTCGCCACTTTAGGATCTGGAGGGTGAGATCGGACTGAAGTACTGGCACTGGATGCAGGATGTCATTCAGGCTGTTCCAATTTGACGAAGGACTGGATGCGTTGAATACCACAAGGAATACCAACACGCGAATGATCTGGAATGCCCCAAGTTGATGTGCTCAGCATCCTTGAAGGGTAGGGATACTACATATTTCCCGTCCCGAGACCTGATAGTCGTTCGAGCGAAGTTTTCTTCGCACAAGTTATCAGACTCCTTTACCACTTTACATGGAAGATCCTCGCCCTCCCAAAATTTTGTGAGAAGTGTCTCCATGGTAGGTTCCGATTCTATTGATATCTTTGTTGTGAAGGACGAAACCCTACTAGTGGCTGTAGAAACTGGGCCGGTTAAAATCCACCCGAAAATGGTCTCTTGCCCTAGCAGTGACCCACATAAGTTTGGCTTCAAGCCGGAGAGGAGGACAGACGGAAGAATATCCGCCCCTATTAGAAGGTCGACCTGGGAGGGCTGGAAAAACCGTGGATCGGCCAACGGAATATTGGGAAGTCTTCCGAGAATGCTGCGATCGATCGAACTCGTCGGCAGATTCCCGGCCAGATTGGGCAACACCAACGCAGTCGTGTCTATCTTGAGCATCGGCTTCGCCGCCGTGCCCATCTGGAAATGACACATCCTTTGTGAGACACCTGTGCTGGTTTGGTTCAGCCCCGTGATTCTAGTTCTCACGGCCTGACAAGGAAGCTTGATTCGAGTTGCAAGCTTCTCGGAGATGAAGGTGCCCCCGGAGCCTGAGTCTATCAAAGCCCGTGCGGGAAAGTTTTCTCCCTGGTGACAGACTTGGACAATGGCCGTTCCTAAAAGGATGCCCTGCCGATTGGAGGCGAAATGAACAGAAGTGTTCGCGATGGGCTGATCTGGATTATGAGCCTGCGCTGCGCTGGTGGAAGTAGCAGGACATTCCTTATGAAGCAGCGTGTTGTGGCGGCCCTTGCACGTAAAACAATTGTGTCTACTTGTGCACTCCCGAAGATTGTGTCCTTTGGCGAAGCAATTAAGGCATAATCGCTTCTGCTTGATGTATTATACTCTTTGTGGTTGAGTCATCTGGAGGAAACGAGGACACTGCCGAACTGGATGTGACTCTCTGGAGCAGAGATCACAGGAGCGTACACGTGGGGCGACTTGCGTTTCAAAGGAGTTTACCCTTTTAGGCTGTGGGTTCCTGGGCTCCCTAGTATGTTGTGAGTTGGAAGTATGAAGTCGAACCTCTTCAATCGATTCTAGCGTGCGATATCTCTCTTCGAGAAACGAATTCATCTCGTCCCAGGTAGGAATTTCGGACTTGTTGTTCAACGACTGCTCCCACAATGAGAGAGTGACTGTTGGCAACTTGGAAGAGCAGAAGAAAATCAGAATGCAATCCCAATTTTCTGTGGAGACATTGGAGTGTTCCATGGCAATCAAACACCCTTGAATCGTGCTCTGAAGATCCTTCAAGGCCGTTCCTGATTCGGTGCCTATTTTCGGGAGATTGAAAAGAACCTTCAACTGGCTGTTTACTAAGAGTCGCTTGTTTTCAAAACGCTCTTGAAGTGCAGACCATGCGGATTGGAGCCCAGAATTCGTAAGGGGGGACTTGCTAACAATGGCGTGAGCTTCGCCGCTAGTTTTGGCGTTTAAGTGGAATAATTTTTCCACTGGAGTCAGCCTGGAATTATCGATGTAGATCGCTGTGAATAGGTCCCGGAAGGTAAGCCACCGCAGATAATCTCCAGTGAAGATTTCTGTGTCACATGGAAGCCTGCAACCCTTCGAGAACGTCTCAACGGACGGATTTGAACTCCCCTGAGAACTGAGGGCGGACAGACGGGCAATCTGTTCGTTTAATTGGGAAGCACACCTCTCATAAACCAAGTAGCAATTCTCATATTTGCTCTGAAGCTGCCGAACGCTTTCGCCACTTCCTTCGTGAAGGGCTAGTCGGGAGACTGCTTCGTATTCCCGCTCAACCTTGTCCCAGAGGGACTGGATTTGGTCTAGGCGGATCTATAGTGTAAAAGCATTGGGCTCGGCAGAGGACGAGGATGCCGCACAAATCTGGCTTTCAAATTTGCTAAAGCCGGTCGCTGGTGGCTTTAAAATCAAGCACCGCAGCGTCTAAGGGGGTTCTAGTTTTTGACCTCAAATTCCCAGCGGGTCCGGCCCCTGCGTTCCTTGGGCTAGGATCCCGCTTCTGGCCTGCTTCAGACATCATAATAGTTGTTTGAGAAAAAGCGCAAAATTAACACCAAAAAAGAAATAGAGGACAACCGTGTAAACTGGTGACTTGATTCTTCCGAGTAAATTGGCTGGAAAATGATGCTTGTAATTATTTTATTATTTATTTATATACAAGGTTCAAGGATTTGCTGTAGGAATGGAATAGTAGACGTGTTAATCTCTGTACTCAAGCCAGTAAACCGATCCAAATATAGTTAAATAACGTCGAGATGCAAGTATACGAAACGGTCGTTTGATCTGACGCAAAGTTTACTTTGCGGAAACCGTAGAACAAATATGCAGACCTGAGTACCGTCCGAAAAAAAACCAAAATGTAGAAGTACCGTCCACCAGAAATGCGGAATGGAGAAAAGCGGAATGGTACTGATGTGAACTGACGGAAAACCGAAACAATACGGTGATTTGAGTACCGTCCGAAAAAATTCAGAATGTAGAAGTACCGTCCACCAGAAATGCGGAATTTAGGAAATGCGGGATGGTACTGATGTGAACTGACGGAAAACCGAAACAATACGGTGATTTTAGTACCGTACGAAAAAATGCAGAATGTAGTAGTACCATCCACCAGAAATGCGGATTGTAGGAAATGCGGGATGGTACTGATGTGAACTGACGGAAAATCAAAACAATACGGTGATTTTAGTACCGTCCGAAAAAATTTAGAATGTAGCAGTACCGTCCACCAGAAATGCGAAATGTAGAAATGTAACGCAGTGTGAAGACACTGTTACTGTGGCCGAAGTAAATGTAGGAATATGTTTACATAAATGTGTATGTGTGTAGGTTTATGTATGTTTATATGTTTATATGGACAATTGGGAAATATTAATTGCACAAAATTAATATTTGTTTATGCAAACTCGATCAGTTGAACAAAATAAATTAATGTAGACAATCGATGACACTTGGAATTTCGGAACCAAATGTGTAATGTATGTATGTATGTAAATGTATGTTTATATGTTCATATGGACATTTGGGAACTATTAATTGCAAATCGATAAGTTGCAAAAAAAAATAAATGAATGTTGAAAACGATGACACTTGGAATTTTAGAACCAAATGTAGAATGTATGTATGTAGGTTAATGCAAAAAAAACCGATCACTTGCAAAGAATAAAAGAATGTAGGAAATTGATGACACTTGGAGTTTTGGAACCAACTGTAGAATTAGAACTATCACACATATGTACATACATCGTAAAAACTTCTGCCGGTCAAAGGGAAAATTGAAAAGGCGATATGGCGGTCGGCAAATGGCTTACAATTGGACAAAATGGCGTGCAGTACTTAGCTGTGGACTATCCCTCGAAGAATCCGGCTAACGAAGGACCAAAAAATGTAGTAGTGGCTCTGCTGGGGGTTGGTGCGATTGAGAACTGGATTGTTCTAACTCCAATTGAAAACGCAGAGACGAGGGTTGTGGTTTCTCCAAAAAGATAATCTTTATTCAGCGTATATATATGTGTATAAAAAGGGGGGTGCTCCAAAATCGTGATCGTGTTCTTGTAGAAGAAAAGAGTAAGTAAGAAAAAGTGTGGCCAGCGGTCCCTAATGGAAGCATACTCCCTTTTTCAAAAGAGAGTGGGGTGATTCCCTTCTCCATTTAGGGACGCGTGGAACTGGCACACGGGAGCTGGTGTAAACATTATGTATGTATTGTTTAGGTTATTATTTATTTACATATTTAGTTATTTTATTATTTATTTGTATGTTTAGTTATTATTATTTATTTACATATTTAGTTATTAGTGTTTATTTTATATTATTAATTTGTGAGGGCCAAACGGCTCCTCACATCCCCCTCGTTCTTCGGGGGACGAAGAGAGATGATGATCTTATTGGTGCGACTGACGTGGATGCGGTACTGCGCCCCCATCGCATGGAAGAGGAATTTGAGCAGTTGGCGCAGATTCTAGCGCTCGTCCTCCCGCGCCTAATCGACCAGGGAGTAAGGCAGTCGGTTGCCTCCCGTGGTCAGGACCCAATGGCTCGGAAACGGGACCATCCGATCCTCCGGCTCGGTGCTCGGGGTCCCCTTCGCCGGCTCTTCTAGGCCGTGCACGCTCTCCTGACCGACCTCTTCGTTTGCAGCGCTGCTGCCGCTCTGCCGGCTGTGGCTCTCCGGCTCCGGCTTCTCCTGCTCCGTCTCCCACACGCGCACGCCGAATACGTGCTCCGGATACAACTTGTCGAGGCCGCATACCTCCTCCCGGGTGATCTCGTCGGCCGGATCGAAATCTTGCGGGGGTAGCCAGCGCCGTGGATTTATCTGGAGTGTGCCGATCGCTGTCCAGATGGGGCAGTGAGGCACCATTGTCTCCCTCTGGGCGGAGCGGGTTGTATCGTGGAGGCAGCCCTGCCTCGGGAGAGGCACACGCCGTCTCCCCAGCTTCCTCCTGCTGTTGCTCCTGTGGATGCCACGGGTCGAGATACAGCACCCGGACATCTGGTGGGCGCGATAGACTAGCGGCCTTCTCCCTCTCCAGCTCCAGAGAGACGCACTCGCCCTCTCCTCGCCTTCCGGGATCTCGAAACTCCTCCCCATGACCGGTGTCGACCAGTCCTCTAGGCGGCGATGGTCGACCGAAGCCGCGAAGCAATCCTCGACGCCGCAGAGGGTTGACAACGAGATATCGTCGCTGGAACCCCAGGGGGTCGGCCTTGGCAGCTCCCAGTCTGCGTTGTCCTCGGTCTCTTCGGTCCCGGAGGACGTGTTGTAGTCCTCGTCGGGGGTCCTCCTTCCGGCATGGCCCGATTCCAGGGTCGGGCTCTGATGGGGTATTGGGCTGAACCGCTCGACGAAGGCCAGCGCGTCGACCCAGACCTGGGTGTCATGGGCAATCGAGCCCATGCGCATCTCCTCCGCGGGAACACGGCGTCACCGGTGGGACTTGCGGCCTCGTCGACGGTTGCTTCTGCCATATCTATGGGGAAAGAAACAAGAGTTTTTTATAAGTCTTTTGCCTTACGAAGAAGCAACCTAGTAAATTGTTAATAAACGTTAGTTGGGGTGGGTTAACTGTTGGTCCTGGGAGCATGGGGTTTCCCCATCAGGGGAGTGGGGACGTTGGGATGGCGCACCGACCAGCAAGTGGACCCCACTGACTCCGGCTTGGCTCCTGTCACAGGACTCCAGTTCTTTACTGGCTCTTGCCTGTCATTTTCATAGCCAAATGTTTGGCGTTTCCGGGCCTTAACCCTTTTCTTAGCCAAATGTTTGGCGTTTCCGGGCCTCAACCCTTTCTGGTGGCAGAACCTCTGGTTCCTGCCGCTGTACCGCCACTGCGGTCTTCCTCTGCGAAGCTTAGGGTCACACGCCGCTAACTTCCTCCTCGTTCTCCGGCTTCGCCGGTTCTAGATCGTTGACTGTCTCTTTTAAGTCTCCTAGTGATGCCGTCCTGCGCTGCTTACTCTGGACATGATGCAGACGCACGATCGTGGGCGCCAGGAACTTGATAACCTTGTATGGCCCTTCATATTTAGGGGCCAGCTTTGCCGCAAAATTATCCACCGCTTTGGATAAGTAGTGCTGCTTGACGAATACTAAAGATCCTAACCGTGGTCGAAGATCGTAGTGCTTCCGTTGTTCGAGTGAAGCTCGCTGAGTGTTCTCCTGGACGATCTTGAACACGTGGCGAAGCATTTCCGCTTTCGCGACGGGTGCTCGGGGAACTTCGCTTGGTCCCGGAGTAACTTCGTCATACAAGGCCCCTGGGAGCCGTGGCTCTCTGCCTTGAACGATGAAGGCCGGACTAAATCCGTTCGAATCCGAAACGCTGCTGTTTATCGCCAAGTTCAGCTCCGGTAACAATTCGTCCCAAGTCGTCTGCTTATCCTCGATGTACTGGGCGACCATAGTCTTAACGGTGTGCTTGGCCCTCTCCGTCGGGTTCTGCTGCGGTGTATAGGGTGCCGTATACTGGATCTCCATTCCCGCTTGTTTACAGAAAGCTTTAAAAGAACGACTAGTGAATTGAGTTCCGTTATCACAAACGAACCTACGTGGAATCCCGAAATGATTCAGAATCCTCTCCCTAAAGGACTTTTCAAGATGTGGTGAGGTAGCTTTTCTTAAGGGGACCAACTCAACCCATTAAGAGAAAGCGTCAAAAAATACCAGAAGCATGCTGTTTCCGCTCTTGGAACGCGGAAGTGGCCCGATGAAATCTGCGCAGACAGTGTCGAAAGGTTCACTGATCTGCCTGATAAACATTTTGCCCGCTGGTTTACTCTGACTGACCTTAAACCGCTGGCAAGTGTCACACTTGCGTACATACCTGGCTACATCACGGAAGAGTCCCGGCCAGTAATACCTCTGGGCGATCCGGGTGGTAGTCTTCCTGATTCCGAGATGTCCTGCCGTGGGCTGGTCGTGGCATTCCGACAGCACTCGCTGGCAGTGTTCCTTTGCCACGCACAGTTTCCACGGCACCGAGTCTTCATCATCGGGTCGTGCTCCAATATGGCGATATAGCTTCTGATTCTCGTATACATAGTCCGTAAATTCTCCAGGCTTGTCCTGGACGAGTTTCAGCATCCGCTGGTACCAAGTGGATGTGGGTTTGTCCTCCTGAATCCTCTGTATCACCTCCAAAGGCTGTCGTGACAGCGCATCCGCGACAACGTTCTGACTTCCGCGCCGATATGTGACGTCAAATTGGTACTGCTGCAATTCTAAGGCCCAGCGCGCGATTCGTCACTTGGGATTATCGATTGAGTTGAGCCATTAATGGGTCCTCACAAAAGCCAATAAAAAAGAGTCAGTACTTAGATCTGAGAAAATCTCTTAGTGATCCGAATTGGACGCAAAAGAAACAAATAAGGCAACGTAGGACTTGTACGGAGGCCTTCCTCGAATGTGAATCAACGCCACATATCGCAAATGTTCGGAGAGCACGGAGTCTATCTGCGGGTTGATTTCCCATTATTTGTGATATCTGTCGAGCCTTGCATTTAAAGCAGCGCACACATGATCGAACTGTCTGACTGCAGAGTTCCTGAGCGTTTACGGTACAAATACGCTGTCCTAGGATGCTCACAAGTGCTCGAGGGCCGACATGAAAATTGGAATATGTGCAAATGCCGGACGTAGCTCTGTACAAATTGCGAGCGTTTCGTCAACAGCAAGGGAAACTTGGCATCATATGATATAGGAGCGTTAGCTAGTCGCCCCCAAATTCGCAAAAACGAAAAGTTGCACCAAGTGCCCGAATCCTCATGGATGAATGGGTTCAATCGCTGAAGACTTGGGCCGACCTTGGAGCCTTTACGAACTTTTCAATATCTACTCGATACTCGTGCTTTTGTACTATTTTGATAATCTTATGAAACGCTTCATTAGATTCAGTCGGTGACAGAGTTTCTTCGAAAACTATACTCTTGTCTTTGCGAACACTCTAAGCACTCTTAGCAGTTTGATGTGTGACAAGAATCCCTCGATGACATCCAGCAAATCGGAAGTTTGCACAGCAGCGGTCAGTCCGACCACAGTCTTCCTTGCTTCCTGACGCAAGACTTCCTCATTCAGTTCGAAATGCGCAATTATGAGCCAGTTTTCTTCTTCGTCCTTCAGATATGATGGGCCAGTGAGTGACGATCTGTCATTGCTCGGGTGGCTCAGGGATGGCCAGGATTCGTCTCAGGAATTTATATTTGGTTCAGGTGTGGTGGCTGCAAGAGATTCCGAACCGGTCCCAGAGTAGAACGCCAGCTAATACGGTTCAAATTATCTTTATGTTTATTGACTTAATAGGTTCAGATTAATGATAGTTTCATTTCTCGTCGCCTGGTAACGTCGTGATCTAGTGACGGGTGCGTCCCTTCCATCGGCTCGTTCTGAGGTCCTAAGAACTGGGAAGAGTTTTTAGAGGCCGGTCAGGTCTACTACAAGTGGGAATAGTTTGAGAGGCCGGTCAGGTCTACTAACAAATAAGAAGAGTTTTAGAGGCCGATCAGGTCTACTACAAATGAGAAGAGTTTTAGAGGCCGGTCAGGTCTACCAATTATGAGAAGAGTTTTAGAGGCCGGTTAGGTCTACTAATCAATGAGAACCGTTTAGAGGCCGGTAGGTCTACTAATTATGAGAAGAGTTTAGAGGGCGGTCTGGTCTACTAAATATGATAAGGTAGGTAGGTAGGTATCAGTGGTGAGGTTACTATTTGTAACCTCCAATTAGAGCTATGCTCCGTTTTGATCCACACCCTCGTTTTGGTTATAGTCTGCGCCTCCCTTCAGTACCAGCCCGTGTCATTCAGGTAAGCTAGGATGGCACTCACTGACTGCCTCCCCACTTTCCCTAGTGACCCGAGTTGGTGGGCTAAGAAGTGACGCGCTCTAAGCTCGTTAAAAGCCGGGCAGTGACATAGTAGATGCTCCGGTGTCTCCTTGCAGCTTCTGCAGTGTGGGTTATACGGTAGGCCCATCTTACTGGCATGCGTGCCTATTGACCAGTGGCCCGTGATGGCTGCCGTTACCCTTGTTTTACTCTTGGAGATCAG
Source organism: Drosophila aff. chauvacae BK-2020 (assembly GCA_018903765.1). Classification (NCBI taxonomy): domain Eukaryota; kingdom Metazoa; phylum Arthropoda; class Insecta; order Diptera; family Drosophilidae; genus Drosophila; species Drosophila aff. chauvacae BK-2020. The sequence continues at coordinate 779,025 of JAEIGO010000106.1, forward strand.
CTCTGCAGTCCGTCACCTATTGTATTCAGGCCAGCACAGTTTCGATCCTGTGTTCCGCCTTCATCGACCATTCTTTGCTGGCTAGTACTTTGAAGTGGTCGTGAATTTCGGCCTAAAGCGTGTTCAGAGATACTTGAATATCTGTTGTTACTGCAATTTCTTCTGACCCTTTTCTGGCCATTTCGTCCGCATTTTCGTTGCCGGGGATGTCATTGTGTACCCAAGCTATCTGCACCCTGTTGTATTCTGCGAGTCTGTTTAGTGCCTCCTTACATTTGGCGACCAGTGTAGATGAAGTCCTTGCTGTTGCGAGAGATTTGATGGCCGCTTGGTATTCTGGAGGTCTCGGTCCAATGAAAGTTCAGCTGCTTTCAAAATCCAAGGACCTCCGCCTGGAACACTGTTGCTGACCCTGGGAGGTGGAAGGACTCTTCTATCCCCCAGGTTTCGGCAAAGATTCCGGCCCCTACCCCGCCGCTCATCTTTGAGCCATCGGTGAAGAGTGATACCTCATCTGGCTCGGTTATACTCCCTCTTCTCCACTCTTCTCTTGTTGGGTATTTTGTAGTATATGCATTGCCAAACCGCATCTCGGTTGTCATGTAATCGGTATTTACTGTAATCGATCGTTTATGTCTAGGCGGATCTATAGTGTAAAAGCATTGGGCTCGGCAGAGGACGAGGATGCCGCACAAATCTGGCTTTCAAATTTGCTAAAGCCGGTCGCTGGTGGCTTTAAAATCAAGCACCGCAGCGTCTAAGGGGGTTCTAGTTTTTGACCTCAAATTCCCAGCGGGTCCGGCCCCTGCGTCCCTTGGGCTAGGATCCCGCTTCTGGCCTGCTTCAGACATCATAATAGTTGTTTGAGAAAAAGCGCAAAATTAACACCAAAAAAGAAATAGAGGACAACCGTGTAAACTGGTGACTTGATTCTTCCGAGTAAATTGGCTGGAAAATGATGCTTGTAATTATTTTATTATTTATTTATATACAAGGTTCAAGGATTTGCTGTAGGAATGGAATAGTAGACGTGTTAATCTCTGTACTCAAGCCAGTAAACCGATCCAAATATAGTTAAATAACGTCGAGATGCAAGTATACGAAACGGTCGTTTGATCTGACGCAAAGTTTACTTTGCGGAAACCGTAGAACAAATATGCAGACCTGAGTACCGTCCGAAAAAAAACCAAAATGTAGAAGTACCGTCCACCAGAAATGCGGAATGGAGAAAAGCGGAATGGTACTGATGTGAACTGACGGAAAACCGAAACAATACGGTGATTTGAGTACCGTCCGAAAAAATTCAGAATGTAGAAGTACCGTCCACCAGAAATGCGGAATTTAGGAAATGCGGGATGGTACTGATGTGAACTGACGGAAAACCGAAACAATACGGTGATTTTAGTACCGTACGAAAAAATTCAGAATGTAGTAGTACCATCCACCAGAAATGCGGAATGTAGGAAATGCGGGATGGTACTGATGTGAACTGACGGAAAATCAAAACAATACGGTGATTTTAGTACCGTCCGAAAAAATTTAGAATGTAGCAGTACCGTCCACCAGAAATGCGAAATGTAGAAATGTAACGCAGTGTGAAGACACTGTTACTGTGGCCGAAGTAAATGTAGGAATATGTAAATGTGTATGTGTGTAGGTTTATGTATGTTTATATGTTTATATGGACAATTGGGAAATATTAATTGCACAAAATTAATATTTGTTTATGCAAACTCGATCAGTTGAACAAAATAAATTAATGTAGACAATCGATGACACTTGGAATTTCGGAACCAAATGTGTAATGTATGTATGTAGGTAAATGTATGTTTATATGGACAATTGGGAAATATTAATTGAAAAAAATTAATATTTGTTTATGCAAACTCGATCAGTTGAACAAAATAAATTAATGTAGACAATCGATGACACTTGGAATTTCGGAACCAAATGTGTAATGTATGTATGTATGTAAATGTATGTTTATATGTTCATATGGACAATTGGGAACTATTAATTGCAAATCGATAAGTTGCAAAAAAAAATAAATGAATGTTGAAAACGATGACACTTGGAATTTTGGAACCAAATGTAAAATGTATGTATGTAGGTTAATGCAAAAAAAAACCGATCACTTGCAAAGAATAAAAGAATGTAGGAAATTGATGACACTTGGAGTTTTGGAACCAACTGTAGAATTAGAACTATCACACATATGTACATAAAAGGCGATATGGCGGTCGGCAAAAGGCTTACAATTGGACAAAATGGCGTGCAGTACTTAGCTGTGGACTATCCCTCGAAGAATCCGGCTAACGAAGGACCAAAAAATGTAGTAGTGGCTCTGCTGGGGGTTGGTGCGACTGAGAACTGGATTGTTCTAACTCCAATTGAAAACGCAGAGACGAGGGTTGTGGTTTCTCCATAAAGATAATCTTTATTCAGCGTATATATATGTGTATAAAAAGGGGGGTGCTCCAAAATCGTGATCGTGTTCTTGTAGAAGAAAAGAGTAAGTAAGAAAAAGTGTGGCCAGCGGTCCCTAATGGAAGCATACTCTCTTTTTCAAAAGAGAGTGGGGTGATTCCCTTCTCCATTTAGGGACGCGTGGAACTGGCACACGGGAGCTGGTGTAAACATTATGTATGTATTGTTTAGGTTATTATTTATTTACATATTTAGTTATTTTATTATTTATTTGTATGTTTAGTTATTATTATTTATTTACATATTTAGTTATTAGTGTTTATTTTATATTATTAATTTGTGAGGGCCAAACGGCTCCTCACATCCCCCTCGTTCTTCGGGGGACGAAGAGAGATGATGATCTTATTGGTGCGGCTGACGTGGATGCGGTACTGCGCCCCCATCGCATGGAAGAGGAATTTGAGCAGTTGGCGCAGATTCTAGCGCTCGTCCTCCCGCGCCTAATCGACCAGGGAGTAAGGCAGTCGGTTGCCTCCCGTGGTCAGGACCCAATGGCTCGGAAACGGGACCATCCGATCCTCCGGCTCGGTGCTTGGGGTCCCCTTCGCCGGCTCTTCTAGGCCGTGCACGCTCTCCTGACCGACCTCTTCGTTTGCAGCGCTGCTGCCGCTCTGCCGGCTGTGGCTCTCCGGCTCCGGCTTCTCCTGCTCCGTCTCCCACACGCGCACGCCGAATACGTGCTCCGGATACAACTTGTCGAGGCCGCATACCTCCTCCCGGGTGATCTCGTCGGCCGGATCGAAATCTTGCGGGGGTAGCCAGCGCCGTGGATTTATCTGGAGTGTGCCGATCGCTGTCCAGATGGGGCAGTGAGGCACCATTGTCTCCTCTGGGCGGAGCGGGTTGTATCGTGGAGGCAGCCCTGCCTCGGGAGAGGCACACGCCGTCTCCCCAGCTTCCTCCTGCTGTTGCTCCTGTGGATGCCACGGGTCGAGATACAGCACCCGGACATCTGGTGGGCGCGATAGACTAGCGGCCTTCTCCCTCTCCAGCTCCAGAGAGACGCACTCGCCCTCTCCTCGCCTTCCGGGATCTCGAAACTCCTCCCCATGACCGGTGTCGACCAGTCCTCTAGGCGGCGATGGTCGACCGAAGCCGCGAAGCAATCCTCGACGCCGCAGAGGGTTGACAACGAGATATCGTCGCTGGAACCCCAGGGGGTCGGCCTTGGCAGCTCCCAGTCTGCGTTGTCCTCGGTCTCTTCGGTCCCCGAGGACGTGTTGTAGTCCTCGTCGGGGGTCCTCCTTCCGGCATGGCCCGATTCCAGGGTCGGGCTCTGATGGGGTATTGGGCTGAACCGCTCGACGAAGGCCAGCGCGTCGACCCAGACCTGGGTGTCGTATCGGCGTTGCCCGCGGTAGTGGTCCGTTTCCGGCGGGTAGAACGGCAATCGAGCCCATGCGCATCTCCTCCGCGGGAACACGGCGTCACCGGTGGGACTTGCGGCCTCGTCGACGGTTGCTTCTGCCATATCTATGGGGAAAGAAACAAGAGTTTTTTATAAGTCTTTTGCCTTACGAAGAAGCAACCTAGTAAATTGTTAATAAACGTTAGTTGGGGTGGGTTAACTGTTGGTCCTGGGAGCATGGGGTTTCCCCATCAGGGGAGTGGGGACGTTGGGATGGCGCACCGACCAGCAAGTGGACCCCACTGACTCCGGCTTGGCTCCTGTCACAGGACTCCAGTTCTTTACTGGCTCTTGCCTGTCATTTTCATAGCCAAATGTTTGGCGTTTCCGGGCCTCAACCCTTTTCTTAGCCAAATGTTTGGCGTTTCCGGGCCTCAACCCTTTCTGGTGGCAGAACCTCTGGTTCCTGCCGCTGTACCGCCACTGCGGTCTTCTTCTGCGAAGCTTAGGGTCACACGCCGCTAACTTCCTCCTCGTTCTCCGGCTTCGCCGGTTCTAGATCGTTGACTGTCTCTTTTAAGTCTCCTAGTGATGCCGTCCTGCGCTGCTTACTCTGGACATGATGCAGACGCACGATCGTGGGCGCCAGGAACTTGATAACCTTGTATGGCCCTTCATATTTAGGGGCCAGCTTTGCCGCAAAATTATCCACCGCTTTGGATAAGTAGTGCTGCTTGACGAATACTAAAGATCCTAACCGTGGTCGAAGATCGTAGTGCTTCCGTTGTTCGAGTGAAGCTCGCTGAGTGTTCTCCTGGACGATCTTGAACACGTGGCGAAGCATTTCCGCTTTCGCGACGGGTGCTCGGGGAACTTCGCTTGGTCCCGGAGTAACTTCGTCATACAAGGCCCCTGGTAGCCGTGGCTCTCTGCCTTGAACGATGAAGGCCGGACTAAATCCGTTCGAATCCGAAACGCTGCTGTTTATCGCCAAGTTCAGCTCCGGTAACAATTCGTCCCAAGTCGTCTGCTTATCCTCGATGTACTGGGCGACCATAGTCTTAACGGTGTGCTTGGCCCTCTCCGTCGGGTTCTGCTGCGGTGTATAGGGTGCCGTATACTGGATCTCCATTCCCGCTTGTTTACAGAAAGCTTTAAAAGAACGACTAGTGAATTGAGTTCCGTTATCACAAACGAACCTACGTGGAATCCCGAAATGATTCAGAATCCTCTCCCTAAAGGACTTTTCAAGATGTGGTGAGGTAGCTTTTCTTAAGGGGACCAACTCAACCCATTAAGAGAAAGCGTCAAAAAATACCAGAAGCATGCTGTTTCCGCTCTTGGAACGCGGAAGTGGCCCGATGAAATCTGCGCAGACAGTGTCGAAAGGTTCACTGATCTGCCTGATAAACATTTTGCCCGCTGGTTTACTCTGACTGACCTTAAACCGCTGGCAAGTGTCACACTTGCGTACATACCTGGCTACATCACGGAAGAGTCCCGGCCAGTAATACCTCTGGGCGATCCGGGTGGTAGTCTTCCTGATTCCGAGATGTCCTGCCGTGGGCTGGTCGTGGCATTCCGACAGCACTCGCTGGCAGTGTTCCTTTGCCACGCACAGTTTCCACGGCACCGAGTCTTCATCATCGGGTCGTGCTCCAATATGGCGATATAGCTTCTGATTCTCGTATACATAGTCCGGAAATTCTCCAGGCTTGTCCTGGACGAGTTTCAGCATCCGCTGGTACCAAGTGGATGTGGGTTTGTCCTCCTGAATCCTCTGTATCACCTCCAAAGGCTGTCGTGACAGCGCATCCGCGACAACGTTCTGACTTCCGCGCCGATATGTGACGTCAAATTGGTACTGCTGCAATTCTAAGGCCCAGCGCGCGATTCGTCACTTGGGATTATCGATTGAGTTGAGCCATTAATGGGTCCTCACAAAAGCCAATAAAAAAGAGTCAGTACTTAGATCTGAGAAAATCTCTTAGTGATCCGAATTGGACGCAAAAGAAACAAATAAGGCAACGTAGGACTTGTACGGAGGCCTTCCTCGAATGTGAATCAACGCCACATATCGCAAATGTTCGGAGAGCACGGAGTCTATCTGCGGGTTGATTTCCCATTATTTGTGATATCTGTCGAGCCTTGCATTTAAAGCAGCGCACACATGATCGAACTGTCTGACTGCAGAGTTCCTGAGCGTTTACGGTACAAATACGCTGTCCTAGGATGCTCACAAGTGCTCGAGGGCCGACATGAAAATTGGAATATGTGCAAATGCCGGACGTAGCTCTGTACAAATTGCGAGCGTTTCGTCAACAGCAAGGGAAACTTGGCATCATATGATATAGGAGCGTTAGCTAGTCGCCCCCAAACTCGCAAAAACGAAAAGTTGCACCAAGTGCCCGAATCCTCATGGATGAATGGGTTCAATCGCTGAAGACTTGGGCCGACCTTGGAGCCTTTACGAACTTTTCAATATCTACTCGATACTCGTGCTTTTGTACTATTTTGATAATCTTATGAAACGCTTCATTAGATTCAGTCGGTGACAGAGTTTCTTCGAAAACTATACTCTTGTCTTTGCGAACACTCTAAGCACTCTTAGCAGTTTGATGTGTGACAAGAATCCCTCGATGACATCCAGCAAATCGGAAGTTTGCACAGCAGCGGTCAGTCCGACCACAGTCTTCCTTGCTTCCTGACGCAAGACTTCCTCATTCAGTTCGAAATGCGCAATTATGAGCCAGTTTTCTTCTTCGTCCTTCAGATATGATGGGCCAGTGAGTGACGATCTGTCATTGCTCGGGTGGCTCAGGGATGGCCAGGATTCGTCTCAGGAATTTATATTTGGTTCAGGTGTGGTGGCTGCAAGAGATTCCGAACCGGTCCCAGAGTAGAACGCCAGCTAATACGGTTCAAATTATCTTTATGTTTATTGACTTAATAGGTTCAGATTAATGATAGTTTCATTTCTCGTCGCCTGGTAACGTCGTGATCTAGTGACGGGTGCGTCCCTTCCATCGGCTCGTTCTGAGGTCCTAAGAACTGGGAAGAGTTTTAGAGGCCGGTCAGGTCTACTACAAGTGGGAATAGTTTGAGAGGCCGGTCAGGTCTACTAACAAATAAGAAGAGTTTTAGAGGCCGATCAGGTCTACTACAAATGAGAAGAGTTTTAGAGGCCGGTCAGGTCTACCAATTATGAGAAGAGTTTTAGAGGCCGGTTAGGTCTACTAATCAATGAGAACCGTTTAGAGGCCGGTAGGTCTACTAATTATGAGAAGAGTTTAGAGGGCGGTCTGGTCTACTAAATATGATAAGGTAGGTAGGTAGGTATCAGTGGTGAGGTTACTATTTGTAACCTCCAATTAGAGCTATGCTCCGTTTTGATCCACACCCTCGTTTTGGTTATAGTCTGCGCCTCCCCTTCAGTACCAGCCCGTGTCATTCAGGTAAGCTAGGATGGCACTCACTGACTGCCTCCCCACTTTCCCTAGTGACCCGAGTTGGTGGGCTAAGAAGTGACGCGCTCTAAGCTCGTTAAAAGCCGGGCAGTGACATAGTAGATGCTCCGGTGTCTCCTTGCAGCTTCTGCAGTGTGGGTTATACGGTAGGCCCATCTTACTGGCATGCGTGCCTATTGACCAGTGGCCCGTGATGGCTGCCGTTACCCTTGTTTTACTCTTGGAGATCAGCTCTGCAGTCCGTCACCTATTGTATTCAGGCCAGCACAGTTTCGATCCTGTGTTCCGCCTTCATCGACCATTCTTTGCTGGCTAGTACTTTGAAGTGGTCGTGAATTTCGGCCTAAAGCGTGTTCAGAGATACTTGAATATCTGTTGTTACTGCAATTTCTTCTGACCCTTTTCTGGCCATTTCGTCCGCATTTTCGTTGCCGGGGATGTCATTGTGTACCCAAGCTATCTGCACCCTGTTGTATTCTGCGAGTCTGTTTAGTGCCTCCTTACATTTGGCGACCAGTGTAGATGAAGTCCTTGCTGTTGCGAGAGATTTGATGGCCGCTTGGTATTCTGGAGGTCTCGGTCCAATGAAAGTTCAGCTGCTTTCAAAATCCAAGGACCTCCGCCTGGAACACTGTTGCTGACCCTGGGAGGTGGAAGGACTCTTCTATCCCCCAGGTTTCGGCAAAGATTCCGGCCCTCTACCCCGCCGCTCATCTTTGAGCCATCGGTGAAGAGTGATACCTCATCTGGCTCGGTTATACTCCCTCTTCTCCACTCTTCTCTTGTTGGGTATTTTGTAGTATATGCATTGCCAAACCGCATCTCGGTTGTCATGTAATCGGTATTTACTGTAATCGATCGTTTATGTCTAGGCGGATCTATAGTGTAAAAGCATTGGGCTCGGCAGAGGACGAGGATGCCGCACAAATCTGGCTTTCAAATTTGCTAAAGCCGGTCGCTGGTGGCTTTAAAATCAAGCACCGCAGCGTCTAAGGGGGTTCTAGTTTTTGACCTCAAATTCCCAGCGGGTCCGGCCCCTGCGTCCCTTGGGCTAGGATCCCGCTTCTGGCCTGCTTCAGACATCATAATAGTTGTTTGAGAAAAAGCGCAAAATTAACACCAAAAAAGAAATAGAGGACAACCGTGTAAACTGGTGACTTGATTCTTCCGAGTAAATTGGCTGGAAAATGATGCTTGTAATTATTTTATTATTTATTTATATACAAGGTTCAAGGATTTGCTGTAGGAATGGAATAGTAGACGTGTTAATCTCTGTACTCAAGCCAGTAAACCGATCCAAATATAGTTAAATAACGTCGAGATGCAAGTATACGAAACGGTCGTTTGATCTGACGCAAAGTTTACTTTGCGGAAACCGTAGAACAAATATGCAGACCTGAGTACCGTCCGAAAAAAACCAAAATGTAGAAGTACCGTCCACCAGAAATGCGGAATGGAGAAAAGCGGAATGGTACTGATGTGAACTGACGGAAATCCGAAACAATACGGTGATTTGAGTACCGTCCGAAAAAATTCAGAATGTAGAAGTACCGTCCACCAGAAATGCGGAATTTAGGAAATGCGGGATGGTACTGATGTGAACTGACGGAAAACCGAAACAATACGGTGATTTTAGTACCGTACGAAAAATTCAGAATGTAGTAGTACCATCCACCAGAAATGCGGAATGTAGGAAATGCGGGATGGTACTGATGTGAACTGACGGAAAACCAAAACAATACGGTGATTTTAGTACCGTCCGAAAAAATTTAGAATGTAGCAGTACCGTCCACCAGAAATGCGAAATGTAGAAATGTAACGCAGTGTGAAGACACTGTTACTGTGGCCGAAGTAAATGTAGGAATATGTAAATGTGTATGTGTGTAGGTTTATGTATGTTTATATGTTTATATGGACAATTGGGAAATATTAATTGCACAAAATTAATATTTGTTTATGCAAACTCGATCAGTTGAACAAAATAAATTAATGTAGACAATCGATGACACTTGGAATTTCGGAACCAAATGTGTAATGTATGTATGTATGTAAATGTATGTTTATATGTTCATATGGACAATTGGGAACTATTAATTGCAAATCGATAAGTTGCAAAAAAAAATAAATGAATGTTGAAAACGATGACACTTGGAATTTTGGAACCAAATGTAAAATGTATGTATGTAGGTTAATGCAAAAAAAAACCGATCACTTGCAAAGAATAAAAGAATGTAGGAAATTGATGACACTTGGAGTTTTGGAACCAACTGTAGAATTAGAACTATCACACATATGTACATACATCGTAAAAACTTCTGCCGGTCAAAGGGAAAATTGAAAAGGCGATATGGCGGTCGGCAAAAGGCTTACAATTGGACAAAATGGCGTGCAGTACTTAGCTGTGGACTATCCCTCGAAGAATCCGGCTAACGAAGGACCAAAAAATGTAGTAGTGGCTCTGCTGGGGGTTGGTGCGACTGAGAACTGGATTGTTCTAACTCCAATTGAAAACGCAGAGACGAGGGTTGTGGTTTCTCCAAAAAGATAATCTTTATTCAGCGTATATATATGTGTATAAAAAGGGGGGTGCTCCAAAATCGTGATCGTGTTCTTGTAGAAGAAAAGAGTAAGTAAGAAAAAGTGTGGCCAGCGGTCCCTAATGGAAGCATACTCCCTTTTTCAAAAGAGAGTGGGGTGATTCCCTTCTCCATTTAGGGACGCGTGGAACTGGCACACAGGAGCTGGTGTAAACATTATGTATGTATTGTTTAGGTTATTATTTATTTACATATTTAGTTATTTTATTATTTATTTGTATGTTTAGTTATTATTATTTATTTACATATTTAGTTATTAGTGTTTATTTTATATTATTAATTTGTGAGGGCCAAACGGCTCCTCACATCCCCCTCGTTCTTCGGGGGACGAAGAGAGATGATGATCTTATTGGTGCGGCTGACGTGGATGCGGTACTGCGCCCCCATCGCATGGAAGAGGAATTTGAGCAGTTGGCGCAGATTCTAGCGCTCGTCCTCCCGCGCCTAATCGACCAGGGAGTAAGGCAGTCGGTTGCCTCCCGTGGTCAGGACCCAATGGCTCGGAAACGGGACCATCCGATCCTCCGGCTCGGTGCTCGGGGTCCACTTCGCCGGCTCTTCTAGGCCGTGCACGCTCTCCTGTCCGACCTCTTCGTTTGCAGCGCTGCTGCCGCTCTGCCGGCTGTGGCTCTCCGGCTCCGGCTTCTCCTGCTCCGTCTCCCACACGCGCACGCCGAATACGTGCTCCGGATACAACTTGTCGAGGCCGCATACCTCCTCCCGGGTGATCTCGTCGGCCGGATCGAAATCTTGCGGGGGTAGCCAGCGCCGTGGATTTATCTGGAGTGTGCCGATCGCTGTCCAGATGGGGCAGTGAGGCACCATTGTCTCCTCTGGGCGGAGCGGGTTGTATCGTGGAGGCAGCCCTGCCTCGGGAGAGGCACACGCCGTCTCCCCAGCTTCCTCCTGCTGTTGCTCCTGTGGATGCCACGGGTCGAGATACAGCACCCGGACATCTGGTGGGCGCGATAGACTAGCGGCCTTCTCCCTCTCCAGCTCCAGAGAGACGCACTCGCCCTCTCCTCGCCTTCCGGGATCTCGAAACTCCTCCCCATGACCGGTGTCGACCAGTCCTCTAGGCGGCGATGGTCGACCGAAGCCGCGAAGCAATCCTCGACGCCGCAGAGGGTTGACAACGAGATATCGTCGCTGGAACCCCAGGGGGTCGGCCTTGGCAGCTCCCAGTCTGCGTTGTCCTCGGTCTCTTCGGTCCCCGAGAACGTGTTGTAGTCCTCGTCGGGGGTCCTCCTTCCGGCATGGCCCGATTCCAGGGTCGGGCTCTGATGGGGTATTGGGCTGAACCGCTCGACGAAGGCCAGCGCGTCGACCCAGACCTGGGTGTCGTATCGGCGTTGCCCGCGGTAGTGGTCCGTTTCCGGCGGGTAGAACGGCAATCGAGCCCATGCGCATCTCCTCCGCGGGAACACGGCGTCACCGGTGGGACTTGCGGCCTCGTCGACGGTTGCTTCTGCCATATCTATGGGGAAAGAAACAAGAGTTTTTTATAAGTCTTTTGCCTTACGAAGAAGCAACCTAGTAAATTGTTAATAAACGTTAGTTGGGGTGGGTTAACTGTTGGTCCTGGGAGCATGGGGTTTCCCCATCAGGGGAGTGGGGACGTTGGGATGGCGCACCGACCAGCAAGTGGACCCCACTGACTCCGGCTTGGCTCCTGTCACAGGACTCCAGTTCTTTACTGGCTCTTGCCTGTCATTTTCATAGCCAAATGTTTGGCGTTTCCGGGCCTCAACCCTTTTCTTAGCCAAATGTTTGGAGTTTCCGGGCCTCAACCCTTTCTGGTGGCAGAACCTCTGGTTCCTGCCGCTGTACCGCCACTGCGGTCTTCCTCTGCGAAGCTTAGGGTCACACGCCGCTAACTTCCTCCTCGTTCTCCGGCTTCGCCGGTTCTAGATCGTTGACTGTCTCTTTTAAGTCTCCTAGTGATGCCGTCCTGCGCTGCTTACTCTGGACATGATGCAGACGCACGATCGTGGGCGCCAGGAACTTGATAACCTTGTATGGCCCTTCATATTTAGGGGCCAGCTTTGCCGCAAAATTATCCACCGCTTTGGATAAGTAGTGCTGCTTGACGAATACTAAAGATCCTAACCGTGGTCGAAGATCGTAGTGCTTCCGTTGTTCGAGTGAAGCTCGCTGAGTGTTCTCCTGGACGATCTTGAACACGTGGCGAAGCATTTCCGCTTTCGCGACGGGTGCTCGGGGAACTTCGCTTGGTCCCGGAGTAACTTCGTCATACAAGGCCCCTGGGAGCCGTGGCTCTCTGCCTTGAACGATGAAGGCCGGACTAAATCCGTTCGAATCCGAAACGCTGCTGTTTATCGCCAAGTTCAGCTCCGGTAACAATTCGTCCCAAGTCGTCTGCTTATCCTCGATGTACTGGGCGACCATAGTCTTAACGGTGTGCTTGGCCCTCTCCGTCGGGTTGTGACGTTCAGTCAAGCCTCGGGTAGGTCAGGGCTGGCCAGGATCATCCAGGACATTTATTTGTTTCAGGAAAGTGGTGCTAGACAGGGAAATTCCGACCCGAGCCCCAGTAATAACGCTGGTTTTAACCTGAACTAGGCTTACAATATATATATATATAGTTTATTGATATTAGTGACAGAGTAACTATTTCCGGAGCCGGGGTTCCGACCAACAAGCGTCCGTGTTCCGCGGAAGGGTCTCGTGTCCGGGGTCCGTGGAGGTGCTTCCTGCCGTCCGGGTGGGATGATTGGGGATCCAGCGACGCGCCCCCTTTGTCCTCGGAAATACGTAGTGTTGGTTAATTAAGACGAGACCGTCAATAAGGATACGTAGTATTAATGGAGTAGGACGGAACCGTCAGCGAGATACTTAGTGTCGAGCAAAACTAGGACGGAGCCGTCAGCAGGACGAAACCGTCAGCGAGTGGTGAGAAATGGGACGAAACCGTCTGCAGGACGAAACCGTCAGCGGGTTGTGAGAAATAGGACGAGACCGTCTGCAGGACGAAACCGTCAGCGAGTTGTGAGAAATAGGACGAAACCGTCTGCAGGACGAAGCCGTCAGCGTGTTGCGAGAATTAGGACGAAGCCGTCAACGATATACGAGAAATAGGACGAAGCCGTCTGCAGGACGAAGCCGTCAGCGATGTAGGAGAAATAGGACGAAGCCGTCTGCAGGACGAAGCCGTCAGCGATGTAGGAGAAATAGGACGAAGCCGTCTGCAGGACGAAGCCGTCAGCGAGGTATGCGAGAAATAGGACGAAGCCGTCTGCAGGACGAAGCCGTCAGCAAGGTATGAGAAATAGGACGAAGCCGTCAGCAAGGTATGCGAGAAATAGGACGAAGCCGTCTGCAGGACGAAGCCGTCAGCAAGGTATGCGAGAAATAGGACGAAGCCGTCTGCAGGACGAAGCCGTCAGCAAGGTATGCGAGAAATAGGACGAAGCCGTCTGCGGGACGAGACCGTCAGCGAGATATGAGAAAATAGGACGAAGCCGTCTGCAGGACGAAGCCGTCAGCGAAAGACTTAGTATTGAAATATAGACTTAGTATGGAAAAGTAGGACGAAGCCGTCAACCGATACCTAGTATAGTTAAGTCTTACTCCTTTGTTACCGCTGCTTCCAGTTCCTTAGTTGCTGCTTGCTGCTTGCTTGCTGCGCGCTAGGTGACTTCCACCTTGGTCGACTCCGACCACCGAATGATATCTCTGAGGCCAGCGGCCGGCTTTATATAGCGCTTGGCCGGTTTTAGTGTGCCCGCTCGGGCTGTGGGTTTGCCCGAATTAGTGTGGCCGGATGTTCGGTATTTGCCCGAATCAGTGTGGCCGGAGTTCGGGTTTGGGCGCGCGCGCGGGTTTTGTTCGAATTTGAACTTCTTTATCACTGGTTATTATTTATTTAGCTTATTATGATTTAGTATTTAGTTATTTGTGCGCGCCCCGCGTCACACTCCCCCCTCCCTTGGGAAGTGACGCTTTATCGTCACATAGTTTCCCCTATTGGAGGAGATGCGCCACCATGTGTTGCCGTCTTTTTCTATCCAGCGTAGTTGGGTCTTTTTCTTTTTCTGTGCCAGTGTTGCCCGTATCTTTCTCATTGTCTCGTCTGAGATTCGGGCTCCTTCCGGCATTGTCCATCCTGATACGCTTCTCCTGTTGTCCGTATGGAGTTCCAGGATGTCCCGATCTGGTGAGCTTTCTCGCAGTGTTATGTCCCTTGACGCTGAGCCCATTATTCCGGCTGTTCGGAAGTTGATGAGCCTTGTTGATGTTTCCATTGGTCGGTTTTCATAGCGTTGTCCGGTTGTTTGTGCGGTTGTCGTCGTTGGTGTGTTTGTTGTCTGTATCTGCCGGCTGCTCTGCTGGCGTCCATTGCCGTTCCTTGGAAGATGCGCGATTCTGGTCCGGCCCCTTTGGACGATCTCCGTCACCGGTCGGGCCCTTCCTTCGTCGCTCATCTCCCTTGGGTTTGTTCTGCCAGTATTTCCGGGTTGGGTTCCGACTTCCCCGTCCCGGCCCTGTTGGACGATTTCCGTCATCGGTCGGACCGTGGCGGGGTAGCCTGATCCCCTCTGGCATTGTAGGTGGGTCGCTCCGGATCGGACCCTTCGGACGAGCTCCGTCTGCTGGGCCGTTCCGTCGCGGCTCGCCTCTCTTGTGTTTCGTGTCCCCTTCCTCCTTTCGTTTTCGTTTCCTCGTCTTTCCAACTCCAGTCCGCCGCATCTCAGCACGCTCTTTGCTCCTGCCAGAAAGTCCATCCCCAAGATGATTCCTCCTTCTACGTTCGGTAGGATCATGAATGTTATTTCAAATCTCCGTCCTCCGAACTCTACGTTTGTTTTGAATCCTCCCATCGCCTTCTGTCGAGATCCATCCGCGAGTGATATCTCCGCCTGCATCCTGTTCCACCTTCCTTCCTCTCTTAGATCTTGGAACATGTTTCTGCTTATCGCGCTTTTTGTTGCTCCGGTGTCTATTATGCCCTTGGCACTCCTACACCCTACTCCAAATTGCGCTACTATCTGGTAGCCGTCGCATCTCATATCACCCGCTGCTGGACCTATTCTTCGTGCCTGAGCTGCCAGCTCTATCCGCTCAGGCCTCCGGCGTTTCCCGACTTGGCCCGGCAACATTCTGTTGTTCTGACTCCGTTTCTCCCGCACACCCAGCAGAACAGCCTTGGTGGGTTGCCGCATATGCGTGCCGTATGACCGGTTCCGCCGCATTGCATGCATATTTCTGGCCTCACTGGTTGTGGTTGTGGTACTGTCTGCCCGGTTTGTGTTTCCATCTGCTCGATTTCCTCCACCTCCTCGGCGAGCTTGAGGAATTCCGTCAGTGTTGTGAATCCGGTTCTCCTTGTATACAGTTTCAGCTTGCTCCTGCAATTCTTGTACACCCAGTCTAGCTTTTCTGTTTCCGACAGTTTCGTGAACCTCATCAGCTTCCTTAGGTTCATCGCGTATTCCCTTACTGGCTCGTTTTCTCTCTGTCTTAACTGCGCTATCTGGGTCTCCAGCTGTTCTCCGTATCGTGGTGGTAGAAAGTACTCTAATAGTTCCGTTCGTAACTGTATCCACGAGGTGATCCTTGTTGGTGTCGTGTTCCACCAGTCTATGGCGCTTCCTTCCAGTATAAATGGCATTGTCTGGGCCAGCTGATCGAGATGGAGTCCGTATCCATTTGCCCATTGCTCCATTTTCTCTAGAAATTCTAGTGGGTTGGACGTTCCCTGGTACCTGATATCCCAGTTCCGTACCCTGTCAATTATCCCTGTCTCCTTCTTTCCCTCCATTTTTGTTTCTATTCCGTTGTCCATCCTTGTTTTTTCCTCCGTTATTATGATCTCTGGTATTCTCGCAGGACTTTTCTCCCTCCTGTATTTTTCTCCCAGCAGTGTCAGTTTCTACCTTACTGTTTCTATGTGGTCCGTTCTTTTTGAGAAAGCAGCCAATGTTTTCCGTAAATCCTCGTTCTTTCCTGATGAATCCAATCCAAATTCACTCGCGTATTCTATCAGTTCGGGTTTTGTTGCCATATATACCCAACTGGACATTACTTTCTCGGCGTCGGCTCCTTCTAAACACCACTTAATCTGTTCGGGCGCCACCTGTGACGTTCAGTCAAGCCTCGGGTAGGTCAGGGCTGGCCAGGATCATCCAGGACATTTATTTGTTTCAGGAAAGTGGTGCTAGACAGGGAAATTCCGACCCGAGCCCCAGTAATAACGCTGGTTTTAACCTGAACTAGGCTTACAATATATATACGAGGTGTGACAATTAAGTAATGAGACTGATTTTATTGCTGTGATTGTGGTAACCCTGCGACCTTGAAATTTACTCTTCCTTCTTCGGGCATCCTTCCTCTCTCTATTGATATATTTGCCATAGCTCTAGCTTTCTTAGTTCACCTGCTGTGTCATGATGAGTGAACGTGCCTTCGAGTTGCTCGTCACCAAAATTGAAAAAACGAAATCAAGAGCAACGCGTCGCGATACAGTTTTGTGCCAAATTGGATGAAACAGCTTCGGAAACTTACGAAAAAATTTTAAAAGTTCATGGTGATAGTGCTACCAGTCGTGCACAGATGTTTCGATGGCAAACAAAATTTAAGGAAGGGTGTGAAAGCGTGGAAGGCGAGCAGCGGAGTGGGAGACCAGTCGAGGTGCGGACTGACACAAATTCGCAGGTTGTGAACGCTCTAATCTGTGAAGATCAATCTTTAACAGTTCAAATCACATCTACTATCGCCAAATACTGGAAAGATTGCGGAAACGAGTCAACAGGGTGCGTCCAGACATCGCTCGTAACTGGATCCTTCATCACGACAACGCGCCGTGCCACACCGCCCTCAGCGAGTCTCAGTATTTGGCCTCTAAAGAGATCGCACTGTTGCAACAACCGCCCTATTCGCCCGATATATCACCCTGTGACTTTTTTTGTTTCCTAAAACAAAATTGGTGGTCAAAGGAACGCATTTTGATTCGATTGAAGACATCCAGGCGGCCGTGACGGGGGTTTTCGCGGACATCCCAGTCGAAGAGTTCCAGAAAAGTTTTGAAGCATGGAAAATGCGCTGGAATCGCTGTGTAGCTGCCCAAGGGGACTACTATGAACGGGATGGCAGAGTTGAAAAATAATATTGAAATATACGGTTTTTATAATATCAGTCTCATTACTTAATTGTCAAACCTCGTATATATAGTTTATTGATATTAGTGACAGAGTAACTATTTCCGGAGCCGGGGTTCCGACCAACAAGCGTCCGTGTTCCGCGGAAGGGTCTCGTGTCCGGGGTCCGTGGAGGTGCTTCCTGCCGTCCGGGTGGGATGATTGGGGATCCAGCGACGCGCCCCCTTTGTCCTCGGAAATACGTAGTGTTGGTTAATTAAGACGAGACCGTCAATAAGGATACGTAGTATTAATGGAGTAGGACGGAACCGTCAGCGAGATACTTAGTGTCGAGCAAAACTAGGACGGAGCCGTCAGCAGGACGAAACCGTCAGCGAGTGGTGAGAAATGGGACGAAACCGTCTGCAGGACGAAACCGTCAGCGGGTTGTGAGAAATAGGACGAGACCGTCTGCAGGACGAAACCGCCAGCGAGTTGTGAGAAATAGGACGAAACCGTCTGCAGGACGAAGCCGTCAGCGTGTTGCGAGAATTAGGACGAAGCCGTCAACGATATACGAGAAATAGGACGAAGCCGTCTGCAGGACGAAGCCGTCAGCGATGTAGGAGAAATAGGACGAAGCCGTCTGCAGGACGAAGCCGTCAGCGAGGTATGCGAGAAATAGGACGAAGCCGTCTGCAGGACGAAGCCGTCAGCAAGGTATGAGAAATAGGACGAAGCCGTCAGCAAGGTATGCGAGAAATAGGACGAAGCCGTCTGCAGGACGAAGCCGTCAGCAAGGTATGCGAGAAATAGGACGAAGCCGTCTGCAGGACGAAGCCGTCAGCAAGGTATGCGAGAAATAGGACGAAGCCGTCTGCGGGACGAGACCGTCAGCGAGATATGAGAAAATAGGACGAAGCCGTCTGCAGGACGAAGCCGTCAGCGAAAGACTTAGTATTGAAATATAGACTTAGTATGGAAAAGTAGGACGAAGCCGTCAACCGATACCTAGTATAGTTAAGTCTTACTCCTTTGTTACCGCTGCTTCCAGTTCCTTAGTTGCTGCTTGCTGCTTGCTTGCTGCGCGCTAGGTGACTTCCACCTTGGTCGACTCCGACCACCGAATGATAGCTCTGAGGCCAGCGGCCGGCTTTATATAGCGCTTGGCCGGTTTTAGTGTGCCCGCTCGGGCTGTGGGTTTGCCCGAATTAGTGTGGCCGGATGTTCGGTATTTGCCCGAATCAGTGTGGCCGGAGTTCGGGTTTGGGCGCGCGCGCGGGTTTTGTTCGAATTTGAACTTCTTTATCACTGGTTATTATTTATTTAGCTTATTATGATTTAGTATTTAGTTATTTGTGCGCGCCCCGCGTCACAGGGTTCTGCTGCGGTGTATAGGGTGCCGTATACTGGATCTCCATTCCCGCTTGTTTACAGAAAGCTTTAAAAGAACGACTAGTGAATTGAGTTCCGTTATCACAAACGAACCTACGTGGAATCCCGAAATGATTCAGAATCCTCTCCCTAAAGGACTTTTCAAGATGTGGTGAGGTAGCTTTTCTTAAGGGGACCAACTCAACCCATTAAGAGAAAGCGTCAAAAAATACCAGAAGCATGCTGTTTCCGCTCTTGGAACGCGGAAGTGGCCCGATGAAATCTGCGCAGACAGTGTCGAAAGGTTCACTGATCTGCCTGATAAACATTTTGCCCGCTGGTTTACTCTGACTGACCTTAAACCGCTGGCAAGTGTCACACTTGCGTACATACCTGGCTACATCACGGAAGAGTCCCGGCCAGTAATACCTCTGGGCGATCCGGGTGGTAGTCTTCCTGATTCCGAGATGTCCTGCCGTGGGCTGGTCGTGGCATTCCGACAGCACTCGCTGGCAGTGTTCCTTTGCCACGCACAGTTTCCACGGCACCGAGTCTTCATCATCGGGTCGTGCTCCAATATGGCGATATAGCTTCTGATTCTCGTATACATAGTCCGGAAATTCTCCAGGCTTGTCCTGGACGAGTTTCAGCATCCGCTGGTACCAAGTGGATGTGGGTTTGTCCTCCTGAATCCTCTGTATCACCTCCAAAGGCTGTCGTGACAGCGCATCCGCGACAACGTTCTGACTTCCGCGCCGATATGTGACGTCAAATTGGTACTGCTGCAATTCTAAGGCCCAGCGCGCGATTCGTCACTTGGGATTATCGATTGAGTTGAGCCATTAATGGGTCCTCACAAAAGCCAATAAAAAAGAGTCAGTACTTAGATCTGAGAAAATCTCTTAGTGATCCGAATTGGACGCAAAAGAAACAAATAAGGCAACGTAGGACTTGTACGGAGGCCTTCCTCGAATGTGAATCAACGCCACATATCGCAAATGTTCGGAGAGCACGGAGTCTATCTGCGGGTTGATTTCCCATTATTTGTGATATCTGTCGAGCCTTGCATTTAAAGCAGCGCACACATGATCGAACTGTCTGACTGCAGAGTTCCTGAGCGTTTACGGTACAAATACGCTGTCCTAGGATGCTCACAAGTGCTCGAGGGCCGACATGAAAATTGGAATATGTGCAAATGCCGGACGTAGCTTCGCACAAATTGCGAGCGTTTCGTCAACAGCAAGGGAAACTTGGCATCATATGATATAGGAGCGTTAGCTAGTCGCCCCCAAACTCGCAAAAACGAAAAGTTGCACCAAGTGCCCGAATCCTTATGGATGAATGGGTTCAATCTCTGAAGACTTGGGCCGACCTTGGAGCCTTTACGAACTTTTCAATATCTACTCGATACTCGTGCTTTTGTACTATTTTGATAATCTTATGAAACGCTTCATTAGATTCAGTCGGTGACAGAGTTTCTTCGAAAACTATACTCTTGTCTTTGCGAACACTCTAAGCACTCTTAGCAGTTTGATGTGTGACAAGAATCCCTCGATGACATCCAGCAAATCGGAAGTTTGCACAGCAGCGGTCAGTCCGACCACAGTCTTCCTTGCTTCCTGACGCAAGACTTCCTCATTCAGTTCGAAATGCGCAATTATGAGCCAGTTTTCTTCTTCGTCCTTCAGATATGATGGGCCAGTGAGTGACGATCTGTCATTGCTCGGGTGGCTCAGGGATGGCCAGGATTCGTCTCAGGAATTTATATTTGGTTCAGGTGTGGTGGCTGCAAGAGATTCCGAACCGGTCCCAGAGTAGAACGCCAGCTAATACGGTTCAAATTATCTTTATGTTTATTGACTTAATAGGTTCAGATTAATGATAGTTTCATTTCTCGTCGCCTGGTAACGTCGTGATCTAGTGACGGGTGCGTCCCTTCCATCGGCTCGTTCTGAGGTCCTAAGAACTGGGAAGAGTTTTTAGAGGCCGGTCAGGTCTACTACAAGTGGGAATAGTTTGAGAGGCCGGTCAGGTCTACTAACAAATAAGAAGAGTTTTAGAGGCCGATCAGGTCTACTACAAATGAGAAGAGTTTTAGAGGCCGGTCAGGTCTACCAATTATGAGAAGAGTTTTAGAGGCCGGTTAGGTCTACTAATCAATGAGAACCGTTTAGAGGCCGGTAGGTCTACTAATTATGAGAAGAGTTTAGAGGGCGGTCTGGTCTACTAAATATGATAAGGTAGGTAGGTAGGTATCAGTGGTGAGGTTACTATTTGTAACCTCCAATTAGAGCTATGCTCCGTTTTGATCCACACCCTCGTTTTGGTTATAGTCTGCGCCTCCCTTCAGTACCAGCCCGTGTCATTCAGGTAAGCTAGGATGGCACTCACTGACTGCCTCCCCACTTTCCCTAGTGACCCGAGTTGGTGGGCTAAGAAGTGACGCGCTCTAAGCTCGTTAAAAGCCGGGCAGTGACATAGTAGATGCTCCGGTGTCTCCTTGCAGCTTCTGCAGTGTGGGTTATACGGTAGGCCCATCTTACTGGCATGCGTGCCTATTGACCAGTGGCCCGTGATGGCTGCCGTTACCCTTGTTTTACTCTTGGAGATCAGCTCTGCCTACCTATTGTATTCAGGCCAGCACAGTTTCGATCCTGTGTTCCGCCTTCATCGACCATTCTTTGCTGGCTAGTACTTTGAAGTGGTCGTGAATTTCGGCCTAAAGCGTGTTCAGAGATACTTGAATATCTGTTGTTACTGCAATTTCTTCTGACCCTTTTCTGGCCATTTCGTCCGCATTTTCGTTGCCGGGGATGTCATTGTGTACCCAAGCTATCTGCACCCTGTTGTATTCTGCGAGTCTGTTTAGTGCCTCCTTACATTTGGCGACCAGTGTAGATGAAGTCCTTGCTGTTGCGAGAGATTTGATGGCCGCTTGGTATTCTGGAGGTCTCGGTCCAATGAAAGTTAAGCTGCTTTCAAAATCCAAGGACCTCCGCCTGGAACACTGTTGCTGACCCTGGGAGGTGGAACGACTCTTCTATCCCCCAGGTTTCGGCAAAGATTCCGCCCCGCCGCTCATCTTTGAGCCATCGGTGAAGAGTGATACCTCATCTGGCTCGGTTATACTCCCTCTTCTCCACTCTTCTCTTTTTGGGTATTTTGTAGTATATGCATTGCCAAACCGCATCTCGGTTGTCATGTAATCGGTATTTACTGTAATCGATCGTTTATTTCGTTCAGGATCTTACAGTGTCCGGTGTGGTAGTTCTTCCAGCTCTGGGTTGCCTTAAGTCGTACCGCGCTTTGGGCTGCTTTGTTCCTTATGAAATGTTCTATCGTTAATATGCTTAGAATGGCATTCAGCGCTGCTGCGGAGTACGATCTAAGTGCTCCCGTTCCACCTGCTCATGCCGATCTTTGTATCCTTGTAAGTTTCTGGATGTTGTATGCCCTAGTTAGTGCTGGCCACCATACTAGTGCTCCGTATGTAAGTATGGGTCTTACAACCGCTGTGTAGAGCCATATTATTGTCTTGGGGTTGATGCCCTCCTCCCTGAGGTGTGCCCCTCTTCACGTATCTCGTGTGATGAGTGCCACTCAGTTCGGCTGTTCTCCTTCTGCTCGTTAGCATTGCGTCGATCCTGCTTTCACTCCAATCCTGTTGAGGGAGCTCAGGCGCCTTCTATGTCTAAGAAGGTGGCCAATGTGTAGTTTTTGTAGCCTTTTTTGCCTTTTCTATGATATGTTGTTCCGCCGATTGGCTTTCCGCTGTACTCGTTTCTTCTTTCTGGTTACCTGGGAAGTGTGTGTCCAGCAGGATCTCCAGTGTCTCTTCTGCTGACTTACTTCCTGTACCGTCAGGCCTGTTGATATGAGTGGAGCTGTATGCCCCTTGGCTAGAATTTTGCTCAACCTAGCCGTGTCTTTGATTCCTTCTAGCGATTCGCAATACTTGCTCCAGGAGTCTTTCTTGGCTGCGTGTATCGCTTTCTTGTATTCTTTTTGTTCCTTATACGGCTGCCAGTTTTTGGTGCCGTAACTTGTATTGAAGGCTCTTCTTGCCTTTTTCCTGAGCTCGCTAAGCTCTTTGTTCCACCATTGCGGGTATGTCTTCTTAGTGTCTGCACGACTCTTCGTATGAGTTGTTGAGAATATTCCTTCCTTGTCTATTTTTTCTGGGGTGGATCGGATTTTGATCCTCCTGTTTTTTATCTTTGACTGTACAATCTTTTCATATTTGTTCCATTCTGTGTTACGGGGGTTGCGCTTCGGTACCGTCTCTACAGTCGGCATCGAGATCTCAAAGAATATATATCTATGGTCTGAAAAGAGTTATTTGTCGAAACCCTTCACTTTCCTACCTTATAGTTACTATACTCCATTTGGAGGGTTATGTTTAGGACCTTTTCCCATCCCTGAAATTCTTCCGTACTCGGAAAAATGAAGGTGGGCGTTTCACCTCTATTACATATAGTGACGTCACGACAGATAATATGTTCGAAAAGAGACTCACTCTTTCGTTTGTTTCCTTACTTGATGAGCGTCGTTTTGGTCTTCTCGGCCCATTGCATCACCCTGACACACGCTTCAGGGGGTGCCGGTTCATCGTGGGCCATGTATCCGGATGCTATCAGCATGGCTGCCCCATCTGCTGCTTAAAGCCTGGCCACTGCTAGGTCTGAGTTGCTAAGATTGGGATGTAAAAGAGCGTTAAGGTTGTTTTTAATGATTATACCCGCCCTCGGCCTACCTGTCGAGTTTGTGTATAATGTCGTGTATCCTTTAATGGCCATGCCAGAGATTTGTCCGTCCCTGGTCCATGGCTCTTGTAGTAAGCCGATGTCGATGTCCTCTTCTCGGAGGAGGACTGCCATATTCGCTGAAGCGTGCGAGCTACGCTTCAGGTTGACCTGTACGACTTTCGGCATTTATTGCGGCGGGGTATTGGGGGTGTCGTCGTCGATAACCAAGTCGTCCATCAGCTGCTTGGTATCGTCGACTTCGTCCTCGAGGTTGTCATCCGGCTCGTTTAGGAACACCTTTATCTCTGCCTTCCTGACCCCGTACCGTACTTTGTAGTCGGTCTTCTCCAGCTGTGGAAGGCATTGCTTGTTGATGAGGAACAAGTACGGCTGGCTTGTCCTCATCTCTCGCTCCGCCTTCAAGATGACCCAGTCTGCCATGTCGACATCCTGATTTAGGGCTCTCAGAGTCTTGAGCACCCTATCATGGTTCGTGAGCCCCTTTGGCAACCAGATGCGAGCTCTGGGCCTTCTCGGGATATCCGTGGCGGGGACGAGCTTTAGGCTAAGCCCCTTCCAGGCGTCGCTAATCTTAGCGACGCACTCCGCCAGGAACTCCTTCGAGGACTCATCGTCGCACCTGGTCACCCGGTGCCCTCGAACCATGTCTGAGGAGTCGAAGAATGGTGTCGGACCAGCTGGATCAGCTAGTATTTTGTCTGATACCATCTCAGACAGTCTGGTCTCGACCTCATCCCACTTCTCCGACAGCAGGCGCCCATCGTCATTGAGCTCGTCCACCAGTGCCATGGCTAGGCTGTCTCTAGCCACCTCGCTGAATTTCTTCGCCGGCTTGACGAAGGATGTAGCTCTGGCAACCCCTTTGGCGTCCTTTGCCCTTTTCGGAGCGCTCTCACTCACTTCGTGTGAGCGGTTGCGCTTCGATTGGGGCTGTTGGAACGCTTCCGGGTGCTCCTTCTCGTATGCCTCGAAGTCTGCTACCACGGCCTGGAATCGGGCTTTGTCTTTCAAATCGCGCTGGTCCGCTTTGCCCTCTGCCTCGTTCTGGGCTATCTTTGCCAGAATGAAGCGGGCCTTGCTGGCCTGCGCTTTCTTTTGTTGGTGGGAAAACGACTTTGGCTGGTCGTTACCCTTCACCTTGGCGTGGCTCGCCTTGGTGATGTTTGTAATCTCTTGTTGTTGCGTTTGGGGAGTGCTCGACTTAGCTTTCCCCACCGAACTCGACGGAGTTAGCGTCTCGTCATCCGAGCGCAGCAACTCGTCTTCGTGGAATTCGTCGTAATTTTGGGGTTTTACCTCCCCCACGAGGTCCGAAGCGGATTGTTTGGTTGTAGTCATTTTCATAAACGCCCGCGTTGCTCGACGAGGCGAGCGCGGCGGGTCGAGGGGTTTGGGGCTTTGAAGGTGGTCCACCGTGGCTTCGCCACTAAGCCACGGCAAGACTAGTTCCGACCCAGGGTTGCCCGGCCCTGGGAAGGCTCCGTTCGAACACAGCTGGATTAACCCCTCAGCTGCGAACCGAAAATCAGAGAGCACGGGTCGCGTTACACGCCTGACTTGAGGGGAGGCCTTCGTCAAGCCGGCAAAGAAATTCAGCGAGGTGGCTAGAGACAGCCTAGCCATGGCACTGGTGGACGAGCTCAATGACGATGGGCGCCTGCTGTCGGAGAAGTGGGATGAAGTCGAGACCAGACTGTCTGAGATGGTATCAGACAAAATACTAGCTGATCCAGCTGGTCCGACACCATTCTTCGACTCCTCAGACATGGTTCGAGGGCACCGGGTGATCAGGTGCGACGATGAGTCCTCGAAGGAGTTCCTGGCGGAGTGAGTCGCTAAGATTAGCGGCGCCTGGAAGGGGCTTAGCCTAAAGCTCGTCCCGGATATCCCGAGAAGGCCCAGAGCTCGCATCTGGTTGCCAAAGGGGCTCACGAACCACGACAGTGTGCTCAAGACTCTAAGAGCCCTAAACCAGGATGTCGACATGGCTGACTGGGCCATCTTGAAGGCAGAGCGGGAGATGAGGACAAGCCAGCCGTACTTGTTCCTCATCAATAAGCAATGCCTCCCACAACTCGAGAAGAAAGACTTCAAAGTGCGATACGGTATTAGGAAGGTTAAGGTAAAAGTCTTCCTAGCCGAGCCAGATGACAACCTGGAAGACGACGTCGACGACACCAAGCAGATGCTCGATGACTTGGTGATCGACGATGATAGCCCCAACACCACACCGCAATAATGCCGAAGGTCGTGCAGACTTCTTGCAGTCCTCCTCCGAGAGGAGGACATCGACATTGGCCTACTACAAGAGCCATTTACCAGGGAAAGCCAAATCTCTGGTGTGGCCATTAAAGGATATACAACATTATACACAAACTCGACAGGTAGGCCGAGGGCGGGTATAATCATTAAAAACAAACTTAACGCACTTCTACATCCTAATCTTAGCCACTCAGACCTAGCAGTGGCCAGGCTGGTAGCAGCGGATGGGACAGCCTTACTAATAGCCTCCGGGTACATGGCCCACGACGAACCAGCACCACCTGAAGCGTTTATCAGGGCGATGCAATTCGCCGAGGAGACTAAGACGACGCTTATCCTCGGGTGCGACGCCAACGCCAGGCACACACTGTGGGGAAGCAAGGAAACAAACGGGAGGGGTGAGTCCCTTTTCGAACATATTATTTGCGGTGACGTCACTATATGTAACAGAGGGGAAACGCCCACCTTCATTTTTCCGAGTACGGAGGAATTCCAAGGTTGGGAAGAGGTCCTAGACATAACGCTCCAAATGGAGTATAGCAACCACAAGGTAGGAAAATGGAGGGTTTCCTCATGAAAACACTGGAACGGATACTAGATATCCACATCAGAGGAAGAACGGAGAAAAGCCTTTCCGAAGCACAGCATGCATATAGGAAAGGAAGATCCACGGAGACAGCACTACACGAAGTAGTGGGATACATAGAAAAGGCACTGACATACAAAAATTACACACTGGCAACCTTCTTAGACATAGAAGGCGCCTTCAACAACGTAAACGCAGATTCCATCCTGAGCTCCCACAACAGGATTGGAGTTGAAGAAGGCATCAGAAAATGGATCGGCGCAATGCTAACGAGCAGAAGGATAACAGCCGAACTGAGTGGCACTCATCACACGAGATATGTGAGGAGGGGCACACCTCAGGGAGGAGTTCTGTCTCCACTGCTGTGGCTAATAACCATGGACGACATATTGAGAGAACTCAATAGCGAAGGCGTGAACAAGTGGTAGCATACGCAGACGACGTAGTTCAACTCACTTCAGGACCATTTCCAGACGTCATAAGCGAACTAATGACAAGGGCGCTGAAAAAACTCAACCAATGGGCAAAAGCCTGTGGGTTGGGCATAAACCCAAGCAAAACGGAACTTATGCTCTTCACAAAGAGGACAAAGATCCCCAGATTTAGTAAACCGAAGATAGACGGTACAGAGCTAGAGCTATCACAACAAGCCAAGTATCTGGGAGTGATACTGGATACGAAGCTTCTATGGAAACAAAACATCAACGAAAGAGTGAAGAAAGCAAGCATAGCTTTCTATTCCTGTAGGAAGATTCGGAAAAAACTGGGGCATAAACCCCAAGACAATACTATGGCTCTACACAGCGGTTGTAAGACCCATACTCACATACGGTGCACTAGTATGGTGGCCTGCACTAACTAGGGCATACAAAATCCAGAAACTTACAAGGATACAAAGATCGGCATGCGCAGGTGGAACGGGAGCACTTAGATCGTACTCCGCAGCAGCGCTGAATGCCATTCTAAGCATATTAACGATAGAACATTTCATAAGGAACAAAGCAGCCCAAAGCGCGGTACGACTTAAGGCAACCCAGAGCTGGAAGAACTACCACAACGGGCACTGCAAGATCCTGAACGAAATAAACAATCGGCTAACAGAAAATACTGATTACATGACAACCGAAATGAGATTCGGCAATGCTTACACCACAACATACCCCACAAGGGAAGAGTGGAGAAGAGGGAGTGTAACCGAGCCAGATGAGGTATCACTCTACACCGACGGTTCAAAAATGAGCGGCGGGGTAGGGGCCGGAATCTTTGCCGAAACCTGGGGGATAGAAGAGTCCTTCCACCTCCCAGGGTCAGCAACAGTGTTCCAGGCGGAGGTCCTTGGATTTTGAAAGCACCTGAACTTTCATTGGACCGAGACCTCCGGAATACCAAGGTAAGGATATACTCGGATAGCCAAGCGGCCATCAAATCTCTCGCAACAGCCAAGACCACATCTACATTAGTGGCCAAATGCAAGGAGGCACTAAACAGACTAGCGGAAAACAACAGGGTACAGATAACCTGGGTACCCGGACATAATGACATCCCCGGCAACGAAAAAGCCGATGAACTGGCCAGGAAAGGGTCAGAAGAAATCACACTAACAACAGATATCCAAGTATCTCTGAACACGGTGCAAGCTGAAATTCACGACCACTTCAAATCATTCGCCAGCAAGGAATGGTCGTTGAAAGCTGAGCACAGAAGATCGAAACTATGCTGGCCTGAATTCAACAGGAGAAGAACAGCGGATCTGGTCTCCAAAAGTAAATCGGATATTAGGAGGATAACGGCAGCCATCACCGGCCACTGGCCAATAAGCACGCATGCCTGTAAGATGGGCCTACCCTACAACCTACACTGCAGAAGCTGCAACGAACCGGACGAGCAGGAGACACCGGAGCACCTACTGTGTCACTGCCCGGCATTCAACCAGATAAGAGCGCGTCACTGCGGAGCACACCAACTCGGATCACTAGGGGAAGTGGGAAGGCAGACAGTGAATGCCATCCTAGCGTACCTGAATGACACGGGCTGGTACTGAAGGGAAGCGCGGAATACCACCAAATCGAGGGTGTGGTTCAAAACGGAGCTAAGCTCTAATTGGAGGTTACTTAGCCAAGAGTAACCTCACCACTTGCACCTACCTACCTTAGAGGCCGGTCTGGTCTACTAATTAGTGAGAAGAGTTTCGAGGCCGGTCTGGTCTACTATATATGAGAAGAGTTTAGAGGCCGTTCTGGTCTACTAAATATGAGAAGAGTTTAGATGCCGGTCTGGTCTACCACTGTGACGATTTGTCATTGCTCGGGTGGCTCAGGGATGGCCAGGATTCGTCTCAGAAATTTATATTTGGTTCAGGTGTGGTTGCTGGAAGAGATTCCGACCCGGTCCCAGAGTAGAACGCTAGCTAATACGGTACAAATTATCTATATGTTTATTGACTTAATAGGTACAGATTACTGATAGTTTCATTTCTAGTCGCCCGGTAACGTCGTGTTTTAGTGACGCATGCGACCCTTCCATCGGCTCGTTCTGAGGTCCTAAGAACTGGGAAGAGTTTTTTGAGGCCGTTCTGGTCTACTAAATATGAGAAGAGTTGAGTTCAGAGGTCGGTCTGGTCTACTAATTAGTGAGAAGAGTTTAGAGGCCGGTCAGGTCTACTATATATGAGAAGAGTTTAGAGGCCGTTCTGGTCTTCTAAATACGAGAAGAGTCTAGAGACCGGTCTGGTCTACTAATTGGTGACAACAGTTTAGAGGCCGTTCTGGTCTACTAATTAGTGAGAAGAGTTTCGAGGCCGGTCTGGTCTACTATATATGAGAAGAGTTTAGAGGCCGTTCTGGTCTACTATGAAGTAGAAGAGTTTAGAGGCCGGTCTGTTCTGTTAATCAGTGAGAAGGGTTTAGAGGCCGGTCTGGTCAACTATATATGAGAAGAGTTTTGAAGCCGATCAGGTCCACTAAATATGAAACACGCGGGTCGGTAAACCGAGCCGTATAATAAGACGTAATACCCAAAGGCTACTGGGATTAGTTAATTACCACGCCGTTTACCTCTCTCCTATAGCTCTGCTGCACTCCTTACTGCTGTTCCTTGGCTGCTAGTCCTTTCCGCTGGTCCTGGTTAGGGCAACCTTTGCCGATCGCCGGCCGAAACTGAATGAGCTCTGGAGGTCTGTGGTGCGCCTTATATAGCGGTTTGGCGGAGGCTAGTGTGCCCGCATATCCAAGAGAATTTTGCCGCATTGGTGTGGCCGATCTATTTCGGGCCACTGTGACCCGTCGCGCACGATCATTGGCGCGCGCGCGCATTTAACTCAAATCCAATTCCATTATTATGTCATCAATCGTTTCATTACTTTTTTTAGGCCTAATCTATATATATAAAATGCTTTGGCCTCACTGACTGATATATCACAGCCATGGCCAAACCACATGTCTTATAGACTTGATGTTTTTTTTTTTTTAATCAGAAAAACAATTTCCAGATTCTTATGAGTATTTTAACCTATTTTAAAAAATAAAAAACATAAATTAAAAAGAATAATATTAATATTGGTCTAAGGCTTAGAGTAGGCCTTGCCTCATGTTTACGTGAGGGGCCCATTGTACCCCCTCTGGCCACCGAGCTTCCGAAAGCTCAGCCGCTCTTGCGCTCCCGTATTTCGGGCTTCCGCGCATAGTTCGTCGGGCGTGCCGACGCTCGCCCGCACTCCGCTTCGCTGCAATCTCCGGCCGTTTCGCGACACTATTCCGCCGCTCCTCGGCTCCTGTCTTGGAAGCGATCGCCCTCGATGCTCTCCTCCACATCTTCGGCCACTGCACTCTTCCGCCGCTCCCTGGCCAAGCGCATCCGCGCATCGCCCTCTGACGCTCCCGCTCCCCGAGCTCGGGATAAATCCGATCCAGCAGTCGGCCGCCGCCGATCTCCCGCTCTCGCTTTAGCGGAGTATAGCGGGCGGGAGTACGCCTCTATGTTTAAGCTTAGATTAGTAACCCAATGCATGTTCAATAAAACACTACGGGCGCTCCATGCCATTGTCGACTCTCGACCCCCGAATACTTTCTACGTCTTCTACTTCGTGGGATATATATAATACTTTTCTGTTGAAATCCTTTAGCGGAGGATCCTCGCCACCCCCCTACATAAACATGGTCCTTCGAGCCGGATAAGGATATCGTCCTGGAATCCTTTTTTCACCAGCAGCTCTGGTGGTGCCGCCGCTAAAGATAAGTACAAGGTCTTTTCGTCTCCTTCTCGCTGCCGATCTTCAGCAGTGGTCCGAACATTAAATTTAGTTCACACTGCTGTAAGATCGCTTATTTTTTCTGTGTCCACTCCACATCCGAGAGTTTTCGACAGCGAGAAAATTAATAGTGCTCCTAGTCCGCCGAAGTTAATAGTGCTCCTAGTCCGCATAAATAATTAGTGCTCCTAGTCCGCCGAAATTTTCCATTCGTCTCCGCTTTGTGTGTCGCCGTATTCCTCGCCGTTTTTCTTTTCGTTCTCGTTGTACAACAACTTTCCAACGGTCGAGGCATATGTACACATATGTATGTGTATGCATTCTCAGCATCACAAGCGACATATTTTCATATTTCGGCGCAACTCCGCGCAAATTAACAAGTGAAAAGTTAAATTGTGTAGTGAGAAAGGCATAATAAATATTGGCCAACCGGTGTGCACTGTTTCGGGAATCTCCCTGTTCGCCGAACAGTCCGCCGTTGTCGCGATATTTGTTTCCTTATTCTTGTGCGTGCCAATTTTCGCCACATAGTTTTTCTATCCTTTCATTTTAAATATACAGTCCACTTCTCGACGCTCCACTGTGCCAACCTGTGCCCTACACATACATACATTATCCGTATTCGCTTGCATGCCCAACATATTTTATACATACATATATATATATATATATATATTTTCTGCCTCCGATCCCAGAAACTTCGTCTGCATCAAAACTAATATACATACCTACATAAATACAAATTAAAGCCGAGACAATACAACAAATATTAAAAATCGAAGCATCTTTACAGATCCACACGGGCGGGACCGCGACTATTTTGCAAAATTAACGACTTAATCGCTGCAGCGGCCGCGTTATTGTTGTTGCTGTTTGTTCCCCTCTTGCGTCTCTCACGCGTGCACTGCTTTGCCGACGCTATAGCAGCCGAACCAAAGCCAAGGGTTTCAACTTTATCTTTTCGGCTTTCTAATAATTACGATCAATATTTAGTTATTTTTTCGGCCAATAATTTCCTCAATTATTAATCAATTTATTTTTTATTTCTGCCTCTTTTCTGAGTCAACATTTTTTACAACCAAACTCCACGTCCAAGCCACGCAATATACATATACCAAATATATATATCCATTTATATTTACATATTGGGTTCCTAAAACATCAAGATCTCAGACTTTCCAGTCTACATTCTTGTTCCCAATTCTGCTTTTCAATCCGCCTAAGGCATAATCCGACCTCAGTATCTTTTTGGGTATTTTTTCGCAGTTTTCTGTATTTTTGACTGTCGATTTTTTAACCAATTACTCTACGTAAAGTATACAGGGCAACTCAACGTATCCCTTTTCTGGCCAGTTTTTCCATTTTTTTCGTGCCAGTGACAATATTTTAACTAGTTTCGGACGCCACCTTTCAAATCAATTAATTCTGGGTTCAATTTATCCTTTTTCGGACAACCTGTTGGCTTCTCAAATTTCTACAGTCCTCAAATTTAGATTTGAGTCCCCTTTGAGTCTGTGGACCATTCAGATCAGTTGATCTACCCGAGTCCTGCTATGCCCATAGACGACAAGAAGCCACGTACGATCCCATCAATCCGCCTGGACAGGTCCCAAACCGCATCTCTGCGCCCGTCTCATCTCAAGCCAAAGCCCGCTGCTGCCATTCCTAAGGCCAAGAGCGACAATTCAGGGAATATTAGCCCAGGTCCATCGTCAAAACTTACTCGGTCTCCCACAAAAATGGCTCCATCCGCCATCGATATTGCCGTGAGGAAATTCATTGCCACAACGGACCGAGTTAGTCACTTCGAAGCTGACATACGTACTCCGGGCGCCTCTGAAACTGAAGAATTTTCCCCTTACATGTGCCGAGTCCATCTGGACGAAATCCGGGCCTTATGGGAAGATGTGAAGAAGGGCTATGAGAGCTGTTTGGACCTTCTTTCCGTGTCCGCCGAGGATCCAGCCATCTCAACAGTGCTGGAATCAAAATACAGTTACTGTTACTCCGTCTTTTCGAGGTGTGTTGCCCATCTTCAGGAAGTCATAGAAAAAGCCGCCATCCAGTCCGCTCAGGTTTCCGCAACTCTCCAACCATCCACCTATACTGGATGTCACTTGCCACCTGTGGACATAGAGGTCTTCACAGGAGATTACCTCCGGTGGCCCACGTTTAGGGATCTTTTCACGGCAGTCTACATCAACAATTCGAGACTTACGCCAGTGAAAAGGTTGTTCCACCTTCTTTCAAAAACGAGTGGCGATGCGCGCGCCATTGTTTCCAAGGCACCGCTGACCAATGAGGGGTTTATTTCCGCGTGGCAAAGCCTTACGGACCGCTTCGAAAATAGGCGAATTTTAGTAAACAGTCAGCTGAAGATTCTTCTTAATATTCAGACGATTCCCCAAGAACCCGGGGCCGCTTTAAAAGAGCTGCAAGGCACCATCCAAAGTTGCCTAACATCCTTGAAGATGTCATCCATTCAAGTCGAGGCATGGGACTGTCTCCTTGTGTATATGATTTCTTCCAAGCTTCCAAATCTCACTCTTTCTCTCTGGGAACAGTCGGTCCAGAACAAATCTGAAATTCCAACCTGGAATAAGTTAGATGCGTTTCTGACAGAGCGCTATCGTACACTGGAGGCCATCGACGACGTCAGGCCTAGCGACTCTGGGCATTTTCCGCCAAGACCGACAATTGTCACCCCACCCGCGCACATATTCAACTCCAACGAATCCAGGATGGCTCCGACTCCCAGAGGGTGTGACCTGTGCGCCCTGGGAACTCACCCCCTGCGTACATGTCCCCGTTTCCTAACGATGAGTGTTGATGATCGCTCAAATTTCGTCCGAAGAAAGCAACTCTGCTTAAATTGTTTGGATCGAGGCCACCAATACCGGTACTGTACCAGTGCCCATAACTGCATCTCGTGCCACGTCCGGCATCACACTCTTCTACACCGCGACAGTCCGGTTGCGACCGATCTAAGACCCTCTGCTCCGTCTAGTCCACGACCCGCGCCCCTTGCGCAAAGCGCTGCAATTTCCAACGACCACTCAAATGTCCGAGTATTTCCACGCGAGTTTCCTGTGCATCCAAAGGTCCATTGGACACACTCCTTGCCACTCACAGTGCGGCCGCCTTAAAAGGCAGGCGTGACAAAAGCACTCAATCCTACCGTTGTCGAGTCTGCAACGGTATCCACCCCCTTCGAAAATGCCAACAGTTCCTTCAGCTGAGCTGAAAAGAGGCTCCGCGCGGTTATTGTCCACCGCTACTCTTCTAACTGTTTGGCCCACGAACATTCCGAGGGAACCTGCCTCAAGGGGGACCGATGCAAGACGTGCAATCAGCACCATCATACGCTCCTGCATCCAGTGCATCCAGAGCTCGCGCCCCACTCGCAGCAGCGAGCACCTCCTACTTCTAACCTGCATTTTACGAACCATCTCTCACGCATTACTCTTCACCCAGCCCAGATCCAACGTCATCACGTTCCCGCAACGCACGTTCTTCTACAAGCAGACGTACCCGAGGTACCTAGTCCTACCGTAGCCGAGTCTGAACGGAATTCGTCATCAACATTTCGCCGAAAAGCAGACGTTCTCGAGGTACTTAGTCCTACCGAAGCCGAGTCTGCACGGAATCCATCCGCTACAGAGAGGTCAACGCATACGCTTCGTGCCGATCAGCTTCGTCGTCTCAACGCCCTAAGATGCGTACCGATCACGGCAGCTGAAGCCGCTCCGGATCCTGCCACCAGCCATAAGAAGAACGGCAATGTTGCAATCCGAGTGATTGCAAGGGGGGCCGGAATGTTTACGTGAGGGGCCCATTGTACCCCCTCTGGCCACCGAGCTTCCGAAAGCTCAGCCGCTCTTGCGCTCCCGTATTTCGGGCTTCCGCGCATAGTTCGTCGGGCGTGCCGACGCTCGCCATGCCATTGTCGACTCTCGACCCCCGAAAACTTTCTACGTCTTCTACTTCGTGGGATATATAATACTTTTCTGCTGAAATCCTTTAGCGGAGGATCCTCGCCACCCCCCTACACATACACCCCCATACATATTTGTTATTCGACTTCAAAGAATCTTTATTTCTGATTCAGTGCGCTGACTTCAAAGCGAAATTTAATACGTAATTTTAAGTGTGGATCTACATCCGATCAAAGCGAGGATGCAATAGCGGGCCCTCTAGTATATTATATAATATATTATATTAATATTAATATAATATTATATAGTATATTATTGCCGGCTCAGAGAGCCGGTCCATCCACTTGAGCCTTGAGGCTCTTTGTGATGCGGCATACGCTTTGGTCCCCGTCCGATGCAGATACTCATGCGCCGATGACCAGTACTACGTGAGAGAGGACTAACCCGATCCTTGGATGAATCGGGTTATCTGCCTCGGTGATGTCTCGCATAGCTCTGCGAGATCCACAAGGGTGGGGAAGCCCAGGTACTGCAGTCTTCGTTTGCTTAGGGCCGGACAGTGGCAGAGGAGGTGGAGGACGGTCTCCTCATCCTCCTCATCCCTACAGCTTCTACAGAAGTCATTATGGTGCACCGACAGCCTGGATGCATGAGTTCCAAGCAGCCAGTGACCAGTAAGAGCCCTAACGGCCAGGGCGCAGCTTTCCCTGCATAATGACAATAGCTCCTTTGAGCGTTTCGCTAAACGGCGTGGCCAGATCATTCTTGAGTGGCGGCAGGATATGAGGTTTTCCCATTTCCTGTCCGCGAGGAGGTGGAAGTACTCCCTACAGAGTAGTCTGCGAGTGGCCAAGGGTATGTCAACTGACTCCCTCTCCGGCTGAAAAGGGGAGGTTGTACCCTGCCGGGCCAGCTCATCGGCAGCGCAGTTGCCCTCGATGTCCCTATGTCCTGGGACCCAGAAGAGGTGGAGGTCGTACTGCTCCACCAACGCGTGAAGAGATCTGCGGCAGTCGTTGATGGTCTTCGAGTTGGAAGAAATAGATTCGAGTGACTTCAGGGCGGCCTGACTGTCAGAGAAAATGAATAAGGGGAGCTCTGCCCCTAGTTGGGGGGAGCTGATCAAGGGCTTCTTTGATGGCGTAAACTTCCGCCTGAAAGACGCTGCAATGGTCGGGTAGCCTAAACGAGACGTTTAATCCCAGGTTTTCAGAGTTTTGGGTTTTGAGCCATCCGTGTAAATGTGAAGGGACCCTAGGGGTCCGGGGGGTCCTAGGTTCCATTCCGTTCTGTCGGGGATGTAAACCTGGAAGGGTGTGATGGGGTGTTCAGTGGGGACATAGTAGTCAGTGTTTCCCTCAGTAAGGTGTGGAGCAGAGCCGAGGTTCGTGTGTCCGAAACTCAATCTTCTCCACAGACCCACGCCCTTCAGCCTTAATGCCGAGAGTGTCGCGGTCATCTCTCCCATTAGTTCAATTGGGAGGATGTCCAGGAGAACGTCCAAGGCGTCTCCCGGAGTTGTGCGCAGGCTGCCTGTCATACAGATCTCAGCCATGCGTTGGATTTTTCTTAACTTGCCAAGGCAAGTAGACCGCTTTATAGCTGGCCACCAGATTGCCACTCCGTAAAGGAGTATCGGGCGAATGATAGCCGTGTACAGCCAACGGACTATTTTTGGGGTAATTTCCCATTCTAGCCCGATAGCCTTCCGGCAGGTGTAGAGCGCGATTGTGGCCTTTTTGGCCCTCTCGACCGTGTTGAGGCCCCAGCCTAGTTTTTTTGTCCAGGATTAGACCTAGATATTTGCCCTGATTTCTAAGGGGTAGAGAGAGGTAAGAGAGAAAGCTTAGGAGTATCACTTTGGGGATCTTGTATTTCCTAGTAAAGAAGACCAGTTCGGTCTTTACTGGGTTTACGCCCAGTCCGCACCTGGCAGTCCAATCCGCCAAGAACCGAAGACTGGCGCTCATCCCGTCACAGAGGGTTTGCGGGAATTTTCCCGTCAATGCCAAGGCAACACGACAGCCGCCCTCTTCTATGCCCTGGAGCAGTTCGTTGACCGCCACATTCCATAGGGGAGGGGAGAGGACTCCGCCCTGAGGTGTGCCTCTGTTGACTTGTCTGCAGATGATGGTTGACCCCCCAGTTCCCTCCCCCGTTCTGCTGCGCAAGTTCCGGTCAATGCGACCCACCGAGTGTTATTCAATCCCCAGCTTAGTCAGTGCCGTCGTAATTGAGTCTGGGAGAATTTTGTTGAAGGCGCCCTCTAGATCTGGGAAGGCGACGAGTGTGAATCCTCTTCGTGGAGCGATTTTTCTATGATAGTTGTAAGCGAATGGAGTCCTGTCTCTGTCGATCTGCCCCTACTATACGCGTGTTGAGATCCTGATATGGATGATTGGGGAATATTAGTTCTGAGATGCAGACTGATGAGTCTCTCCAGCGTCTTGAGTAGAAACGAGGAGAGGCCTGTAATTCTTAGGCATGCAATGCGATGGCTTGCCTGCCTTGGGGATGAAAACTACTTTTGAGCGGAGCCATCCATTCAGAATAACCCCTGTGTCGAGGATGATCGAGAAGATCAGTCGAAGCCAGGGAGTGGATAGCTCGGCTGCATAGCTGAGCTGTGCAGGTATGATGCCGTCCAACCCTGGGGATGTATATGGGCTGAAGCTGTTAATTGCCCATTTAATGTTCCTATCAGTAAGAGTAAGTATGCCATTTCGGACGGATCCCGCCGTGTCGGGGAGTTAGGTGGGCTGCTCTGGAAAGAGCTAGCGGGGAAGTAAGCATCCAGGATAACTCCGAAGGTTTCCTCACTAGAGGTCGTCCAGCTGTCGTCAGGACACTTGACGAAGATCGGGTTGGAGGGCGTCAACGAGAGGACCTTCATCAGCCTAGACCCCTCAGAGTAGTCCTGGATTCCTGAGCAAAAGTTGGACCAGGCCCTTTTTTTGACATTTCTTAATTCCCTGTTGTACAGGGACAAGTTATATTTATAGAGACGCCACGATGCCTCCGTGTTGGCGCTCTTGGCTATATTGAAGAACTGCCTCGTGATCTTCTTGAGGCAGCCTAATTCCTTACACCACCATGGTGGCTTCATCTCAGTCTTCTCTCCATTCTTGCTACGGGGGCAGGACCTATCTAGAGCCGGGCTACAAGCTGTGAGGAGCAAGCCCCCCACA
This sequence comes from Drosophila aff. chauvacae BK-2020, assembly GCA_018903765.1. NCBI lineage: Eukaryota > Metazoa > Arthropoda > Insecta > Diptera > Drosophilidae > Drosophila > Drosophila aff. chauvacae BK-2020. The sequence goes on from JAEIGO010000106.1 coordinate 816,378, forward strand.
TAGGAAAAATATTAATATAAACTAATAATAATAAAATAAATAATAATACCTGTAAATAAATAATAAGATAAATCATAATAAATCACTAATATAATAAAATAAATAATAATATAAACTAATAACTAATAATATAAATAATAACATAAACCATAATAATATAAATACATAATAAATCCCTGTAAATAATCTTATATATAAAATTCTGCTGTCACGGTTTTTTTTATCCAAACTCCTCCGAAACTACTTGACCGATTTGGATGAAATTTTGAGGGGATATTCTGTAGGCCTGAGAATCGGCTAACATCTATTTTTCATACTCCTAACCGATAAGGGTAGTCCGCAATACAGCTTTAGTCGCTGCCTGCTGACTGTCAGATTAGAAATTTTGAATCTATGGATGTGGTAGCCACGAAATTTACGTCAAGTTTTGTATTTTGAAATACCCAAATAACATTTATGTGGCAGTGCTGTGGCAATTCGGTATTATTTTTTTGGTTTTTGGAAAGGAAGAGGTTTCCGTGGGCGACCTGTGAGTTTCTTTTGAAAAGTAGATTCAAGATTTAAAGTGCTTCAATTAGTTATATTTATATGTGTTTTTTAAAGAAAAAAATGCCAACAAAACGCAAAGGGGCTAATTTGAGCCGAACCTCAAGTAATTCTATAATATTTCGATGTAGAAGAGACGAAAGAACAGCGTGCGTCTTGCATTCCGGTATGAGCCCGATATTGAATATTTTTTCATTCAAAAGTTATATGCTATGGACAAGGAATGACCGCATTGTCATGCTCTCAAATTCACAAATGAACCAGCCGGGCTGTGTTGCGCGTCTGGGAAGGTGCAACTACCTGATATGGAAGCTAGAATTTAATTGAATTGAATTATCTGCGTATTATTATCACTCTAAAACTATATAAATCTACAATAAGGGACGAGACAAAGTTCGCCTGGGCCGCTAGTAATAATATTAACATATAATATGTAAATAATAATAAATAGTATAAGCAATAATAATAAGTTATATGTATATATATTCCTAGTGACTAAGTAGAGTAAGGCTAGGGCAGCCACACCCGATACGATAGTTAGGAAACTATCATCACTAACCCGAGCTCGCTTCGTTAGCCTGAAAGGCTAACGTACACAAACACACACACACCAGCACACGCAGCGAAACTCACCATGACCTACGCCAAGAAGCGAAAAGTAAAGGAGAGAGCGAGTGAGCGCTAGATCACGCCACCCAAAAATGGACAAGCGCTAATGAGAGCGACAAAGAGGGAACGACCGATCGTACGGTAAACTTCTGGAAGAAGTCGAAAAGAACTCCGCAAGAAGTTTCGCGAAGCGAAGCGGAGTTGAGTTTGAAAAAAGTGGCGAATGCGGACAGACTTGCATGTGGCGATCAGTGACGGGAAAAAACCGCGTGTGCGTGCAAACAACTTTGAAAAACTTAAGGAAAACTTTAAAAGAGCTACGGGCCGGCGATTGCCACAGTAAGTGGGGACGAGTGTGATTTTGGAGCAGCAAGGAGATAAGGAGGATACGGCGATGTCTGGCCCAGGACCAGCGGCGGGACGGAGCCAGTCCACGTGTGTGTGCCGGAGCGAGACGGGTGAGTGATAGTGAAACCGCAACGAGGTGGCTAGCATGTGTGTGTAGAATAATCTTTGCGAGCCCTCGATGCGGTGGTCACCGGAGAGTGCGGTCAGACCGACTCTAAAAATATGCATAATGTCTTAATATAACTTTAGTAACACTGAGAGAAATAATATGAAACAAGAAAACTATGAAATTATGAAAATTAGGAAATTATAAAAGGAAACAAATGTAAAAGCGAAAGCACTGAGAGAAAAATGTGGAAGTTTGAAATTATAAAAATTTTGAAATTATGAAAAATAGGAAATAAAATTATATGAGAACAAGAAAGGAAGCTAACTTCGGCATGCCGAAGTTTAAATACCCTTGCAGTAAGTAGAAGAAGAAGAAGAAAAATGTTCTGACTTTCCGCTTTCTCGGGTACTGACATAAGGCAAATGTTGCGGGCGAAAAATGTTGCTAGCGAAAAATGTTGCTAGCCAAAAAAATGTTGCGAACAAACTAAATGAATTGATATATATATTCCTATGGCAGCTATATGATGTAGTGGTCCGATTTGAATAAAATTAAAATCGAAATTCTGGAATAATATAAAATGGCCATATCTCAAATTATATGAAAATATATTGAAAATTGGCATAGTTAAAATTTTTTTTCTAAAAAAATTCCGATCGTTCCTATGGCAGCTATATGATATAGTCGTCCGATCCGGCCCGTTCCGACATATATAGCAGTGAGAGCATATAGAAGACTATCTGCAAAGTTTCATTCAGATAGCTTCAAAACTGAGGGACAGACGGACAGACAGACAGACAGACAGACGGACAGACGGACATGGCTAGATCGACTCGGCTGTTGATGCTGATCAAGAATATATATACTTTATAGGGTCGGAAATGTCTCCTTCACTGCGTTGCAAACTTCTGACTAAAATTATAATACCCTGCCAGGGTATAAAAACCGAAGGAAAGCGAGTGCACCGAGAGAAAATATTTTGAGAACAAAAATATAATAATTGTGAGGTAGTTTCTGGGCTGGGATAGAGACTCAGTCTCGCCAGGGTCTCTCTACAGAAAATTTATAAAGATCTGGGACAATGTGACTAATATGAGAGGTTGGGGTGACGCGGAATGGAGTTTGTCAGCCACCGAGTTACACTAAAAAAATATGTTGATAGGGAGTGACAGAGGGAAGTACCGAATTAGCCTTCATGCATGCTTGGGGCCGAAGGACCGAGAGGGAAAAGAAGAAATAGTAGCGAATTTGCTCCGGCCGGCTGTGCCTGGCCCGTCCAAAATATATTCAGATTTACTTGAAAAAGTTCTCACAATATTGAGTTCGCCAAAAAATAATTAATAAATAATAAATATAATTTAAATTTATTATTCTTTTCCAGTGCGCCTATAATTTATTATTTTTCTTATTATTTTTTCCCATCGTTTATTCTTACGACCATTTTCCTCCGCAAATTTTTATTTCTATTCAAAACAATTTATTTTAATTTAATTTTCTTATATTTTGTTCGGGTTCTTAATATATTTTCTCCCAGTGTAGCTGTCTCTATCTCGGGATATTTAATTTAATTTGGTTCTAAATTATTTAATTTAGTTTAATTAAACTTTGTTTGATTTTTCGCAACATATTTTTCTCCCGGTGTAGTTTTTCTGACCTCGTGGTATTTAATTTAATATTTTAATTATTTAATTTAATTTAATTAAACTTGGTTCGATTTTCGCATCTATTTTTATTCTCGTGGTTTCCCGCCTTCCCGGCCTTTTATTTATGAAACACAATTGATTAAATTTAATGTCATTATTTATTTTTCATATTTTTGTTCCCAAAATATTTCACTCGATTTCCTTTTCATTATTTCTTTACTTTTATAATTTCTTACTTTGTATAATTTTTAGGTTCCATATTTACAAACTTCCACATTTTTTCTCTCTGTGTTTTTGTCCGTTTACATTATTTTATAAGTTCAAAGATCTTATTTTCCTTTTAACTATTTTTATTTCCACATTTTTCTAGGTTTTTCATGTTTCATATAATTTCCGAGTCTCGCACAATTTTTCGCAGTGTTCTATAGGTTAGGTCAAGCACATGCATTTTTCTAGAGTCGGTCTGTCCGCACTCTCTAGTGACCACCGCATCGAGGGCTCGCATAGCCAACTCGTTGCGGTCTCACACTAACACTCACCCGTCTCGCTCCGGCACACACTCTTAGACCGGCTCCGTCCCGCCGCTGGTCCTGGGCCAGACTTCGCCTTGTCCATCCTCTTTTCTCCTTGCTGCTTCCACAAAAATCGGTTTCTCACTCACGGTGGCAATCGCCGGCCCGAAGTTTCTCCTTTTATCAGTTTGTAAGTTTTCTCAAAGTTTTCTGTGCGCACACGCGGTTTTCCGTCACTCACTTCGTAAACGCACGTCCGCTTTCGTTCGCCACTTTAATCCAACTCAACTCCGTTTCGCTTCGCGAAATTTCTTGCGGAGTTCTTTTACTTCTTCCAGAAGTTTACCGTCGCTCCCTCTCTCTCGCTCTCATGGGCGCTTGCCTGTTTTCGGGTGGCGTGATCATGGTGAGTTTTGCTGTGTGCGCTGGTGTGAGTGTGTCGGTGTGTGCTAGCTTTCCAGTCTAACGGGGCGAGCTCGGGTTAGTGATGATAGTTTTAACTATCCTATCGGGTGTGGCTGCCGTAACCTACTTAATTATTATGCATATAAATCTAACTTATTTATCTATACTATTTATTTACGCCTAGTTATTATTATGTTTAGGTATTGATTATATATATTATTTATTTATTATATTGAGTATGTTATTATATTTATTTATATAGTTAGTTATATTATTATTTATTTGCATATTTAGTATTTATGTTATTATTATTTATGATATTTGTTTGTCGGGGGGCCGATCCTCCAAAGATAAGTAATCCAAAAGTAGTTGGTGGAAAATGCAGGAAAACTCCCACGGCGCAAAACGAAAGAAGTCCGACGAAGGGAATCGGCGGCACCAGAGAAGAAGAACAAGAGGCGGGGGCGTCGTGGGCATTCAATCTTTATTGCTCGCATTCATACATGGAACTGACTTAAAACCTAAAGCGCTGACGTGAGCGCGGGAGACCGACGGCGGCCGATCGGGAAGTCCGCAACCCGAGCTCGAGCTCGGAAGCGAGCGCAAAAGAGAGGCGAGCGCGGACGAGAGCGAAAGCTCTGTGCGCAGAGGCCGCACAGTGGCCCCTCACATAAACAATATTGTTTAGATTATTTATTTACATATTTATGTAACGATAGTCATCGATATGCGATAATCGTGAATCACCGCAAAGGGTAGCGTCGTGAGCGGAGGAAGAAGAGGAAGCAGAGCAGCAGTCGAAGAAGAACAAACGGAGTTGAAAGTTGTGCAGTAAAAAAAGATCGTCAAGCCGAAAGTTGTCGAGTCCGGAGTAAGGCAGAGTTGCGTAGTCGTCTGTCCGGAGATCAAGAGGTGTTGGCGCGAGTCATCTTTTTATTAAATACCAGATACACCAAGAAAACTATTATAATATCCAAATATTACTGATAAACAATTGTGTTAAACAATAAATATCCTACATTTGGGGGCTCAGCCAATAAAACAATAAAAAGTTGACCCATTTGTAAAGTGCAGAAAGTTGAACAGTTGTGGAATTTCGCAAGTTGGTTGGCGTCGGTCGGAAATTCCTAGAAGCGTGGTGAATTTAGCAAGTTGGTTGGCGTCGGTCAGAAATTTCTAGAAAAAATTGATCTGGCGTCAAGCAGCGAATACGAAAGCATGAGTGAGGAGGAGAGAAAGGGACAGCGATATGGTGCTGTCACACGGTCGTCGGCAAGGCGAGGAGTCGAAAATGAAAATGCAGAAGAGCAGCGTCTATCAGAAGCAGACCAAATAAAAGAGATGCAAGAAGAGAGTAATAGAAACCTACAACAAATAATTCAGCTGCTTACTCTTAAGATTCAAGCTGATAAAATTACCCAGAGAGAGCCGAAAGTAACTGCAGACAATTTTGCAAAAATTGTACCCGACTTCGATGGCGTCAGCATCCCAGTGGAGATTTGGCTTGAAAATTTTGAGCAGAACGCAGATGCATATGAGCTTACGGAAAAACAACGATATGTGCAGGCACGAGGAAAAATGGTTAAAATAGCCAAGTTGTTTCTGGAGTCAGAGTTGGTGAGCACATATGAGCAGCTTAAAAATGCCCTAATTGGCGAATTTAAGTGCGCGTCGAAAAGTGCCGATGTACATGCAAAGTTGACGCACAGGTAGAAGAAGAGCGACGAAAGCATGCACGAATACATACTAACAATGAAAAAAATTGCAGCGCTTGGACAAGTCGATGTTGAGTCTATTATCGCTTATATAGTGGACGGGCTGGATATTAAAAGCGAGTTCAAGTTTGCATTATACGGCAGCAAATCATACAGCGAACTGTCGGAAAAATATGAGTTGTACGAGAGCAAGTGTGTTATTGAAAAACCGCAAAAGCAGTACAGTGGTGGCAGAAAAAATATACCCGATGGAAAAAGTATTCGTTGCTACAACTGCGGCTCTAATGAACACATGAGAAAAGACTGCAAGGAAGAAACAAAATGTTTTAAATGTTCAGGCAGCGGTCATATATCTTCAAATTGTCCACAAGCTGTAAAAAGTGTTCAAGTCGTAAAGGATACTAAGCGCTTGAAAGTAGTTTTGCTGAACGGTACAGAGGTCGCCTGCCTTGTGGACACAGGATCCGATGTGTCAATCGTATGTCAGTCTTTGTACAATAAACTTCAAAGTACGGGGATGCAGAAGTGTTATTCCGTTCTACGAGGCCTTGGAAACGCTGAGACGCAGCCGCTAGGTTCATTTATGGGCAAAGTACACGTGGACGGGATCGAAGCCATTCAAAAGTTTGTTGTGATACCAGACAATCACATCGAGAACGACGTAGTACTTGGCTTTGACTTTGCATCGCAGTTCTGCGTGACTTTGAACGACGGACAATTCATCTTTACAAAGGCGTCAGCGCGGCCGGAACGCGCTGAATCAAAAGAGCTAAGTATGTACAATATTGTTGAGACTGGTAGTAACATAGATGCTTCTCCACAGTACAAGCCGATGATCGAGTCAATGATAGCAGAGTATAAACCAGCCGAAAACAACGCTGAATGCCCGGTGTCGATGAAGATCGTGCTAGAGGAGCGTACAAAACCATTTCGTCATCAACCAAGCCGTCACTCAGCGGTGGAATCCGAGTCGATCAGAAGACAAGTTGACGCCTGGTTGTAGGATGGCATTGTGCGCAAGTCTTCATCGAACTTTGCCAGTCGAGTCGTCGTGGTCAAAAAGAAGGATGGCACGGACAGAATCTGCGTTGACTTTCGTCAATTAAATAGTATGGTACTTAAGGACTGCTTCCCAGTGCCACGCATGGACGATGTGCTGGAACAGCTTCAGTCCGCAAATGTATTCGTAGTTATGGATCTGGAGAATAGCTTCCTTCACGTACCAATTGAGGAGTCCAGCCGCAAGTTTACAGCTTTTATAACCAAGGAAGGGCTTTTTGAATTCAATCGAGCGCCGTATGGTTTTTGCAACTCGCCGGCCGTTTTCAATCGTTTTGTCAGTTGCGTATTTGAAGACTTGATTATGCAGGACGTACTTCAGTTGTACATTGACGACATTATAATATACGCAAACACAAACGAGGAATGCATGTCAAAGTTGAGAGCAGTTCTAAATCAAGCAGCCAAGTTCAATCTAAAAATCAAATGGAGTAAGTGCCACTTCCTTAAGAACAGAATTGACTTTCTGGGCCACACCGTTGAAATGGGCAAGATTCGACCAGGACAAGAGAAAACGCAAGCTGTGCAGAGATTCAAATGTCCAAAGAACATAAAAGGCGTCCAATCCTTTTTGGGGTTGACCGGATTTTTCCGCAAATTCATTCGAGATTACGCTCAGATCGCTCGCCCGTTAACTAACTTGTTAAAAAAAGACGTGGTTTTCAAGATGGAGGCAGAAGAACTAAACGCTATAAGCTCTCTAAAAAATGCATTGTCATCAGAACCTGTACTAAGCATATACTGTCGAGAGGCGCCAACTGAGCTACATACGGATGCGTCCAAGGATGGATTCGGTGCACTATTGACACAGGAGTTTGACAAGCAGCAGCATCCAGTATTTTATTGGAGCAAGAAGACGTCGCAGAGCGATTCAAAGCGCCACAGCTACATTCTGGAGGTCAAAGCAGCATATCTTGCCATGCAGAAATTACGCTACTACCTGCTAGGCATACATTTCAAGTTGGTGACAGATTGCGCTGCTTTTTCGCAAACAATAAAGAAAAAAGATGTGCCACGAGAAGTTGCACAGTGGATACTTGCTCTGCAGGACTTTAATTTCGAAGTCGAGCATCGATCTGGCAGCAGGATGAAGCACGTTGACAGTCTCAGTCGATATCCACAAGATGTTTTTGCCATAACTTCAGAAGTTGCAGCTAGATTAAAAGTTGCCCAGGAAAAGGATAACTACATTAAAGCTATAGCAGAAATATTAAAATTGCAGCCGTATGAAAATTTTAAGCTAAGTGGTGGAGTTGTATACAAAACCATGAATGGCAGTAACTTGTTGGTTGTACCCAAAACAATGGAGCATGAAGTTATAGCGGATGCACACAGTGTTGGCCATTTTGCATTGCAAAAAACAATTCACACACTACAGCAGCAGTTCTGGATACCACATATGGAACGAAAAGTAGCCCAGCTGATCAAAAATTGCGTCAAGTGCATTATTGTCAACAAGAAGTTGGGAAAGCCAGAAGGATTTTTGAACTGCATCGAAAAGGGAGATAAGCCACTTCATACCCTCCACATCGATCACTTGGGGCCCATGGATTCTACGTCAAAGGGATTCAACGTCAAATACATATTGGCAATCGTAGATGGATTCTCCAAGTTCGTATGGCTTTTCACCACTAAGAGCACCGGGACCGATGAAGTTGTAAAAAAGTTGGAGGAATGGTCTAATATTTTTGGTCAGCCGCTACGCATTATCAGTGACAGGGGCGTGGCATTTACCTCAAACAACTTTGAAGAATATACCAAGTCAAATGAACACGTTTGGACAACAACAGGAGTTGCTCGCGGCAACGGTCAGATAGAGCGAGTCAATAGATGCATTCTATCAATAATCAGCAAGTTATCAATTGAGGACACTTCAAAGTGGTACAAGCATGTATCCCAGGTGCAGAAAGCGATCAATGCCCATGTTCATTGCTCCACAAAGAAGACGCCATTTCAAGTAATGTTTGGAGTAAACATGAGGAATAAGGTTAGTGACAATATACTAACTACTCTAGAACAAGAGCTGGTGACAGACTTCGACGCCGAGAGAGCTGAAGTACGCAAGGAGGTAAAAGCACATATTCAGCAGGCGCAGGAAAAGTATAAAGATGGCTATGATCGCAAACGCAAGGACGAACATACATATAACGAAGGAGATCTGGTGGCTATTAAACGAACCCAGTTTGTGACTGGCAGAAAACTAGCTAGCAGTTTTCTCGGGCCATATGAGATAACTAAAGTAAAAAGAAACGGCCGATACGAGGTACGGAAAGCAGCTCAGGTGGAAGGCCCTACAATAACTGCAACATGTGCAGAAAATATGAAGCTATGGAAGTACGCGTCTACAAATGAAGATCTATGGTCGTCTGGGTCAGACGACAGTGATCAGGATGGCCGAATGTAACGATAGTCATCGATATGCGATAATCGTGAATCATCGCAAAGGGTAGCGTCGTGAGCGTAGGCAGAAGAGGAAGCAGAGCAGCAGTCGAAAAAGAACAAACGGAGTTGAAAGTTGTGCAGTAAAAAAAGATCGTCAAGCCGAAAGTTGTCGAGTCCGGAGTAAGGCAGAGTTGCGTAGTCGTCGTATGTCCGGATATCAAGAGGTGTTGGCGCGAGTCATCTTTTTATTAAATACCAGATACACCAAGAAAACTATTATAATATTCAAATATTACTGATAAACAATTGTGTTAAACAATAAATATCCTACATTTAGTATTAGTGTTTATTTTATATTATTAATTTGGGAGAGCCAATTGTCTCCTCACATTCCCCTCCTTCTTCGGGGAACGCAAAGAGATCCTGATCTCGTTTGGTCTCTGGGTCGGCCTCGGCTCCGGTGAGGCCGGCTTGGAAGCTGGCGTCGGCTCCGCTGTGGCCTTCGCGTGGGATCGGTTCTCCCACTCCTGCTCCCGCGCACACGCGAGAAGGCTCCGTCCCGAATGCGGCGATGGCATTGTCGCCGGGGCCAAGGCGGGCAGAGTGTCGTCCTCGGCCTCATAGCGAGGGCTAGGTGCTTCTCCGGCGCTGCCGCCCGTGGCAGTCGGCGGAGCTTCGACGGGATTGTCGTCGTCGAAGATGACGATCAGTTCTGGCGGGGTGATGGAACCGGTTCGTCGTCCATCTTCTTCCGCCTCCATCCTAGTGGCTGTAGATACCATATCTGTGGGAAAACAAAGTTTTATTAGACTTTTGCCTTACTAAGGACCTACTAAGCAAATTTCTAATAAACTTTAGTTGGGGTGGGTTAGCTGTGGGCCCTGGGAGCATGGAGTTTCCCCCTCAGAGGAGTGGGGACGTTGGGAAGGCGCACCGACCAGCAACTGGCCCCACTGACTCCGGCTTGGCTGCCCCTGGGAGCCGTGGCTCTCTGCCTTGAACGATGAAGGCCGGACTAAATCCGGTCGAATCCGAAACGCTGCTGTTTATCGCCAAGTTCAGCTCCGGTAACAATTCGTCCCAAGTCGTCTGCTTATCCTCGATGTACTGGGCGACCATAGTCTTAACGGTGTGCTTGGCCCTCTCCGTCGGGTTCTGCTGCGGTGTATAGGGTGCCGTATACTGGATCTCCATTCCCGCTTGTTTACAGAAAGCTTTAAAAGAACGACTAGTGAATTGAGTTCCGTTATCACAAACGAACCTACGTGGAATCCCGAAATGATTCAGAATCCTCTCCCTAAAGGACTTTTCAAGATGTGGTGAGGTAGCTTTTCTTAAGGGGACCAACTCAACCCATTAAGAGAAAGCGTCAAAAAATACCAGAAGCATGCTGTTTCCGCTCTTGGAACGCGGAAGTGGCCCGATGAAATCTGCGCAGACAGTGTCGAAAGGTTCACTGATCTGCCTGATAAACATTTTGCCCGCTGGTTTACTCTGACTGACCTTAAACCGCTGGCAAGTGTCACACTTGCGTACATACCTGGCTACATCACGGAAGAGTCCCGGCCAGTAATACCTCTGGGCGATCCGGGTGGTAGTCTTCCTGATTCCGAGATGTCCTGCCGTGGGCTGGTCGTGGCATTCCGACAGCACTCGCTGGCAGTGTTCCTTTGCCACGCACAGTTTCCACGGCACCGAGTCTTCATCATCGGGTCGTGCTCCAATATGGCTATATAGCTTCTGATTCTCGTATACATAGTCCGGAAATTCTCCAGGCTTGTCCTGGACGAGTTTCAGCATCCGCTGGTACCAAGTGGATGTGGGTTTGTCCTCCTGAATCCTCTGTATCACCTCCAAAGGCTGTCGTGACAGCGCATCCGCGACAACGTTCTGACTTCCGCGCCGATATGTGACGTCAAATTGGTACTGCTGCAATTCTAAGGCCCAGCGCGCGATTCGTCACTTGGGATTATCGATTAAATTGAGCCACTTCAAAGCGAGATGGTCCGTTATCACCTCAAACCGATATCCTTCCAAGTAACACCTGAGTTTTCTGATGGCCCATATAATGGCCAGACACTCCTTCTCTGTGGTCGAGCAATTCTCCTCCGCGGCTATGAGACGTCGACTCGCAAACGCGATGACTCTCTCTTCCCCCTGGATTGTCTGGGTTAAAACGGCTCCTTGTCCTATGTCGCTAGCATCTGTCTGGAGGACAAACTTCTCATTAAAGTCGGGGCACGCGAGGACGGGTGCCTCCGTGAGCTTCCTCTTCAGTTCTTCGAATGCACCCTGCTGCTCCTGCTGCCATTGCCATTTCTTCCCTTTCTTGAGCAAAAGAGACATCGGTTGGACCACGCTGGCAAAGTTTGGCACAAATCTCCGGTGCCACGAAGCGATACCCAGACATCTCCTCAGCTCCTTGCATGTGGTGGGTGGACTCAGCTGACGCACTGCCGAAATCTTTTCGGAGTCTGTGTGAATTCCTTGCTCGCTGATAACATGTCCCAAGTATACCAGGCTGCGCTTAAAGAAACTACATTTTTTTGCATTGAGGCGAATGTTCGCCTTTTGTAGCCGTCGGAATACTTCCTTCAAGTTCTCCATGTGCTCCTCCAAAGTGCGTCCGATGATAATAATATCACCCAAGTAGGCAAAGGCGTTGGGCTCCATGTCCGGACCGATAACGCTATCCAGCGCTCTCTGGAATGTGGCTGGTGCGGAGTGCAGGCCAAACGGCATGACCTTCCAATGGTACAGTCCTCTCCCTGGCACTGTAAACGCAGTGCACTCGCGACTGTTTTTGGCCATGGGGATCTGCCAATATCCGCTCTTCAAGTCTAGTGTAGAAATGTACTTCGCGTGTCGCAGACGCTCCAATATGTGTGTAATCCTTGGCAGCGGGTATGCATCTGGAATGAAGGCAGCATTCAATTGCCGAAAATCCACGCATAATCTCGTTTCTCCTGATTTCTTGCCGACAAGTACAATTGGGGCACTGTGTGGGCTGTACGAAGCCTCTATGCAATCGCTCCGTATCAACTCATAGATCTGTTCATCAATAATCCGCTGCATCGCCGGATTTTTGGGAAAATATCTCTGCTTAATTGGCTTGTCATCCCGCATCGTAATCAAACAATTCAAGCTCCTCCTCCAGAAATTCCCTCACCCGCGGCCCTAAGTCTTCCGGTTCTTCCGTCTCCTTGATAACTGCTATGGCTCCTCCAGCGTCGGGTAAGTTCTCCGGTCTGGCTGGGGAGCGAGTTCCTGGCGAGTCACCTCGACTCACGTTGTTGGCCTGTGCTGCCTCTCGAGCGGGTTCTTTCCTTGTTTCCTGAGTTCGTCGAAACGGGTTGTTCCGCACTGCCTTCTCATCTCGGGGTCCTAGTGATCTATCAGTCGGGGCTGCTCCTCTATTCTGTTCTGATTCGATGACTGAGAGTTCTGGTGCTGGGGATTCAAGGCTGGAATTCGGCTGTGGAACAGTTTCATTTTCCGAGAGCGACGACAAAACTAGGGTATCTCTAAGATCGCCTAGAAGAGAGGGGTTCAGCTGCAGGGACACGCGACCACACTGCAAATTTGCGGACACACCGCAGAGAAAATCCATGCCTAACAACACGTCTTCCATAAGTGAAGGTAAAACCAGGAGTGGAATCTTTACCCAACGTTGGTCCAATTGGACTGTGGCTACTAGTGACTGGGTGATATCCTTGCGTGAGCCCTCGGCCAGGCTGACTTGTGTGCGTACCGTCCGTACGTTATCGGGCGTGCCTACGCGTTGAACAACTCTTTCGCTCACGAAACTCCTACTAGCTCCTGTATCTAACGTCGCGCTAAATACCTGCCCCTCAATCGGCTCTTGCGCGATGAGTCTACTGGCTTGGACTTGTAATACTTCTCCTAATTCCGGGGATTCCTCCTGGCAGTTGGCGAAGACTCCTCTCGTTTCCCGGATTATTTCGTTGGCAGCATTCTCGGGTCCAGACTCCTCTTCGACCACATTCCCAGCAGAAAACAACCCGACGACTACGCCATCCGCTCGCATAGTGTCCTAATTCTGAACAATTCCTGCAAGCTTCCCTGAAATTCGGCACCACTGACAAGTTTCCCACCCGGGAAACTTGTCCTGAAATACCATCGGCGGGTATTATTATTATTACAAAGGCCTTGTTGCACTGCGACCAGATTTTAGATCTTTTGTGCCGGCCTGTAGGATTAGGGAAGAGGCCCTATACCTAGGCTTCTAATGAAAGAGAGCACTTTGGTAAGGTCTATTTGTTCCCAAATCCTGTAGGGGGGAATAAGTTCACCTCCTAGATGTTGAAGTCGACGTCTGATTAGCGATGGGCACTCACATAGAATGTGTTCTGATGTTTCTTGCTCCATCTCGCAGAATCTGCAGGTGTCGATTTCTGAAAGTTTTAATTTCTTAAGGTGATACCTAAGGTTGCAGTGACCCGTTAGGTAGCCCGTTAGAGTGCGAATTTCGCTCTTTGGTAGGTTGATGATGCGTTTTGATCGCGTCATCTGGGGGACGAGAAATTGTTTGGCTTGTCTCAGCCCTGCACTGTCGGTCCAGTGACGATTTATCTCTGTTTCCTCCCATTTCCTGAGCAATTCTCTACTGTGTCCTTTCGATAGTCCACAGAACGGCTCAGGGCCGATGAAAGGTGTCATCGCCCCGCGTTTAGCTAGGGAGTCTGCCACCTCGTTTCCTATATGGCCTTCATGCCCTGGCACCCAGCCCACCGTTAGGGTGTTTTTGGAGGCAAGGGCGTTCAGCTGCTGGAAACAGTTCTCTACAAGTCCGGATGAGATCGTAAAGGAACTCAGCGCTATGAGCGCTGCCTGACTGTCAGAGAAGATGTAAATCCGTGCGCCTTGCATTTTCCTGCGAAGGCATTCACGAGCACAGATTTCTATGGCGTGTATCTCTGCTTGGAAAATGGTTGGGGACTTTCCCATGGCTATGGATTTTTTGAACCTTGGTCCGAAAATGCCAGCCCCGGTGTCACCGTTTTCCAGTTTTGACCCATCAGTGTACCACGTTTGTGATCCACTGGGCAGAGATATTGATTTTGTTTTCCATTCATTCCTAGTGTACAAGACTACTGAGAAATTTCTGTGGAAAAAGAGTTTTGGTTTCTGCTCGTCAGTTACGCGCAGAATGGGCTCATTTATTAGGGTCTCAAGGACCCTAAGATGCCCGGTAAGATCACCACTTTTTATATTGGTGATGTTTTGAAGGCGAAGTGCCCCCAGGCAGGCCTCCTTTTTCAATGTAATTGGTAAAGGGGGTATGCCAGTTATGACTCCTAGTGCTGCAGTGGGACATGTCCGGATGGCTCCGGTGATGCCTATGCAGACCAGTCGTTGTAATTTGGTAAGTGCAGCCGCAGCTGTCCTCTGGGTAGATTTCGTCCACCAAGCAAGAGATGCATAGGTTAAGATCGGTTTTACCACAGTGTTAAAAGACCAGTAGATCATTTTGGGACTTAGGCCCCATGTTCTACCGTAAAGCCTGTTGCAAGCAAAGTGTGCTCGAGTGGCTTTGTTTATAGTCTTTTCCAGGTGTGCATTCCAGTTGAGTTTGGAGTCGAGTGTGACTCCTAGGTAGTTGGCCTCAACTGAAAAGTCGATGATGGACCCATTTAGGGATGGTCTTTGTAAGGAGAGAGACCTTTTCCTGGTGAATGGGACTAAAACTGTTTTTGATGGGTTTATGGACAGTCCTTTGTCCTGACACCATCCGTTGGCTATATTGAGGGCTTGCTGCATGCGGTCCGAAATGGTTTGCTCATGCCAGCCCACTATATAGATGACTAGATCATCAGCGTAGCCTTGAGTGGGGAACCCTAAGTTGTTGAGCTCATATAGTAGCTCGTCGATGACCAGAGTCCACAGGAGAGGAGAGAGTACTCCCCTTGAGGGCATCCCCTTGTGGCTGTGATTGAGGTCATAGTTCCTCCAAGGTCTACAGTTATGATTCTGGATTTAAGCATTTCCAGAATCCACCTAGTGATAGGTGTAGAGACATTCTTTCGTACAAGAGAGGCACGTATAGCCTCATATGACGTGTTGTCGAAAGCTCCTGAGATGTCTAAGAAGGCACCTAGTGCTATCTGTTGAGCGCCAATGGCCTTTTCAATGGTTGTTGTAAGGCAGTGTATGGCGGTCTCAGTTGATTTACCAGCTTGATACGCATATTGGTATTTGTGTAGGGGTAGTTCCTTGAGATTCACCTCCCTTATATGCTGGTCAATTATCTTTTCCATCGTTTTAAGGAAGAAGGAGCTAAGGCTAATCGGTCTATATGATTTAGGCAATTGGGAATCTTTCTTCCCTGCCTTTGGGATAAACACGACTTTTACTTTAGCCCAGTTGCTTGGTATGTGTCCAAGCAGGAGACTGGCTCGAAATAGACGGACCAGGGGGAGTGCGATTAGGTGCAGACCCCGCTGCAACAGGCATGGATATATACCATCCGGTCCGGGTGATTTGTATGGGCTGAAACTTTGTAGTGCCCATTGTACGCTATTTTGATGAAACATCCTATAGGGCATGTTTCCAACACGTTCTGAGCGATGGGGGGTTCCCTCTCTCAGCCCCATTGGAGTCTGCCACCATAGACACTTGCAGGTGTGGGCACTCTCCAGTCTCAGAGAGATAGGTTGGTGCCTCTCTCTGTGAGATGGGTTGCTCCACAGCCACACACCCAGGAAAGTGGGTAGCCAGGAGTAGGCTACTCGTCTCCTTTGGGTTGTTTGTGTATGTTCCATCCGGCTTTTTCAGCGTGCAGATGCCGTTTGAGTGGTCTTTGGAGAGGGCTTTTGCAGCCTAACAGCTTCCGGGAGAGATGAGATCTGCCCGCAGTGTTGACGCCAGGTAGCCCGTTTTGACTTTCTCAGCTCTTTATTATAGAGCGTTAAAGCAGATGTGTAGGAGTCCCATGAGGCCCTCCCACTCCTCGCCTTATTGAAGAGCCTGCGCGCAGCTTTTTGAGATCGTCAAGGCTTTTGTTCCACCAGGGAACAGCCCTTCCGGTCTTGCGTACCTTTTGGTCGCAGCTGGCGTGATATGCTGATTCAACATTTGTATGAAGCACAGTAGCTTCACGCTCTAACTCGTCTATGGATATTATCGGACGGGTTGAGCAGTCTCTGGATTGCTCAAGTTCAAAACAGAAGAGATCCCAGTTGGTTTTCCTGGGATTTCTGGTGACTAGGCTACATTGCAAGGCGCATCCTATGTCAAATCTAATGTGTTGGTGATCTGACATGGTGATCTCACTTGCAACGTGCCAGTTTGAGACAACGGACAACATATTTGTACTACAGAGAGTCAGGTCAAGAACCTCCTCTCTAATGGCATTAATAAATGTGGGTTCGCTGCCCTGGTTTAGTAATCCTATGTTATTCCTAATAATATATTCAAGAAGGTACTCACCCCTCTTGTTGATGTCACTGCTCCCCCAGACCGTGTGATGTGCATTGGCATCACAGGCGATTATCGATCTGAGCCGGTTTCTCTGGCAGTGCTCTATCAGGGCACAAGTAGCCGCCGTAGGCACCTCCTCTGAGTCGCCGGGAAGATAGGCGGAGGCCAACACTGCCTCCTGCTCGCCGTGGGCGGTGGGTATTTTAGCCCAAACCGCCACCAGGTCCTCAGTTATAAACTGTGAAAGGGGAACAAATGTTAGATTTTTGTTAATTAACAACGCCGATCTAGGGCGAGGTTGGTCATTTGCATACAGCAACTTACCGGATGGGGTGCTAAGCCCCCGGACACGTCCTGCATTTATCCAGGGCTCCTGGATGAACGCTATGTCCATTGTAGCGAACCTCTCGCAAAGTACGTCGGATGCGGCCTTTGCGTGGTGGAGGTTCGCTTGGAGACATCGGAGGTGTCTCCTGGTGTTAGGGGGAGTGGGGAGAGGGGGATGGGACATTAGTCCGCCCTCTTGCGGCCCCTGGCCGCCATCTTCCGGCCGCGGTTTGTGCCTAGAAGGGCCTCCTCCTCTAGTGTGCGCCTCGCACCCTTGGGTACGCGCCCGGTGCCTCGAGTGGGGCGCCCGGTTCCGCGCGTGATGCGCCCATGGAGTGGAGGGCGCAGGACTTTCCGCAGTGCTGCGGGCTCTCGTGCGGCTGCAGTGCCCTGTGGTGTCGATGCAGCCATATCAGGAGCACTGGCACTCGAGCAGGTGGGCTTCTCCGTTGGGGGAACGGGAGCCTCTGCCTGCCTCTTCGCCTGCGTGTCGGCCTTTGGCTTTAGAATAGCCGTGCCAAACGCGAAATTGAGCTTATGCCCAAGCGCTTTTAGCCGGTTGGCCGAGACCGGATCCAGCGCGATCGTCAGTACAGCTGTGCTTTGCCTCATTTCGCGATGGAAGACTCGCCAGTCTCCCACTCGCAGGCCGCTGTTCTGGCCTTCGATGAGGTTTAAGACCTCAGCTGTCTTGAGGTCCACACTTGGAAGTGGGAAGTAGCCGACGTAGACAGCGGCACGTGGAGCCTCTGCCTCAGGGACTACTTTTATATGGGCGTCCTTCCACAGCCGGAGCTTGGGCACCTCGGTGCTCAGCCACTCAGCTGTCTCTGAATTCCCACATGTCACAGCCATCCAGCCCGGTCTGAAGGTGCAGCCGGAGAACAGTGGCTTCACAGAGCCGTGCCTCAGTGCCATCACCCTCGACAGGATAGCAGCCTGGATGGTGTTCAGTTGCTCCGTGGTGAGCAGGCTGTTGGGATAGTCGGCAGGGAGTATCGCCATCTTCGACGAGTTGGCAACGTCCCTGTAGGAGGGCATGATACCGACTTGGGGTGATTGCTCCTGTATCTGCTGCCCAGCCGCAGCTGCTGCTGCGGATGTGGAGGCTACTGGAGCCTCCGTGGCAGGCGGTGCAGTCGCAAGGCCACCCCTCGTCAAGGCACTAGGTGCCGCGGTTTTTATCATGGCCCTCTTGGTCGACACCTCTTCTGGGGTCGTGTTGGCCGATCTGATCCTCTTTTTGGTCGCGCCACTCTTGCTGGGCTCTACCCTTGGAGGGTCCATAGGCTTCTGGGCGAGCCTTTTGGCCTCCTCCATGGGAATGCCGTTTGCAAGGTGTCTGCGCAACCTTTTCCTAGCGGCGCCCGATAGGGCGATCCGCTTGGGCTTATTCACCTTGGGAGAGGCGAGAAGGGCTTCTTCCTCTTCTTTGGTGATTGTGTCGGTGCCAGAGCCTTGTGAACATACGTCCATGGCTACTTCGGGCTCCCGGATTTGTTCGATATCGATCGATTTGGGGCTGCTAGAGCACCCTGTTTCTGGGTTTTTACTTGAAATGGTTTCCATAGATTGGTCCCACGAGTAGTGAGGAAGGGAGTATCCCCCGGGGCAGAGCCTCATACCCCGGATCGGGCGCTTGTACGACCGGAGGTGCCAGGTATCCGGAAGCCACCGTTAAAAGACACACTGACGTAGTGCCATTCATCACAGGGGCACGGTACGGTAACACCGGTGATTACGGGTTTTTTCGAGTTGTCCTCTCTAGATCCGCCATATTTAGTCTAGAGCAGGGGCACCTCGAGCAGGATGTGGTTCTTCACCACGTATGGTCGGTCTTTAGTAGTCGGCATGTGACTGCCAACCACCACTAGCTGAGTAGGATCGACGAGGCGACAAGCGCACACGCTTCACCAACCCAGCCTTAGCCCCGCCATCGGCGGGTATAGGTAAAGGTTGTGGCGCGACATTTGGGCGGTTCCTTGGTGGCATTCCAGGATACGATCCGTGGTCAGTTCTCCTCGGTGGCTGCAGCTCGGCCAGCCTCCTGGCATGGTTTCCTGAATCCCGATCCAGAGTGACCTCATAGTTGACCGCTAAGACAGTCAACTGCTCCAGCGTCGTGAACTCGTGTCGCCTAGTGAAAAGTTGGTAATCCTGCCGAAGATTCTCATAAATCCTGTCCAACTCCTGCTCCGGGCTGTATCCCGCTCTGTGCATCAACAGTCGGATATTTACCAAATATTGCTTAAATGTTTCCCCCTGTCGCTGATACCTGTTGCGAATGTCGTCTTCAAGTCGCTGAAAATACCTCGGCGGCAAAAAGAAATCCAGAAAAGCCTTCTTGAAATTTGCCCACGATTCTCCTAACAGTTGGCTGGTCCTAAACCAGTTTTCCGCCGTATCCGTCAGCAGTCCGGGAATGGCTTGCGGCATCTTCTCTACGTTGACCTCGTATGCGGTGGCTCGCTCCTCGAGATGCTGGATGACCGCGATCGGATCCGAGTTCCCGTCGAACGTTATCCCCCAATTACGAAGCTTCTCCGCCAGGGTGGCTGCTGTCATCTCGGGTTTCCTAGGTGAAACGTCCCTCCTGGACTCTGTGCCTCCGGCAACGTCCACGGTAATTCCAGGTACTGGAATCTGCAGCTGATTATGGCTCAGGGTGTGGGGACTCGGAGGTCGCTGTTTTCGTTCGTTGATCGCGGCTAAAATCTCGGCCTCGCATTCCTGGAGCCGCTCGACGACTTCCAAGACGTTGTTCTCCTTATTATTAAATGCGGCCAACCGGCTCCTCATTTCCTCGACGCTTCCCGTTGCGTCTAACCCGAACTCCTTTAAAATCGCTTTCAATTCTCGCTTGCGGAGATACGAAATCCAACGTGCCCCCATGTTTGCAAAAATTTAAAACAATCTTTCTCGCAGCTAATTCCAGACACGAAAGAAATATTTTCCTACACAGCGAAAATTTATTGCGGGGTCAAACGAAGCTCACGGAATTCACGAATTTATTTATAAAAACGGCGTATAAATTCTCAGGCGGACCGAAGGTAGCAACGATGAGGCAAAACGATTTCAAAATTCTGCGACGACGATTTACTAAACTCAGCTTAGAAGCGACTGTACTCGGCGACGGTTGTATGCGAACTCTCCAAAGATTCCGTTGCATAAAGTGGAAGTAGATCGACTCCACTGCGGGTGTGAGAGGGAGACGACGATGAGAGTGAAACAAGATGGCCGTGCTGTGGGGAATATGTTAGCTTCTCCCTACCTCGTGTTTTAGAAAAAAATCTTGCGACCTGATGGGCTGACCGAGAGAGGGCCCGCTCTTTTCTCGTTTCTCTTTTGACCTGTTCTTATTTTTTCTGGGGCTCACGTGTTCTGCTGTCCACGTGCCTGCATAACCTCTCGTTCCAGGTTATGTTTCGTACCTTGCGCCAAAATATATATATTTTTCCTGATATTTTCCTTAATATATAAATATATGTATATAAATATTATATCATTTTTCTCGGGATTTTCTTGGGAAACCTTTTTATCCAAATATATATTTCTTATAAGTGCACTCGCAAACTTTCAGTCTGCCGTACCCACAACAGACAAAAAAAATTTTTTTTTTTTTCAGTGTAACTCAATGGGTCTTTAGGCCATAAATCTCATCTAATCTTCGTAAGCCCCATGTCTCGCCAGGGTCTCTCTACAGAAAATTTAGAAAGATCTGGGACAATGTGACTAATATGAGACGGTGGGCTGACGCGGGGTGGAGTTTGTCAGCCACCGAGTTAAACTAAAAAAATATGTTGATAGGGTGTGACAAATGGAAGTACCGAATTAGCCTTCATGCAAGTTAACAACACGCTTTACCAAAAGCTTATAAAGCTTATAAGGTAAAGCTTAGGTCAGCGTCTGCAGTATTTCCTGCACGCGCCAACATAAAGTAAACAAATCATCAAAATCACAGAGCATTGAACTGCAGTTCACACGGGCACCTGCAATTCCCAAGAAATATAAGCCAAAGCAAGAAATGGATTGCAGTCACACGGGCACATGCAGTTCCCGAGAAGTATTGACAACAGGGAAAAGACAAATCATCAGCAGAACTGTAATTAACCAATTACAGCCGACTGCACCAGCGCTGCCACCTTCGCCACACCAACGCAGCCACCATCGCTGCCCTGACACGCTGTTATCAATCTTGGATTCGTCGCTGCTACCGTCGCTGCACCAGCGCTGCCACCATCGCTGCCCTGACACACTGTTACCAATATTTGATTCGTCGCTGCCACCGTCGCTGCCACCGTCGCTGCCACCGATACATAAAAAACCTGATTCACAAAAAGTCCAGATTAGGGAACCAGAATAGAACATTAATTCAGTCTAAATTTTACATTCAATAAAGAAAGTCGAAAAAACCAAAATCGTAAATTTATTTTTTTATTTAATTTATAACTAAATAAATTAACT
The DNA here is from genome assembly GCA_018903765.1 of Drosophila aff. chauvacae BK-2020. Taxonomy (NCBI): domain Eukaryota; kingdom Metazoa; phylum Arthropoda; class Insecta; order Diptera; family Drosophilidae; genus Drosophila; species Drosophila aff. chauvacae BK-2020. Next base: position 837,937 of record JAEIGO010000106.1, read on the forward strand.
GGCGCCCGAACAGGGACCGGTTTATAACTAACATAACAGAGCAAAAAGCCTCTAAGTGTTCGCGAATAAAAGAGCAAAAAGCCTCTACGCTCGCGTCGTGACGAAAAGCAAAAAGTGTAAGTCGCGAATAACCGTGTTCCGCCAAATAAAAGGGAAGACTCCCACCCACAGTGGTGGCCCTAAAAAACAATATAAAGGCAACTCATCGCCTACAAAGACCAACGCCGTGCAAGGCCCGTCCCCACGGAACCTTCTGAAGGAAGTATCGCACCTGGATCCTCAGTAGATACAGCAAACCGGACCAAATCTAGACGATCGGGAAGGATGGCAACAATAACCTACTTGTAAGATAGATTTAAGGAATATTTAAAGAGGAAAAAAAACTCACAATCAAAAACGTAAAAGAAAATTTGAAATTAACAATTCAAATCAAACAAAACCTTAAAGAAAAAACATATTAGCATAAGAAAACGAAAGTGAAGTGATCAACCAAAGCAAATAAACACTGTAAAAATATAAACGATTAATTGACTACAGAATACTGTAGTATAACAATTTCCAACTTTGCGATTCCCTACGAGGACCCTCCAAAGTAGAAGGAAGTAACCAGCTACTGGTTTTCAAACATATAAAAACTTTCCTCTTCGACCAAAATATTTCAAATTTCGTTGAATCACTCTCACTGGTGAAGAGCATATTTTACCACAAATCCCTTTGCGAACAAACACTTACGATTTCTATTTTTTTGAGCCTGAATTAATACGACATATTCTAAAATTTTTAAATTTCATTGACCGTTAATGGCAAATCCTAATAACTTACTTAGACCCCCAATGCTTCCAGCAAACCAGATAGAACAAAACAGAGTCAATATGAACCAACAAGAACTTAACGCACACATTGGCAGACTAATTTCAGAGGCCATCGCTTCTCAGGTTCCCCAATTAATCAGACAACAAAATAACCCGAATAGTAATTTCTTAGATGTACCAAACCAAATAATTCAGCCTCAACATCGGGGAAGTCTTAACGAATTAGATAGAACACCGGATGTAGTTAAAAGCATCCGAGAGTTCTCAGGCGACCGCGGAGAATTTAGTTCATGGAAAAAGGGCGTAGATAGAATCATAGAGAACTACGCGGCACTACAAGGCACTGCTAAATATTTCGGTATAATACATACCATAAGAAACAAAATTGTTGGCAATGCCAACACAGCCTTAGAATCCTATAACGTGCCACTAGATTGGAATGCTATTTCAAAGTGCTTAACAATGCATTACGCAGATAAGCGCGATTTGAGTACTTTAGAGTACCAATTGACAAACATTACTCAGGGTGTCAATCAAACAGTAGAGGAATTCCATCAAGTAGTTTATCGTCACCTGTCCTTACTACTGAATAAAGTTGGTTGTATGGAATTATGTCGCGAGTCAGAACAAATGATGACTAAGCTTTACAGAGATAAAGCTCTAGACACTTTCATTCGTGGATTGAGAGGAGACCTACCTCGCCTTCTGGGAATGAAAGAGCCTGAAGATCTACCCCAAGCTTTGCATCTATGTTTGAAAATCGAAAACCAAACATATCGATCAAACTATGCTACAGGCAAAATTCAATCGACGGTCTTCCGACCAAACCAAAAACCAATGCCAATGCCTAGAACTCAATACTTAAATTATTCGACTCCCCGAGCATTTCAAAACATGCCTCAAAGAGCACCAATTGCTCAACAATATACCAGACCAATGCACAACATGACATTCTCTGGCAATCAGGCACCAATACAACAACCATACGTGCAACAACCATACGCACAGCAACTATACGCAAGACAGCCGTAAGCACCAAACCCAACTTTCTCACCGAATCGCCCCACGGCACCAAAACCGCTGCCCCGTCCTGAGCCTATGGACGTGGACCCCAGCATCCGCACAAAACAAGTGAACTATATGAACAAACCTCGGAACTTCGAAATGGGTAAACGACCAGGAAACCCCATTCCCCCTGTTCCACAGGAGGACAAACGACAACGTACTTTCAATATAGAAAGTAATGAACAAAATAATGACACTACCACACCTAGTAGCAATGACCAGAACACAGAAAACGAACAAACAGAATATGAACAGTTAGCGTACAGCCAAACAGACTCAAACGAATATGGACAAACGTTAGACGAATACCAAGAACAATACGAGTACGGTTACGGGACCGATGTAGGACAAGAACAATACGCCGACCTGCATTTTTTAGAGTAAATTCCTCCTCCTTACCTTATTTTGAGGTGAACGGTGGAGGAGAAGTTTTGAGAATACTTATTGATACGGGATCTAATAGAATTTATATTAAACCTAGTTTAGTTAGTAATCCCGCCCTAATCGAGAAACCGTTTCAAGCCGTTACAGTTGGCGGTAACGTTAAAATTACACACTATAAAATGGCACATCTGTTTAATATCCGAGATGTGCGTATCAAATTTTTTCTTTTGCCGACATTAAAATCTTTCGATGCCATTCTCGGCAACGACACTTTAAAAGAACTTAAAGCAGTAATTCACACACATTCGAATTATATGACCATTAAGGACAACGTAAAAGTAATTATTAAAGAAAAAAAATATGATTCAATAAACAATATTTGCCCCCGTACAGCCCATTTGTCCGATCAACAAAAAAATAATTTAGAAAATCTACTACAAAATTTTCCCAACTTATTCTCAAAACCAGACGAAAAATTGACGTACACTACTAACGTGACAGCAGAAATACTTACGAACAATGAAACACCTGTATATTCCAAATTCTACCAATATCCCATGTCTCTAAAAGACGAGGTTAATAAACAGATTTCAGAACTATTGGCAAACGGTATAATACGACCATCTCGTTCCCCGTACAATTCACCTGTGTGGATTGTTCCCAAGAAGATCGACGCTTCAAACGAAAAGAAATACCGAATGGTAATAGATTATAGGAAATTAAAGAAAGTAACAATAGCTGATAAATACCCTATCCCCGAGATAAATGAAGTGCTTGCCCAATTGGGCAACAACAAACTTTTTTCCGTTCTCGACTTAAAAAGCGGATTTCATCAAATAAAACTAAAGTCCTCAGATATAGAGAAAACCGCTTTCTCTATAAATAATGCCAAATACGAGTTCACACGCCTTCCATTTTCCAACGAGCACTAGACGATATACTGCGTGAACCTATAGGGAAAATTTGTTATATCTATATTGATGATATAGTTGTTTTTAGCCAAGACGAAAAATCTCATCTTGAAAACTTAAATATCATATTCGATACCCTATATAGAGCCAATATTAAATGTCAACTTGATAAATGCGAATTCCTCAAGAGCAAAGTTGAATTTCTAGGTTTCGTAATATCCGATAAAGGTATTGAAACCAACCCTGACAAAGTATCGGCGATAGCTAATTTTCCTACCCCAAGGACAATAAGAGAACTCAGATCATTTCTAGGCTTATCAGGATACTATAGGAGATTTATAAGGGATTACGCAAAACTTGCTAAACCACTCACCATATTGTTAAGAGGTGAAAACGGACACGTAAGCAAGAAAGCAGCATCAACTAAAGCAATAAGCTTCAACCAAGAAGCCATAAAAGCATTTAAGAAACTAAAAAATTCATTAATTCCACAAGATGTGATACTTAAATACCCCGATTTTAAAAAAGAATTCCACCTCACCACCGATGCATCAAACTATGCCATTGGTGCAGTTCTCTCACAGAACAGTCAACCTATCTCATTCATCTCACGAACCCTCTCCAAAGCTGAAGAAAATTATGCAGCTAACGAGAAAGAGATGTTGGCCATTATATGGGCTCTTAAAGCGTTACACAACTATATATACGGTAAAGCCAAAGTGAAAATATTCACTGACCACCAACCGCTTACACATCGCTAGAATTAAAAGATGGAAATCTCACTTAGAAGAATACGATTACGAGTTACTCTACAAACCAGGAAAAGACAATGTAGTAGCAGATGCATTGTCTCGCATTTCAAATTTAGGTCAGATAAACTCAGTATCCACTCAACATAGCGACGAGAGTTCAAGCCATAACCTCATCCCTAGTATAGAAGTACCCATTAACGCTTTTAGAAATCAAATCTTCATCCATAAAGCAAACAACACCGACTATAAATTTAGCATACCTTTCCCTACGTTTCATAGACATGACATATACTTATAAACTTACGAACTTGACGAACTTATACTAATACTTCGGAAATACCTTAACCCATCCGTTATTAACGGAATACAAACTTCTGAAGATATCATGGGGAAAATACAATCAATATACCCAGATAACTTTAGTAAAGTTAAAATTCGTTTTACCCAAAGTAAAGTTACCGACCTCACTAATGAATCAGAGCAAGAAGAGGAGATACTTAAAGTCCACAATAGAGCCCATAGAAATGCTACGGAAAATAAAACTCAATTGTCCGAAAAATTTTACTTTCCCCAAATGAAGAAGAAAATAGAAAAATTGGTAAAACAATGCAAAGTTTGCAAAGAAGAAAAATATGATAGACATCCGACTAACCCCGTTTTAGAGCAAACTCCTATTCCGGAATACCCCGGACAAATTATCCACATCGATATCTATTCTACAGAAAAGAATTTAGTTCTAACAGCCATAGATAAGTTCTCTAAATTGGCTCAGGGCAAAATAATAAAGTCCAAAGCAATAGAAGACATAAGAAACCATCTAGGAGAGATTATTTTCTTCTACGGCGTCCCCAAATATGTTGTCATGGATAACGAAAAGTCTTTAAATTCACAGTCCATAACTTTTATGCTCAAAGACCAACTCAATATAGATATTTTTCAAGCACCACCCCACAAAAGCACTGTAAACGGTCAGGTCGAAAGATTCCATTCGACACTTTCTGAAATAATGAGATGTATCAAGAAAGATGGAACCCACAGAAACTTTCCAGAATTACTAGAAAGAGCAGTGTACGAATATAACTACACTATTCATTCTGTAACAAAGAAAAGACCAATTGAAGTGTTCTTTGGTGGAACAGTATCAACTAATCCCGAAGCCTACGAACAAACCAGACTAGACAACATAGACAGACTAATAGACAAACAGAAAAAGGACCTCGAATATCATAACCAGAACCGTAACGCATTAAAAAACTACAACGTAGGTGACGAAATTTATGTTAAGATAAACACACGACTTGGTTCTAAATTATCAGCAAGATATAGAAAAGAAATAGTTAAAGTTGTGACGCGGGGGCGCACAAATAAATAATAATAACAAATAACCATCCATAATAACCAAGACCAATAAAGAAGTTCAAATTCGAACAGGGCGCGCGCGCGCCCCCAACCAAGGAAAGGGGCACTCTAAAACCCGAGCTCCGGCCACACTAAGTCGGGCAAACCCACAGCCCGAGCGGGCACACCAAAACCAGCCAAGCGCTATATAAAGCGGGCCGCTGGCCTCAGATTATTCATTCAGTGGTCGGCGTCGACCAAGACGGAAGTCTCTAGCGAGCGGCAATCAAGCAGCAACCAAGGACTAGGAACCAGCGGTAACAAGGAGTAAGATTATAACCACACTAAGTATCTCTGCTGACGGCTTCGTCCTTCTTTATCAACACTACGTATCTTTGCTGACGGCCTCGTCCTATTTAACCATACTACGTATCCCTGCTGACGGCTTCGTACTGCTTTATCAACACTACGTATCTTTTCTGACGGCCTCGTCCTATTTAACCATACTACGTATCCCTGCTGACGGCTTCGTCCTGCTTTATCAACACTACGTATCTTTGCTGACGGCCTCGTCCTATTTAACCATACTACGTATCCCTGCTGACGGCTTCGTCCTGCTTTAACAACACTACGTATCTTTGCTGACTGCCTCGTCCTATTTAACCATACTACGTATCCCTGCTGACGGCTTCGTCCTGCTTTAACAACACTACGTATCTATGCTGACGGCCTCGTCCTATTTAACCATACTACGTATCTCTGCTGACGGCTTCGTCCTGCTTTAACAACACTACGTATCTTTGCTGACGGCCTCGTCCTATTTAACCATACTACGTATCTCTGCTGACGGCTTCGTCCTGCTATATCAACACTACGTATCCTTGCTGACGGCCTCGTCCTATTCAACTATATTACGTATCTCTGCTGACGGCTTCGTCCTGCTATATCAACCTTACGTACTCTGCTGACGGCTTCGTCCTGCGGTACTGACCTGACGAACTTTGCTGACGGCTCCGTCCTACGGTATTCCCCCTTACGTACTCTGCTGACTCCCACGGTATCAACGTTTCGCCCCCAGGAGCCAAGGAAACCCCCTTACACGGAGACCCGGGACGTGGACGCTCGCCGGCAACTACAGTGGATCATCGGCAACAACATCGTCGCAGCCAATCGTATTACTCTGTTAATAAACTTAATAAACTTCGTATATTTCTAAGCCTAATTAAGGTTAACCTTGGCGTTATCACTGGGACTCGGGTCGGGAACTCCTCTCTAGCACCACTATCCTGAACTAAATAAATGTCCTGGATGACTCTGGCCCCACACTGACTACCCGAGGCAAACTGAACGTCACAAAGTTAACAAGAATACTACAGTTGTAACAGAATCAGGGAAGAGAATACACAAAAGTAACATACGAAATAACTAAAATTACCTTACCCTTTCAGGACATTAATGCTTTGCACCATAACAATAGCGAATGGACTTCTAGACATTACCAACTATACTGACGTACAGACTGCAGTAATAAATAAAGGACTAGGGAAAATTCAAACATCCACCACAAGAATAATTCATGTTATAGATATAAACCACATTACAAACACTTTAAATACCTTAGCTTCATATGTAGATAACGAACTAAAACATTCAAACAGTTACCACACCATAAAACACGAATTGGATCAAACATTCTCCATTCTCCAAACTTTATCCCCCACACCACATAATAGAAACACTAGAGCAATCAATTTAATAGGAACCGCATGGAAGTACATTGCCGGTACTCCAGACCACGACGACCTAATTCTACTCCAAGATAATATGAACGATCTAATTAACAATAGCAACAAACAACTCTTAATTAACAATCAATTTCAGGAAAGACTAAATCAGATAACTAAATAACTAAGTTAACACAGAAATAACTTTTAACTTGCAAAATCAAATCAGGCTCGTCAAAGAAGAAATCATAAATGATAAATACGCCATTCAATGGTCTAAGCTAAATAATAAATACATTCTTATTAAATGAAAAAGAAATAATTGAAATTGATAAAATATTCAAAGAAAGCAATATGCCATTACTATCAATAGAAGAAATGCTAGAATTTTCCGATGTAACTATATTAAATAACAAAACTACAATTTTATATATAATTAAAGTCCCAAATTTAGAAAAAACTATATACGAAAACACACTTATCAAGCCCATTATCAAAAAGAACACAATTGTAAACATAAAATTTCAAGAAATGTTTTTTAATAACGAAAATATGTTTGGCATAAGAAATAAATGTAAAACTTATCATAAAATTAAAATTTGTAACAAGAATAATATTGTAAACATAAGCAATAGTACTTGTCTACCTAAGCTTTTGATAGGAGAGAAAGGGTTATGTGAATTCAGCAACGCAGACCACATCGAAACAATAGAGGAAATAAGCAGCGGTCTTATAATGGTTAACAACTACAATGGCACACTAGAGTGGAACAACAAAATGCAGAAACTGGAGGGAACATACGTCATCAACTTCTTCAACGAGACACTCACCATCAACGGAAAAGAGTTCAGCAACGTTGAGACGAAGCCCATACAATCATCAAGGCCCATGATCCAAATAACCCCTGCAGAGAAAGAACGAATCAAAATACTATCTCTCAACGCTCTGGAAAGTTTACATATTAACAACACCAAACGCTTGGCAGAATTGGAAACAGATAGCAACTATAACAAATACTACGTCACCCTTCTTTTCGCTACCTCCACAATCGTCGCAGGGTTTTTATACTGTTGCAAACGAAAGCAAGAGAAGATTATTCTACAAGTGGCACCTCCCGAACCCCTGAAAACCACCAACAGAGTTAATCTGAACACCATACCATTCTTCTAATGAACGTCGCTTGAGGACAAGCTCAAAATAGAGGGGGAGGAGCTAACAACACGCTTTACCAAAAGCTTATAAAGCTTATAAGGTAAAGCTTAGGTCAGCGTCTGCAGTATTTCCTGCACGCGCCAACATAAAGTAAACAAATCATCAAAATCACAGAGCATTGAACTGCAGTTCAAACGGGCACCTGCAATTCCCAAGAAATATAAGCCAAAGCAGGAAATGGATTGCAGTCACACCGGCACATGCAGTTCCCGAGAAGTATTGACAACAGCCGACTGCACCAGCGCTGCCACCTTCGCCACACCAACGCAGCCACCATCGCTGCCCTGACACGCTGTTATCAATCTTGGATTCGTCGCTGCTACCGTCGCTGCACCAGCGCTGCCACCATCGCTGCCCTGAGACACTGTTACCAATATTTGATTCGTCGCTGCCACCGTCGCTGCCACCGATACATAAAAAACCTGATTCACAAAAAGTCCAGATTAGGGAATCAGAATAGAACATTAATTCAGTCTAAATTTTACATTTAATAAAGAAAGTCGAAAAAACCAAAATCGTAAATTTATTTTTTTATTTAATTTATAACTAAATAAATTAACTTGCATGTTTGGGGCCGAAGGACCGAGAGGGAAAAGAAGAAATAGTAGCGAATTTGCTCCGGCCGGCTGTGCCTGGCCCGTCCAAAATATATTCAGATTTATTTGAAAAAGTTCTCACTATATAGAGTTCGCCAAAATATAATTAATAAATAATAAATATAATTTAAATTTATTATTCCTTCCCATCGCTTATTTTTACGACCATTTTCCTCCGCAAATTTTTATTTCTATTCAAAACAATTTATTTTAATTTAATTTTCTTATATTTTGTTCGGGTTCTTAAAATATTTTCTCCCAGTGTAGCTGTCTCTATCTCGGGATATTTAATTTAATTTGGTTCTAAATTATTTAATTTAGTTTAATTAAACTTTGTTTGATTTTTCGCAAAATATTTTTCTCCCGGTGTAGTTTTTCTGACCTCGTGGTATTTAATTTAATTGTTTAATTATTTAATTTAATTTAATTAAACTTGGTTCGATTTTCGCATCTATTTTTATTCCCGTTGTTTCCCGCCTTCCCGGCCTTTTATTTATGAAACACAATTGATTAAATTTAATGTCATTATTTATTTTTCATATTTTTGTTCCCAAAATATTTCACTCGTTTTCCTTTTCATTATTTCTTTACTTTGTGACGCGTGCCGCGCACAATTAAAGAATATTCAAATTCGAACGAGGCGCGCGCGCGCGCCCGAACAAACCAAGGGTTACTCTAAACCCAAGATCCGGCCACACTAAGTCGGGCAAATCGAAAGCCCAGACGGGCACACCAAAACCAGCCAAGCGCTATATAAAGCGGGCGGGCCTCAGATTATTCATTCAGTGGTCGGCGTCGACCAAGGTGGAAGTCACCAGCGAGCAGCAACCAAGCAGCAACTCAGGATTAGGAGCCAGCGGTAAGAAGGAGTAAGACTGTAACCACAATACGTATCTTTGCTGACGGCTTCGTCCTACTTAACCCTATTACGTATCCTGCTGTCGGTTTCGTCCTGCCTTATCAACACTACGTATCCTTGCTGACGGTTTCGTCCTTCTTTAACCACACTACGTATCTTTGCTGACGGTGTCGTCCTGCTATATCAATATTACGTATCCTGCTGACGGTTTCCTCCTACTCTAACCATATTACGTATCCTGCTGACGGAGTCGCCCTGCGATATCAACCATTATCCCAGCCAGGGCAAGGAACCCCATACCCGGACCCCGGACACGAGGAGCTTACCCGGACCAGGACGTTCGTCACCCGTCTTCATATCCCGTAGCATTATAAACTGTCAAGAAACTAATAAACTTCGTATCTATCTATATATATAAGCCTAGTAAGGTTAAACTCTGCGCGTTCTCACTGGGACTCGGGTCGGGGATTCCTTTTCTAGCACCACTTTCCTGAACCAAATAAATGTCCTGCATGACCCTGGCCAGCCCTGACTACCCGAGGCTCGACTGAACGTCACAACTTTTATAATTTCTTACTTTGTATAATTTCTAGGTTCCATATTTACAAACTTCCACATTTTTTCTCTCTGTGTTTTCGCCCGTTTACATTATTTTATAAGTTCAAAGATCTTATTTTCCTTTTAACTATTTTTATTTCCACATTTTTCTAGGTTTTTCATGTTTCATATAATTTCCGAGTCTCGCACAATTTTTCGCAGTGTTCTATAGGTTAGGTCAAGCACATGCATTTTTCTAGAGTCGGTCTGTCCGCACTCTCTAGTGACCACCGCATCGAAGGCTCGCAAAGATTTTCCTACACACACACCTGCTAACCAACTCGTTGCGGTCTCACACTAACACTCACCCGTCTCGCTCCGGCACACACTCTTAGACCGGCTCCGTCCCGCCGCTGGTCCTGGGCCAGACTTCGCCTTGTCCATCCTCTTTTCTCCTTGCTGTTTCCACAAAAATCGGTTTCTCACTCACGGTGGCAATCGCCGGCCCGAAGTTTCTCCTTTTATCAGTTTGTAAGTTTTCTCAAAGTTTTCTGTGCGCACACGCGGTTTTCCGTCACTCACTTCGTAAACGCACGTCCGCTTTCGTTCGCCACTTTAATCCAACTCAACTCCGTTTCGCTTCGCGAAATTTCTTGCGGAGTTCTTTTACTTCTTCCAGAAGTTTACCGTCGCTCCCTCTCTCTCGCTCTCATGGGCTCTTGCCTGTTTTCGGGTGGCGTGATCATGGTGAGTTTTGCTGTGTGCGCTGGTGTGTTTTTTTTTTTTTGCGATTATTTATTTAACCAAAGAAAACAACAACATACAAGAACAAGCCATTTAGTGGCATGACGGGGCAAGGGCCCGCTTCGTGCGGTACGGCCGCAAAGCAATGCTTCGCACGAAGGAAGGCCGCTTAGCCCGTACTCTTGTTCCTCGTCCTCTCCAGGGACCTCAGCGTCTTTATCAGCTTTGCTGAAAATTCTGCCGCCGCGTCCCACGTCCTTGGGTCCGCCAGCATCAGCGGCACCAGCGTGTCCTGGGTGATCGCCGACCCTGCCACCGCCTCCAGCGCGTTCCTCTCCTCGTCGAATCGGCGACACTCGACGACGTGCTTTGCGTCCTCGGTTATCCCGGATCCGCACTCCGGGCAGCCGTCCTCCTCCTCGTAGCCGAATCTCTTCAGGTAGCTCCTGAAGCATCCGTGCCCACTCAGCACTTGGGTCAGGTAGAAATCCACCTGCCCGTGCTTCTTCTCCATCCAGACGTCAATGCTGGGGATCAGCCTGCGCGTCCAACGGCCTTTGGACGAGGCGTCCCACCTAGCCTGCCAGCTGGCGTAGCTCCTCCATCTGGCGTCGCTCTTGATCTCCGCCTTGGAGACACCCACGGGTCCGGGGTGCCCTCGAAGCGCGTTGCGAAGGTCTGCTTTTTCCCGTACCAGCTCCTTCAGTGGCACTAGGCCAGCTATCACCAGCACGCTTGCCAGCAGCTTCCTGGCGTCCAGCGTCGACCTTCCCTTCCTGAAGCCGTACTGGCTCGGGGAGAGGCCCCCGGCCTCCTCGATGGCGGCATTTAGCCTAGCCACTATCTGCTTCTCAAACACCTTGCCAGTGGTGTCAGTGAGGCAGATAGGCCTAAAGGACGATGGATCCCCTGGCGGCTTGCCTGGTTTGGCGAGAAGCAAGAGCTTTTGCCTCTTCCACCTTTCCAGGAAGGTTCCCTCCGCAAGGCACTTCGAATACATGGAAGCGTACTCCTTGGGGTGCAGCGATATGGACAGCTTTAGTGCCCTGTTGGGCACTGCGTCCGCTCCTGGTGCCTTCTTGGGGCGTATGCTCCTCCCCGTCCGGATCACCTCCGCCTCCGAAATCTCGCCGGCGTCGTCGGGATGGCGCTCAACGTTCGGCGGCATGGTCACAGGTGATCCTTTCGGGAATAGTGCCTGCACTATGCCATCGAGGGCTGCCGGGTCGGACGGGGCTGTGCTGCCCGCTTTCAGGCCCTTGACCACCATCCTGTAGGCACCTCCCCAGGGATCGATCTCGGCTTCGTCGCAAAGGCGCAGGAAGCACTCCTTCTTCGCGGCCCTTATGGCCGTTTTGAGGGCCTTTCTGGCCACCCTATAGGCCTCGCTGCACTCGGCGACTCGCGGCGAGCCGCGCGCCCGCGTTACTTGACGCCGAGCGTGTAGGCAAGCGGACCGAAGGTCGGCTATCACGGCACTTCACCAGTACGTTGGCCTCTGGTTCCTCCGACACGCCCCCCTCCGCCGCATGCTCTGGTCGCAAGCACGCTCTAGGTTCGCGGGCATCTGGTTCGCCATTTCGTTGGCTCCGTCCGCCGCTACGACAGCCATGCCCTCCAGGGCGCTGGTGAACGCCTGGGTGCACAGCGTGTCCGGTTTGTACGCCTTGCCGGGTTGCGGTAGCGATCGCGCATCTCTCGCATGCTCGCCAACTGAGCACAGGATCGCCTCATGGTCGCTTCCTGTGTAAGCGTCGCCATCTCCCCATATGGCATTATGGGCAATTGCGGCGCTCACAAACGTCAGGTCTATGAACGAGGCCGCTCCAGCTCTGACAAACGTGTGCCTTGCTCCGTCGTTCAACAGAACGACATCCGTCGAGGCAAACGCCTCCAGGACCGCCCGTCCTCTGGCGTTGGTTATGGTGGATCCCCATTCCTGGGCCCAGGCGTTGAAGTCACCTCCGACCACGACGTTGGATCTTCCACGTAAGTCGCTGCTCAGGTAGTACAGGATCCGGCAGAACGTTCCTAACGGAAGGCTTGGCGCTAGGTAGCAGCTATAGATCCAGTGGCTGTCTACCTTTGGCCTCACGAAGCCATCCGCTGACCGGATGCTGGACATACTCCTTTGGCTGTCGCCGCAAAGCCATAGGGCCGCCTTGCCAGTGCGATCCTTGGCCCACTCCGCTCCTTCCCTCGTCCTATAGGGCTCGCTATGGATAGCGACATCTGCCGCTACCTCCCGCACCGTCTGCAGCAGCAAATCCTGCGCCGCTCTGCAGTGATTTAGGTTGAGCTGAATCAACTGCATATCCTACGGGGGCCAGCACCGCCGTTCCTGACCGGGCGGCTATTGCTACCGGGTCCTTGGTGGGCTCCTCTGCGAGGTTGGCCTGTTGGCTCCTTACTGCATGCGGCTGCCTTATGCCCTGCATCGCCGCACTTGATGCAGCAGCTGCTCTTGTCCACCAGGCTCTTGCACCTGATGGCAATGTGCCCGAGCACCAGGCATCTGTAGCAGCGAGGGGGCCCTCACGCTCCCGCACTCTGCATCTCGTCCATCCTATGCGGATCTCTCCCCGCTTTCGCACCTCCTTAGCCATCGAGCACGTCAGGCTAATTACAGCCGTTTTTGACTCCCCGTAGCCGGGGCAGAGACTCCGGACCTTGACTGATCCTTCACCTAGCTGATATTGCTTCGTGAAGGCAGCGCGGATCTCGCTCTCCGTCGTGATGGCGTCCAAGTTCCGGATCTCGAAAACGCTGACTTTGGAGTCCTCCGTCAGGGCTCGCACTTCCGCCGCATCGCCCAGGACCCGAGAGATACTCTCCTTTATAGAGTCGGCGTTCTCTGTGTTGCCCCTGTCTACCTCCAGAATCAGATTTCCCCTGGCCGTTCGACGCACGTTCTTAACCGCCCCTCCGAGGTCGGTTAATTGGTCATCCTCCCTTGGCGTCACCAGCGCTAGGATCTCGCTGTAGGATTTTCCCGATGCCTCCACTATCACCGCATCGGGGCGAGTTCTGCGGGGCGGCCTTCTCTTCTTGACCACCGTGCTCCAAGAGCTTCCGGCAGTCCTGGGCTCGGAGTCGTCTGGTACGGCAGAGCTCACTTGCCGTTTTTCTCCTGTCCGAGGTTTAGGGGGGGCCGTCTTCGTTGAGGGAGCTGGCCGCTTTGGAGGAGCTGGCCGCTCTGTCCTGGCCCCGTTCCTCGATCCGGCCTGTACTGGCGGTAGTCGCAGCTGCCCGGGGGCTTCGCCACCTGTGGCTGAGCCGTCTGGCTGGCTGAGTCTTCGCCACGGGTCCGTCTGCGCTGACCGGTCCTTCCTTGGCACTGCCGCCGTCTGTTGTGCCTTGTCCACGCGGGGCTCTCCACCTGGGATGCTCTGGGCGCACTTGCAGCACACGATGTCCTTCTTGGACTCGTCGATGGGCGTTGCCGATTTTCCGATGGCGACCTGGAGTTTGAGCATCTCCGCTATCATCGCCTTCATCGCCACGTTGAAGTGGCTGCTTGTCGTGCACCAGGCTGTGGAGTTCTTCCAGCAGCTTCCCGAACTTCGAGACGCTCTCGGCTCGAGTGGGCTCTTGCTCCTTCTCCTCTTCAGAGTCGGGGGTGTGTTCCGCCTGCACAGCCTTGCTTCTTTTTGGAAGCGTGCCCCTAGTACCGCTTGCCGGGCTGGTCGGGTCTCTCCCCCTCTTGGCCGAGTCGACGTGGTTGCGGCATCCGCTCCTCTCCGGCGCCGGTGATGGCACGAGGGGTGGCGGGGAACGGGCTATCAGGCTGCTCTTTCTAAAAGCAGCTGCGCCTCCCTTGCTCTGTTGCTCCTCCTGGCTTGGTGCATTACCTAGCGTGGCGGCCAAGTCAGCCACCGCCACGTCAGGGTTTGTTGGAGTGTTTGTTAGGGCCTCCAGAATCCTTGCCCTAACCGTGGGATTTCCCACGGGTGGATTTCCACTTTTGTGGCTGCCACCTGGAGTAATTGTGTTATTTACAGACATTCCAGTTAATTGCATTGTCGCCCAATGCTTGGCTGCATTTTATACCTGCTGCCAGGTTCTGTACCTGCCGGCCACTATGGCTCAGACGCAGACCACACAGCCGCCCAGTATGGGCAGACGCTGCGTGGATTTGATCTTGTTTCCCGCAATGGGAAGCAGGATGACCTCGCCCGGAATGCTCCGGGTTTGAGTCGAAGCGTTACGACCGACTCGAGTCGACGCAGAGCCTCCCTCGATGGCCGAATATTTCCCTCCGACTTGGATTTGATGGGGGTTATACCACCCCGCCTCGGTCGCCAGAGCCCCTTTTTGGTGCTCCGCCATGGCGGTGGGGATGGCAGTCGGTCCGATCCGTGATCTTCTACACCCTACGGCTCCGCGCGCGCACCTCGGTCAGGGCGAAACGCGGCAGGATTTAGGCTCCTTGCCAAGGATCCCGAGCAGCAGCCCGGAAAACTGTGCTACACCCTCCGCAGCGATCGTTTGCTGAAGCTTGTAGCAAGCAGCTTTTGAGACCGCACGGGTGGCGCTAGTGTGCGGCGCTTAGTGTGCAGCGCTAGAGTGCGGCGCCGCAGCGCTGCCAGACTCGCGCACTGCGCTCGTTTCGCTACACTATTCTGCAGCTGATCGAGCAGCTGGTCCAGCGGACAGCTGGCGTGACCGGCATAATATGTGGGGGCGGCCACATTTGACCCGAAGAGAAAGAGTGCAACGGCAGAAGAGATGGAAAAGAGAAAGTTTTGGGAAGAAACTATCCCCGCTTACCCCTGGCCGACATCCATCTCGCCGGATCGGTGGGCACCGATATGGCTTCCACAGCCTACAGGAGCCGTGCCTCGACTGGTGAGTCCAGAGTCCACGCTCTCGCTGCATCCTGACCACCGCTTCCACTTTTTTACCCTAGGGGCACTGCCAAAACGCGAGTTTTAGCCGGAGCGCCTGCGCGGGCGACCGCTCGACCGCACCTCTGTGCGCTGGTGTGTGTGTGTCGGTGTGTGCTAGCTTTCCAGGCTAACGGGGCGAGCTCGGGTTAGTGATGATAGTTTTAACTATCGTATCGGGTGTGGCTGCCGTAACCTAGTTAATTATTATGCATATAAATCTAACTTATTTATATATACTATTTATTTACGCCTAGTTATTATTATGTTTAGGTATTGATTATATATATTACTTATTTATTATATTGAGTATGTTATTATTTATTTATATAGTTAGTTATATTATTATTTATTTGCATATTTAGTATTTAAGTTATTATTATTTATGATATTGTTTAGATTATTATTATTTATTTACATATTTAGTATTCGTGTTTATTTTATATTATTAATTTGGGAGGGCCAATCGGCTCCTCACATAATAATGAAATTAATTTAATAAATTGCGTTTACTAAATAAAACGTGGTGTAGTGGATAGCGCAGCTACCTGCTAAGCACGGGGTCGTGGGTTCAACCCCCACCCATGACGAGAGCATGGCCATACAAACTTCCTCTCAGAAATACTTTTCTAACTTTTAGAAAGTATTCTTCCACATAAAAATGCCTATTACAACAATTTTTCGGCAACTCCCACTTGCCCCACCGCCTCACCCCCCCTCCTCGCTATATGGGAGAAAAAACGGGGGCAACCCACATAGTACCAAGCGCACCCTGTGTTTTCCTGCGAACAGCAACAACACCCAGCAGGGCGAGCGCGTTACCAGACTGTTCGCTTTTCTACGAATAACAACACAACACCGTAGACGCCACTCCCCGATGGCGACAGGTGGCAGCCCCACCACTGGGATAAGCCGCATCTGGCCAATCACCAGATCGGTCGAAAAACTTAAACCGATTACTGAAACTAATACGAGAAATTTAAACATAAACGGCTCCCCAAATTCGATGACGACCATAGGCATTTCAAAACGGACACGAATTGGACAATGGAACGTTAGAACTCTAAGAGAATCATCTAGGTTAGCACAGTTCGAGGCAGAGATGGAGAAACTCCACATTGCAATAGCTGGAATCAGCGAGATGAGGTGGGCTGGCAGTGGGGAAATAACAACATCAGATAGCAATCTAGTCCTACACAGTGGCAACAATGACGGCAGCAGGTATGGAGTGGGAATTTACGTGTCCAAGCGCATAAAGAAGGCACTGGTTTCCTGGGAACCCATTTCTGATAGAATCATGACCGCCAGGTTCAGATGTAGAGCTAGATACATAAACATCATTCAATGCTATGCCCCGACGGAAGACGCTAATGACGAGACCAAGGACGGCTTCTATACTGCCCTTACGGCAACCCTCAACAAGTTACGGCAAGGCGACATTAACATCCTCATGGGTGACTTCAATGCAAAAATCGGCCCCAACAACACCGGACTAAGATCTGTCATGGGCCAGCATGGAACTGGGACTCGCAACGATAACGGAGAGAGATTAGTGGAACTCTGCCAGCTATTCCAACTGGTCATCGGCGGCACGCTGTTCCCACACAAAGACGTCCACAAATACTCCTGGACATCTCCAAGTGGTAACACGCGCAACCAGATCGACCACATATGCATTAGCAGGAAATGGAGACACTCGCTACTGGACGTACGGAACAAAAGGGGAGCAGCCATAGACAGTGATCATGAGCTGGTCATTGGAGAACTTTCCATAAAGCTCAACCGCAACCACTCAAGGAACACTGGCAACAGCCAACACAGGCGAGCGCCCCCCCTGAACCTGCACCTTCTTAGCGACTCTACTCTGAAGACGAGAATGACGTCCACATTGCGAGAACAGCTGATCCCCCTAGAAGGCCACCCATGGGAGCACACCTGCAGACAACTAAGGACCACGGCGGAGGAAATACTTGGCCTGCAACAACGCGGAAGATCAGACTGGATATCTGAAGGGACCTGGGACCTGATTAGAAGGAGGAACAACCTGAAGCCCCTGGCGGACCAGCTTACACAGTACCGTGAGGAGTATCGCGGACTATGCAGAGCGGTGAAAAGGTCGGCCAGAAAGGACAAAAGAGCACAGCTGGATAGACTTGCGACAGACGCAGAACGAGCAGCCGGCGAGAACAACATGCGCTCGCTATACCAGCAGATTGCACGAATTGAAGGTACCAATCACAGGCAGAACAAACCAGTCAGAGATCTAGACGGTAACCTCCTATCCAATGATGATGCACAAATCCGAAGATGGCGCCAACACTTCATGGGAATTAGCCACACCACATCACCAAACGTGGCTCCAGACTATAGGAGTGTTGTGCCGCCAAGTGGGAGTAGCAGGATACCCTCTGCACCCCCGAATGTAAGAGAAATTGTGAATGCAATAAAGAAGCTGAAGCACAACAGGGCAGCTGGCGAAGACAACATCCCAGCCGAACTGCTTCAAGTTGACACCCAACTGATGGCTGAAACATTGCATCCACACTTCTCACGCATATGCGAAGGCGGAACGGTGCCAGACTCCTGGAAAAGCGGAATCATTGTGAAGCTTCCTAAGAAAGGCGACCTTAGTGACTGCAACAACTGGAGAGGGATAACCCTGCTCAACACCAGCTACAAGATCTTAGCTACACTTCTGAACGAACGCCTCCAGGAAAAAATTGAGCCAACAATTCGAGACGAACAGGCAGGCTTCAGACCACACAGGAGTTGCGTAGACCAGGCAAATACACTACGCATAATCACCGAGCAAGCTGTGGAATGGAGAGCCCCGCTTTACCTCCTGTTCATCGACTTCAAGAAGGCGTTCGACTCAGTTGAAAGAGCAGCAATATGGCGAGCACTTGCAAGAAAAGGAGTACCTGCGAATCTCATCGCCATCATTAAATCGATGTATGACGATGCCAACCTGGCGGTACTGCACAATGGAAAAACTAGTGCACCTTTCCAGACGAACACCGGAATTCGGCAAGGATGCCCGCTGTCACCACTCCTCTTCAACATCGTAGTCGACGAGTTAATGAGCGAAGTATGCTCGTCCAAGCGCGGAATCACGTGGAACCTCACCAGACACCTTGAGGACTTGGACTACGCAGACGACATCTGTCTCATATCGCACAGACTCGGCGACATACAGAGGAAAAGCGACGATCTCGTCAGGATAGCCAGCAGCGTAGGACTTGAGATAAACGTAGCGAAAACCAAAGCTATGCGCTTCAACCACTCCAGCCAAGGAAACATCATCATAAATGGAAACCCGATCGAGTTCGTCAGCAGTTTCCCATACCTTGGCACCATCATATCCAACAGTGGTGGAGTGGATGATGATGTCTCCAGTCGTCTCGGCAAAGCCCGATCAGCATTTGGGAGACTATACCGCATATGGAGAGACCGACAAATAAGCAGACGAACGAAGCTCAGGATCTACAATGCGTGTGTGAAGTCCATACTACTATACGGAAGTGAGACATGGCTCGCCACGAAGAAGATAACGCAGAAGCTGCAGACTTTCAGCAACAAATGCCTGAGAGTCATATGTGGGGTATTCTGGCCAAACAGAATAACCAACACAGAACTGTGGCGCGTTACAGGCGAGTCCCCGATACACACCCAAATAAGGAAGAAAAAATGGATGTGGATAGGGCACGCTCTCAGAAGAAACCCTAGTAGCATAGTGAGGATGGCACTGGACTGGAACCCCCAAGGAAGCAGGAGAGTAGGAAGGCCAAGAGCAACCTGGAGAAGAACCGCTCACCAAGAACTAGCCCAAATAGACAGCACATGGGAAAATGCAAAACAGACAGCTCAAAATAGAGTTAGATGGAAGGCTCTCGTAGAAGCCCTAAGTTCCCGAGAGGAATAAGAGGAATTAAATAAAATAAAACGCCGGGAAGACGGGAAATCATGGAAATAAAAATAGCAAAAATTAAATATAGGAAATAAAAATAAAACTAGCGAACATATTTGAAATAAATAACAGAAAATAATGTACATAGTGAAGCATATGCAAAAAAAAAATGAGAAAAATATCGAAATATAAAATAATTTAAATTTAATTATTACAAAAAATTTAATTATTACAGTCGTGCCAGCCGGTGTGGCGGCCCACCAGACCTTGGGAAAATTTCGGATTTTCTTTCTTATTTCATTTCTTATTTCATTTCTTATTTCTTCTCTTCCCTCCCGGCCGGCTAAACTCTGTGTCTTTCCTCTGCCGCACCCTATCAACTTATTTTTTTTGAGTGTAACCCATTTGCTGACAAACTCCACCACACGTCAGCCCACCGACTCATCGTGGCCACATTGTCCCATATATTTACAAATTTTCTGTCGAGAGACCCTGGCGGGACTGAGTCTCTATCCCAGCCTAGAAAACTACTTCACAAAGCATCGGTGAAAGTTTCAACGAGACGCTCCAGCCCCTCCGGACAAAAGTCTGGGGATCTATATTTCTCCCAGTCAGTCCTCCGGGGGTTCCGGAAAGTGACTGGGTTGAACCTATCGAAACCCAGCGTGAATTTGATGTACCTGTGGTCAGAGAATGAGTGCTTATCCAGCACTCTCCACGACTTAAGAGAGTCTTTCGGGGATTCAGAGATAAGGGTGATGTCAAGTACCTCCCTTCGGTTTTTGGTAATAAAGGTGGGTTCGTTCCGAATTACCCACCAGTAGGTTAAATGAGAGGATAAAATCAAAAAGAGACTCACCCCTATCGTTGGTGTCAGTGCTGCCCCACTGATAGTGAAGGGCATTTGCGTCGTACCCGATGATGAAGTCCAAGGTCAGCCTCTTGTTGGCCTCTGTGACTTGCCTCAGGGATGGTCTCCTGCTCGTGCCCCAGGTATGCGGAGCATATCCGGAGGGATCCATTTGGTCCCTCTAGACATGCTGTTAATATATCTTTATTGCTGAAATTGCGTAGCATAAAAAGAGTTAAGTCTTTATTTGCGATTATGCAGGTCGCGATTTACCTGTTGTGGGGGCTGCGTACAGCCTATAGCCGGCTGCCCTCAACCCTTAGATTCTGTCGCCACAGATCCAGGGCTCCTACTGTCAGGTGGATTAGTAGAGCAGCGGAGGCTGCTCCTCCTGGCAGTCTCCGGTCGTTCCCCGTGTTGGCGACGACTCCTCTCGTTTCCCACCCGGGAAACTTGTATTGAAATACCAGCGGCGGGTATAGGTCCTTTTTCAGGTGGTGGCGGTTCCTTGGCGGCATTCCAGGATACGATCCGTGGTCAGTTCTCCTCGGTGGCTGCAGCTCGGCCAGCCTCCTGGCATGGTTTCCTGAATCCCGATCCAGAGTGACCTCATAGTTGACCGCTAAGACAGTCAACTGCTCCAGCGTCGTGAACTCGTGTCGCCTAGTGAAAAGTTGGTAATCCTGCCGAAGATTCTCATAAATCCTGTCCAACTCCTGCTCGGGGCTGTATCCCGCTCTGTGCATCAGCAGTCGGATATTTACCAAGTATTGCTTAAATGTTTCCCCCTGTCGCTGATACCTATTTCGAATGTCGTCTTCGAGTCGCTGAAAATACCTCGGCGGCAAAAAGAAATCCAGAAAAGCCTTCTTGAAATTTGCCCACGATTCTCCTAACAGTTGGCTGGTCCTAAACCAGTTTTCCGCCGTATCCGTCAGTAGTCCGGGAATGGCTTGCGGCATCTTCTCCACGTTGACCTCGTATGCGGTGGCTCGCTCCTCGAGATGCTGGATGAACGCGATCGGATCCGAGTTCCCGTCGAACGTTATTCCCCAATTACGAAGCTTCTCCGCCAGGGTGGCTGCTGTCATCTCGGGTTTCCTAGGTGAAACGTCTCTCCTGGCCTCTGTGCCTCCAGCACCGTCCACGGTAATTCCAGGTACTGGAATCTGTAGCTGGCTATGGCTCAGCGTGTGAGGACTTGGGGCTCGCTGTTTCCGTTCGTTGATCGCGGCTAAAATCTCGGCCTCGCATTCCTGGAGCCACTCGACGACTTCCAAGACATTGTCCTCCTTATTATTAAATGCGGCCAACCGGCTCCTCATTTCCTCGACGCTTCCCGTTGCGTCTAACCCGAACTCCTTTAAAATCGCTCCAATTTTCGCTTGCGGAGATACGAAATCCAACGTGCTCCCATGTTTGCAAAAATTTAAAACAGTCTTTCTCGCAGCTAATTCCAGACACGAAAAAAATATTTTCCTACACAGCGAAAATTTATTGCGGGGTCAAACGAAGCTCACGGAATTCACGAATTTATTTATAAAAACGGCGTACAAATTCTCAGGCGGACCGAAGGTAGCAACGATGAGGCAAAACGATTTCAAAATTCTGCGACGACGATTTACTAAACTCAGCTTAGAAGCGACTGTACTCGGCGACGGTTGTATGCGAACTCTCCAAAGATTCCGTTGCATAAAGTGGAAGTAGATCGACTCCACTGCGGGTGTGAGAGGGAGACGACGATGAGAGTGAAACAAGATGGCCGTGCTGTGGGGAATATGTTAGCTTCTCCCTACCTCGTGTTTTAGAAAAAAATCTTGCGACCTGATGGGCTGACCGAGAGAGGGCCCGCTCTTTTCTCGTTTCTCTTTTGACCTGTTCTTATTTTTTCTGGGGCTCACGTGTTCTGCTGTACACGTGCCTGCATAACCTCTCGTTCCAGGTTATGTTTCGTACCTTGCGCCAAAATATATATATATTTTGTGAGGGACCATATCGGTTCCCTCACAAATTTTGTAAATATATAGGTAGGTTAGGATTTTGTATATATAGGTAGGTTAGGATTTTGTTAATATAAGTAGGTTAGAGTTTTGTAAATATAAGTAGGTTAGTGTTTTGTAGACATGTAGGTAGGTTAGAGTTTTATAGACATGTAGGTAGGTTAGAGTTTTGTAGACATGTAGGTATGTTAGGGTTTTGTAGACACGTAGGTAGGATAGGACTTAGTGTAGGGAATTAGGTATAGGCAGTTAGAATAGTTTGTAGACAAGTAGGTAGTAATAGTAAGTTAGAATAGGATCATAGTTTTTATTTGTAGAGCTTAGGGAAAAACCCCAGAAGGGGCATCTTTGTGTACATAGGGGTTAAACCCACGTACATATACACACACCCCGGCAGAGCCCATAACAGCGGCAGAGCCAACCAGCCCGGCAGAGCCCACCTCGGCAGAGCCGAAGCTTATCGACAGCAAGGCGAGCCGAAGCTCGACGCCACCACGTAACCAGGCAAGGCTTCGTGTCGGCCGAAGGCGATAACGCTCGGCCAGCATATCGTTTGCCGGACGCAACGCTGTCCGCCAAGCCGGGCAGAGCCAACACACGGCCGCAGAGCCGATACACCTCGGCAGAGCCGAAGCTCGACGCCGCCACGTAAGCCACCAATGCTTACTAGCGGCCGAAGGCGATAAAGCTCGGGCAGCAGATCGGCGGCAGAGGAGGTTTCTTGGACGCAACGCTGGCCGCCGATCGAGGAGAAGCTGGAAGGGAGCGAGACCGACCAGAGGTGCCGAGAACGAGGAAGAACGACGACGACGCCCAGGACCCGGAGTCCTACCTGGAGGACTCCGACGGTGGAAGGAGGACTGCGAGCTCGGCGGTGGTCACCGCGCGGGATTAGCGGGCCATCGCCATGAAGGAAAAGTCGGGTGAGCCGGGCCTCGGGCCAAAACCACCTGCCGGAGGGGAAGAACATGCGTGGAAATGGACGACAAGTAGGATTTAGCTCGAACTAAAATAAAAACAATGAACAAATACAACAAGACTTGGCATTTCCTTCCACCCCACTAACCTTCCTCCTAAATCCCGCATTGGGGGCAGCCCCGCGATTACGCAGCTGCCTCCCATACCGGGAATCCTTCTCCTGACCCTCGCCTTGGAGCGGCCCCGCGATTACGCAGCCGTCTCCCTGGCAGGTGATCCTTCTTCCTGATTCTCGTCTGGGAAGCGGCCCCGCGATTACGCAGCCGTCTCCCTGGTGGGAATACTTCCTCCTAAATCCCGCATTGGGAGCGGCCCAGCGATTACGCAGCCGTCTCCCATACCGGGAATCCTCCACTCCTGATCCTTGCCATGGGAACGGCCTCGCGATTACGCAGCCGCCTCCATATGACAAGGATCCCGCATAGATACGAGACAAGCACTGCAGCCTTTCTCCTGCCCCTACTGATTCCCAGTTATTTACTTTCCAAATCCTGGCCAGTAGGCCCCTTTTATTCTGCCTGTCTCACAAATAAATATTTTCTGTGGAGGATCCTGGCCAGGCTGAGTATTTATCCTGGCCCGTGATTAGCATCCTTACAGAATGGCCCGCAGGGATTAGTCAGGATAAAAGGATATTTAACACCCATCGTGGATTAAAGCCCCACAAGCAGGATAAATATGGACGGAAAATTGTAGGTTAGGGACAAAGATCTCTGAGAAGCACATGACCACAGAGGTCACATTTTGGGCGGGAAGTTTTGCTTAGCAACAGCAAGGACCACATGGATTTGTCGGCCAAGACACGAAACATGGGTAAACAGAGTTCGGGAATTGACGAAGCCCAAAATGTTCGGCTAGGCGTAGGCACGAACCACAGGGACTTGTCGGCCACGACACGAAACATGGGTAAACAGAGTTCGGGAATTGACGAAGCCCAAAAGGTTCGGCTAGGCATAGGCACGAACCACAGGGACTTGTCGGCCACGACACGAAACATGGGTAAACATATTACAAGAGAACACGAAGGGCAAAACATACGATTACGCGCCCGACGTGATTAACATGACAGAGATTAGGGCAGAGCCTTCGGGGCAGACAGCAACGTCTACGACGGCGCCGCAGCCGGCGTCGTCGCCCTTAGCAAGCAGAGTTCCCTCGTCCCTTTCGCACGCAATGGTTCCCCACTGTGACGTGGTTTCTATAGCCGGGGTAAGACCTCAGTCGCGGCCAAGGAACCTACACAAGAAATTTGTATAGAAGGGTGGAACCTGTAGTTAGGAATTTTGTACGTAGGAGCGGAGAGATCGCCAGAAGCACTGAAGCATAATCCTCTACCGTTTATCGCAACTTATTGTGTTGGTTTTGGACCGTTCTCGACGCGTGGCCACGCTGCTGAGCGGCCGGCAGTCGGTTGTGTAACACAAGGACGTCTCCGGCGATCGACGACTGGTGGGACTAGCGACTGCACGATCTGGTAACCCTGTCAACTTTGGTCGATCTGGCAACCCTGTCAATCTGGCAACCCTGTCAATTTCGGCTGATCTGGAAACCCTGATAACTTTTGGTTGGTCTGCCAACCCTGGCCGTTTTGGTTGATCCGGCAACCCTGTCAATTTCGGCTGATCTGGCAACCCTGGTAACTTTTGGTTGATCTGGCAACCCTGGCCGTTTTGGTTGATCTGGCAACCATGGTAACTTCAGCTGGTCTGGCATCCCTGGTAACTTCAGCTGGTCTGGCAACCCTGGCTAGAAGCTCGTGGGATGAAGGGGGGCGGGGGTGTCAGGGGAATCCTCGGGACACTGGGGCTTCTCAGGCCTCCTCCTCCGGATAATCGCGAAGGTTCCGGGATTTCTACTACTCCGGATGAACGCGGAGGCTACTGGGGTTAATGGGCAGGCCAGTAGCGTAGCGTCGTGAGCTCGGGAGTTCCGGTGCGGATGCGAGTCCAAACGCAGAGGAACTGTCGGCTCACGCAGCTTACACCGGCAGAGGATCGGGATGAGGAGGGAGTAGGAGTGCAGACTCGGGAGTTTTGGGCGGATGAGAATCCAAACGCGCAAAGTTCCCGGCGTGCTACTCTAGGTTAGCATGCGAGGGGGTGGGGGCAGAGGTGGTCGGGTTGGAGGAAAAGACACTACGATTGCTATGGTATGGTTTTCTTTTATTTCGACAATAAGCGGCCCCTGGCTGCGACCAAAGGGGAGGAGTAAAACAGGTGGCTTACGTGCTCTAGCTATGTTACTTGGCGCAGCGGGAAGAGGCTGTCGCCGCTGATGCTCGGTCGTCTGTAGCTGGGGTGCAGCGGGAAGAAGGCTTTCGCCGCTGATACTGGCTCGCGCACTCGCGCGTCTTTCGGGATTGTCTGGTGCAGCGGGAAATACTGTCGCCGCCGATGCTTAAATCGCGCACTCGCGTGTCTCTGGGAGCCTTTTGTTTCAGTTTTCTTACGCACACGTCTGCTTCGCTCGGAACCGGAAATCAAAAAGCCACGATCTCTGGCTTAGTGGTCGCATCTCGCCGATCGTTGTTTTATCGATATATCGCATTCCACTATCGGGGTCTTAGGTTGCCACCTGGGCACTTGTGAAAGGTATTCTCGAGGGACTTCGTGCCCTTAATGGATGGACTCCGTGTCCCTAATACTATTATTCCAACTCGATAAACTTAATAGACGGTGAATGGACGTCGTGCCCTTAATACTATTATTACAGCTTAATGAAGGTGGGTGGACTTCGTGTCCCTGATCTTATAGTTATATAATTATAATTATGACCTAACAGACGGTGGATGGACTTCGTGTCCCTAATATTATAACCTTAATATTTAGTGTTCATTAATATTATCTACGGGTGTTGGGCGTAACGTGAAGGAATTTGTACGGCCCTTGAAAAGGGATCGTTACATCCCCTCCGTACTTCGGGGGGCCGAAGCTGATGGTGATGGTACCAGCAGGCTTGGTCATGGTCACCTTGTAGGACCCTGTGGCCGTTTGGACCCGGAATCGTTGTCGTCTCCGGTTGGCTGCCGCGCGTCTCTCTTGGATGGCCGTCCACACTACTTCGGGCAACTCGTTGTTGGGGACATTGCCATCCCATCCGGGTGGTAGAGGGAAAAATCTCTCTCTCGGGCGAGCGTGGTCGGGGTTCTCCTCGTCTTCGGAGATGGGTTGGACCGTGGGTAACTCGAGGTGCGTCCGAGGGTTCCATTCGTTGGGGATGGCCTGGAGTAGTTCTTCCAGTTCTGCGGGGATTTCCTCCAATAGTAATCCGCAGGCTCCGGGGGACAGGTCCAGATCCAGGTCCATCTCGCTGGACGGGTGTGTGTCCTGGCTCTGGCGGTGCTCGACCGTTTGTCACGGGGACGAGGGGCGGCATAACGTGCTGCGAGAGGGATACCGGTTCGCCTGGGGCCTCCACTTCTCGTGGCCTCTCGCGGCGCCGGAATCTTTGGCCCGTGCTCGCCTCGTCATCACTTGTTTCGCTCTCCCATTCCATCGCCTTGCTGGTCGGTGGAGTGGGCGGGCCTGGCGCGCTGGCGGTAGGTAACGGGACCGCTTGTGTTTGCAGCGAGGCCGACTGGGCGATTGGTGATGTTCGTGGTGGCGTGAGGTGCCTGTCGTTCTCCGGGGTACTCTCCGGGGCTCGGGTATGGGTGTCGAAGGTCGCCGATGGGGGTTCGATGTTCCAGGCTTCCCCGTCGTTGGATTCGTTCCATTCCGGGTCGTACCTGGTCCCCATGATGCACAGTCTTTCCGGGGATGGCGGAAAGGTGATGACTGGGCTTGGCGTTGGACGGAACGGCGCTTCGATCTGGGTCATTCGGTACGTGGTGTGGGTGAGGTACACCCAGGAGCCGCGATGGAAGGCGAAGCGATCTTCGCCCTCGTAAACGTAGTGGGCGGCTCCCTCTTCCGGGTGTTCCTCACCTAACCGATCGCTATGGCCGTCCGACTCGTTAGTGGAGTCGTCCTCGAGGTGGACGTCCGGTCCTCCGTTTCCTGAGTCTGGGTGCGGGGAGCTGATAAACTCCCTTTCGTCTCCGCTGTTCTCGTCGCCTCGCCCACACGGGTCGTAGATCCGTCCGTCATCAGTGTCCTCGGACATTGGTATCTCCTCACGATCGGCGTTCGGACTTGAGAGACGCTCCGCTCCGAAGTCGGGACAATTGGAGTAGACGCTCTCGTCGGTGTCGTACTCTGGGGAGGCAGTCGGCGCTGCCCGATGGCCCTGTGTCCTAGCCCAGGAGGCCTCTGGCGAGGATTGGGACGCTCATTTTCAGATCGTGTGAGGCTATAGGCCTGGGTAGATCTTCAGAGGTCATGGGTGGGTCTTCACTGGTCGACAGAGTCGTTTACACCGCCGTCTTCGGCGCCAGGGCCTTCGAGAGGGGACGAGTGGAATTCTTTTAGGTCGCCGACGTTGACTAGTCGACCCTTGCGGTGACCTGGCAAGCGGACCCGGACCACGTTTGGGGATGGAAACGTAACCACCTTGTATGGCGCGTCGAACTTTGGTGCGAGCTTCGCAGCAAAGCCTTCCACTGTTTTGGACAGGTGGTGTTGTCATACTAGGACCACGGATCCCATCGCGGGTTTCCAGAGCCTTCGGCGCAAATTGTAATGTCGTCCTTGTTCCCGGCTGGCCTTCTGTAGGTTGTTCTGGACGATGGCGAAGATCTCCTTGAGGTGTTCCGACTTTTCGAGCGGTGACTGGGGTAACGCGGCCGTACCAGGCGTTACTCGCTCGTACCACGATCCGTGTAACCTCGGTTCTCGTGCCTGCAGCAGGAATGCCGGACTATATCCCGTCGTCTCCGAGATGCTGGTGTTGATCGCGAGTGACAATTCCGGCAATAAGCTATCCCATGTGCTCTGGCTGTCTTCGACGTACTGAGAGATCATAGTTTTGACCGTACGGTTAGCTCTTTCGGTCGGATTTTCCCTGGGGCAGTATGGAGCAGTGAATTGGAGGTCTACTCCCATCTCCTGGAGGAAGTCTCTGAATGCCTTACTCGTGACTTGTGTGCCATTATCACACACCAATTTCCTGGGTGCTCCGAAGTGACTGAGGATCCTCTCACGGAACGCTCGTATCAGTGTAGCCGTGGTTGCCTTCCGTAGGGGTATCAACTCGACCCATTTCGTGAAACTGTCGAAATATACTAAGAGCATCGTATTTCCTTCCTTTGATCGGGGCAACGGCCCCACGAAGTCTGCGCATAAGATGCCGAAGGGTTCGTTGACTTGTCGGGTTAACATCTTTCCGGCTTGTTGTCGTTGTACTGACTTGTACTTCTGGCATGGGAGGCATTGGCGTACGTGTCGTCGTACGTCGCGGAACATTCCTGGCCAGTAATATTTCTGCGAGATTCGGAGAATTGTCTTCCGGACGCCGAGGTGGCCGGCCGTGGGAGCGTCGTGGCATTCCTGTAGAATGTGCTCTTGATGTTCATTCGCTACACACAGTTTCCAAGGGATATAATCTTGGTCGTCAGGGCGGTGTCCCAAATGTCGATAGAGTTCTCCGTTTTCGATGGTGTAATCGGGGAACTTCTGGGGTTCCTCTCTGACCTCTCTGAGCTTACGTTGAAGCCACTTGCACTGGGGACTGTCGTGGGTGAGCAACTGAAGGTGTTCCAGGGGTTGTCGGGATAAGGCGTCGGCGACAACATTGTACTTCCCACGGCGGTAATGTACGTCGTCTTGATACTGTTGTAGCTGTAGAGCCCATCTCGCGATCCTTCCGGTTGGGTTCTCGATGTGATCGAGCCACTTAAGGGCCAGATGGTCGGTAATTACGTCGAACCTGTAACCCTCGAGGTAACAACGGAGCTTCCGAATACTCCAGACAATAGCGAGGCATTCTTTCTCTGTGGACGAGTAGTTTAATTCTGCGGTATCGATCTTCCGGCTTACGTAGGCAATGACCCGTTCTTGGCCGTCGATTTCTTGGGTTAACACTCCTCCGAGCCCGTAGTTGCTGGCGTCGGTCTGGAGTGTCATATTCGCGGAGAAGTCCGGGCATACTAATACGGGTGCGTCTGTCAGTAAACTCTTGAGGAGGTCAAAAGCAGCCTGTTGTTCCTGTTCCCACTTCCATCGTTGGTTTTTCTTCAGCAGACTCGTCATGGGTTGGACTACAGACGCGAAGTTTGGTACAAAACG
This sequence comes from Drosophila aff. chauvacae BK-2020, assembly GCA_018903765.1. NCBI lineage: Eukaryota > Metazoa > Arthropoda > Insecta > Diptera > Drosophilidae > Drosophila > Drosophila aff. chauvacae BK-2020. Next base: position 867,656 of record JAEIGO010000106.1, read on the forward strand.
CCTGTACCATGAGGCCATGCCGGAGCATCTCCTTAGTTCTCTCAGGCTCGTCGGCGGATTCAGGTTTCGGACGGCGGCTACTTTGTCTGGGTCGGTGTGTATCCCTCTGTCGCTGATCATGTGTCCTAAATAAGCTAACTTCCGTTTGAAGAAAGAACACTTTTCCTGGTTAATCCGCAGATTCGCTTTCCTGAAGCGTCCGAACACCTTACGTAGGTTATTCATGTGTTCCTCTAAGCTGGCCCCTATGACGATTATGTCGTCAAGGTATGCAAAAGCGTGTGGGTCAAGGTCTGGTCCTATTACGCTGTCTAGCGCTCGCTGAAAGGTCGCTGGTGCGGAGTGCAAACCGAAGGGCATGACTCGCCAATGGTACAGGCCGCGTCCGGGTACTGTAAAAGCGGTGCAGGCTCGGCTCTCTGCGGCCATGGGTATTTGCCAGTATCCATTGCGTAGATCCAACGTAGAGATAAACTTTGCGTTCCTCAATCGTTCCAGGATGTGGTTGATACGCGGCAACGGATACGGGTCCGGGACGGACTTCGCGTTCAATTGCCGATAATCGACACACATTTGCCATTGGCCGGTCTTCTTCCGTACTAGAACCAAAGGTGCGCTGTGAGGGCTGTGTGACGGCTCTACGCATCCTTGCTCCAGTAAGGCATCCACCTGTTCGTCGATGATTCGTTGCATGGCGGGGTTCTTCGGGAAATAGCGTTGTTTGATCGGTCGGTCGTCCTTCATCGTTATTCGGTGTTCGGCTATGTTGGCTACTCCCACCATGCCTTCGAATAGTGCCAGCTGTTCCTTGAGGAACGCTCATACGCGGGGCGGAATCGCGACATCGTCTTCTGGGTTTCCGGGGTCGGGTGTCCGTGGGCTCGGTGCCTCTGGCTCTGGGTTATGATGTCTCTGTGTCTCCGGCTCTGGGTTATAATGACTCTGTGTCTCTGGCTCTGGGTTATGATGACTCTGTGTCTCTGGCTCTGGGTTATAATGACTATGTGTCTCCGGCTCTGGGTTATGATTTCTCTGGGTCTCCGGCTCTGGGTTATAATAACTATGTGTCTCTGGCTCTGGGTTATAATAACTATGTGTCTCTGGCTCTGGGTTATAATGACTATGTGTCTCTGGCTCTGGGTTATAATGACTATGTGTCTCTGGCTCTGGGTTATGATGTCTCTGTGGCTCTGTGTTCGGTTCGTTCCGGGGTCTTATCTCGTGGTCCGTGATGCCTAGCCGTGGTTCGGTGGTCGAGGTTTGCGAGGTCCTTGTGCCGTCTATTTGCCGGGGTGGTCTGTGTGGTCGAGGTCGAGGATCCGGTTCCATTTGCGCGTTTTGCTCTGGGGGGCTATGTCTGGCCGGGTCGTTATCTCCAGGTCTGCGCCGAGATAGTGTGAGACTGGCGGTCCCACATCGAAGGGTAGTACCTATGGTGGCCAAGAAGTCCATCCCTAAGATCAGGGGTTCTAGCATAGCTGGCATGACTAGGAGGGACACCTGGATTGTTTTGTGAGCGAGCATTACGTTCGCCAGGAGTAATTTGGTGACCTCCACTCGTGACGTGTCCGCCAGATTAATCTGGGTGCGGATCTCTCGGAACTGGTGGGGTTGTCCGACCACTTCGGCAATGTCTTGGCTTATGAAACTCCTGGAGGCCCCTGTGTCGATGGTGGCTAGTCGCACATGTCCACCAATATCGACTTCGGCGGCGATCCTCCCCCTCTCTATCCTCAATGGTGCATTTAATGGCGGCGCTCGGCTGGGTTGGTCCCCGACGGATTCCGCCGATCGCGGGGACCCGAGGTCTATGCCGTAGGATACTGCGCGGCTCTCTACTTGCTCTATGAACGCAAGTGGGTCGGAATAACCGTCGAATTGGAGACCCCATTTGCGGATTCTCTCCGGCACGCATACATACTCGCGGCGGTGTCGGTCGCCGCCCGGGTCAGAGGAGTTTTCTTGGGTCGTGTCGAGTGAAGAAGGGGCAGAGACAACGATATTCGGGGCATTGCGATTACGAGGGGAGGTTCCAGGGTTTGCCCCGGCATTGGTACTGGCGAGGTGGCCGCTGGAGCCGGCCCGATCCTCATCGCGAGGCGCGGGGCTACTGGTTCGTATAGTATATCGTTTCTCTAAGTCATAGAGTCGGGCCCATACTTCTTGGGTCTGTTCCGAGTCTTTTACCAACGTAGCAAAGTTTCGGCGTAGGTCGTCGACGACGCCGTCGGCAGAGAATCCGAATTCCTCGGCAAAGGACAACAGTTCGACCTTGAGTCGCTATAGATCCACCGTGTGGAGACCCCCGGATTCTAAATTTTACGTGGAACGAACTCACCGGGCACTTTCTGGTCGGCGTCCATGGCTGTGAGTCTTTGTTCTGGGCTTTCTCGTCCTTCAGCTGGTTCTAGGCGTCCTTCTCACTGGTCTTCACTTCTCGGATGGTCGAGTCTTCGTGTCTAGGATTTACTGTCACTGACACTGGTCTCGCTTTACGCTTCGGGGTTGCGTCTTTGTTCTGAGTGTGTTTGCCTTGTTTTGAATTATCACTGCACTGGCACTCGTACGCGTGGACTGGGCGATGTCGCGGTTAAGCACGTGGGCTTGCTTCTGGATGCGCGGACTGTTAGTTCGAAGATTTTGTACGGTCGCGTGCACGTTGTTCACCTTTTTTGGTTATTTTCGCGGTGTTTTGAGGTTATGTCCCTACTCTGGAGGTTTCGCGCTCCGTATACAGATGGTAATATTCCTGGTATTTCTCCCTATCAGGTCCCTGCTCGGGCGCCACCTGTGACGTGGTTTCTATAGCCGGGGTAAGGAACCTACCCAAGAAATTTATATAGAAGGGTGGAACCTGTAGTTATGAATTTTGTACGTAGGAGCGGAGAGACCCCCAGAAGCACTGAAGCATAATCCTCTACCGTTTATCGCAACTTATTGTGTTGGTGTTGGACCGTTCTCGACGCGTGGCCACGCTGCTGAGCGGCCGGCAGTCGGTTGTGTAACACAAGGACGTCTCTGGCGGTAACACGTGGCGATCGCCTGGCTTGGCGATCGACGACTGGTGGGACTAGCGACTGCACGATCTGGTAACCCTGGCAACTTTGGTCGATCTGGCAATCCTGTCAATTTTGACCGATCTGGCAACCCTGTCAACTTTGATCGATCTGGCAACCCTGTCAATTCCGGCTGATCCTAAATAAGCTAACTTCCGTTTGAAGAAAGAACACTTTTCCTGGTTAATCCGCAGATTCGCTTTCCTCAAGCGTCCGAACACCTTACGTAGGTTATTCATGTGTTCCTCTAAGCTGGCCCCTATGACGATTATGTCGTCAAGGTATGCAAAAGCGTGTGGGTCAAGGTCTGGTCCTATTACGCTGTCTAGCGCTCGCTGAAAGGTCGCTGGTGCGGAGTGCAAACCGAAGGGCATGACTCGCCATTGGTACAGGTCGCGTCCGGGTACTGTAAAAGCGGTGCAGGCTCGGCTCTCTGCGGCCATGGGTATTTGCCAGTATCCATTGCGTAGATCCAACGTAGAGATAAACTTTGCGTTCCTCAATCGTTCCAGGATGTGGTTGATACGCGGCAACGGATACGGGTCCGGGACGGACTTCGCGTTCAATTGCCGATAATCGACACACATTTGCCATTGGCCGGTCTTCTTCCGTACTATAACCAAAGGTGCGCTGTGAGGGCTGTGTGACGGCTCTACGCATCCTTGCTCCAGTAAGGCATCCACCTGTTCGTCGATGATTCGTTGCATGGCGGGGTTCTTCGGGAAATAGCGTTGTTTGATCGGTCGGTCGTCCTACATCGTTATTCGGTGTTCGGCTATGTTGGCTACTCCCACCATGCCTTCGAATAGTGCCAGCTGTTCCTTGAGGAACGCTCATACGCGGGGCGGAATCGCGTCATCGTCTTCTGGGTTTCCGGGGTCGGGTGTCCGTGGGCTCGGTGCCTCTGGCTCTGGGTTATGATGTCTCTGTGTCTCCGGCTCTGGGTTATAATGACTCTGTTACTCTGGCTCTGGGTTATAATGACTATGTGTCTCCGGCTCTGGGTTATGATTTCTCTGGGTCTCCGGCTCTGGGTTATAATAACTATGTGTCTCTGCTCTGGGTTATAATAACTATGTGTCTCTGGCTCTGGGTTATAATGACTATGTGTCTCTGGCTCTGGGTTATAATGACTATGTGTCTCTGGCTCTGGGTTATGATGTCTCTGTGGCTCTGTGTTCGGTTCGTTCCGGGGTCTTATCTCGTGGTCCGTGATGCCTAGCCGTGGTTCGGTGGTCGAGGTTTGCGAGGTCCTTGTGCCGTCTATTTGCCGGGGTGGTCTGTGTGGTCGAGGTCGAGGATCCGGTTCCATTTGCGCGTTTTGCTCTGGGGGGCTATGTCTGGCCGGGTCGTTATCTCCAGGTCTGCGCCGAGATAGTGTGAGACTGGCGGTCCCACATCGAAGGGTAGTACCTATGGTGGCCAAGAAGTCCATCCCTAAGATCAGGGGTTCTAGCATAGCTGGCATGACTAGGAGGGACACCTGGATTGTTTTGTGAGCGAGCATTACGTTCGCCAGGAGTAATTTGGTGACCTCCACTCGTGGGTGCGGATCTCTCGGAACTGGTGGGGTTGTCCGACCACTTCGGCAATGTCTTGGCTTATGAAACTCCTGGAGGCCCCTGTGTCGATGGTGGCTAGTCGCACATGTCCACCAATATCGACTTCGGCGGCGATCCTCCCCCTCTCTATCCTCAATGGTGCATTTAATGGCGGCGCTCGGCTGGGTTGGTCCCCGACGGATTCCGCCGATCGCGGGGACCCGAGGTCTATGCCGTAGGATACTGCGCGGCCCTCTACTTGCTCTATGAACGCAAGTGGGTCGGAATAACCGTCGAATTGGAGACCCCATTTGCGGATTCTCTCCGGCACGCATACATACTCGCGGCGGTGTCGGTCGTCGCCCGGGTCAGAGGAGTTTTCTTGGGTCGTGTCGAGTGAAGAAGGGGCAGAGAATCCGAATTCCGAGTTCGACCTTGAGTCGGCTATAGATCCACCGTGTGGAGACCCCCGGATTCTAAATTTTACGTGGAACGAACTCACCGGGCACTTTCTGGTCGGCGTCCATGGCTGTGAGTCTTTGTTCTGGGCTTTCTCGTCCTTCAGCTGGTTCTAGGCGTCCTTCTCACTGGTCTTCACTTCTCGGATGGTCGAGTCTTCGTGTCTAGGATTTACTGTCACTGACACTGGTCTCGCTTTCCGCTTCGGGGTTGCGTCTTTGTTCTGAGTGTGTTTGCCTTGTTTTGAATTATCACTGCACTGGCACTCGTACGCGTGGACTGGGCGATGTCGCGGTTAAGCACGTGGGCTTGCTTCTGGATGCGCGGACTGTTAGTTCGAAGATTTTGTACGGTCGCGTGCACGTTGTTCACCTTTTTTTGGTTATTTTCGCGGTGTTTTGAGGTTATGTCCCTACTCTGGAGGTTTCGCGCTCCGTATACAGATGGTAATATTCCTGGTATTTCTCCCTATCAGGTCCCTGCTCGGGCGCCACCTGTGACGTGGTTTCTATAGCCGGGGTAAGGAACCTACCCAAGAAATTTGTATAGAAGGGTGGAACCTGTAGTTATGAATTTTGTACGTAGGAGCGGAGAGAGCCCCAGAAGCACTGAAGCATAATCGTCTACCGTTTATCGCAACTTATTGTGTTGGTGTTGGACCGTTCTCGACGCGTGGCCACGCTGCTGAGCGGCCGGCAGTCGGTTGTGTAACACAAGGACGTCTCTGGCGGTAACACGTGGCGATCGCCTGGCTTGGCGATCGACGACTGGTGGGACTAGCGACTGCACGATCTGGTAACCCTGGCAACTTTGGTCGATCTGGCAATCCTGTCAATTTTGACCGATCTGGCAACCCTGTCAATTCCGGCTGATCTGGCAACCCTGGTAACTTTTGGTTGATCTGGCAACACTGTCAATTTCGGCTGATCTGGCAACCCTGATAACTTTTGGTTGGTCTGCCAACCCTGGCCGTTTTGGTTGATCCGGCAACCCTGTCAATTTCGGCTGATCTGGCAACCCTGGTAACTTTTGGTTGATCTGGCAACCCTGGCCGTTTTGGTTGATCTGGCAACCATGGTAACTTCAGCTGGTCTGGCATCCCTGGTAACTTCAGCTGGTCTGGCAACCCCGGCTAGAAGCTCGTGGGATGAAGGGGGGCGGGGTGTCAGGGGAATCCTCGGGACACTGGGGCTTCTCAGGCCTCCTCCTCCGGATAATCGCGAAGGTTCCGGGATTTCTACTACTCCGGATGAACGCGGAGGCTACTGGGGTTAATGGGCAGGCCAGTAGCGTAGCGTCGTGAGCTCGGGAGTTCCGGTGCGGATGCGAGTCCAAACGCAGAGGAACTGTCGGCTCACGCAGCTTACACCGGCAGAGGATCGGGATGAGGAGGGAGTAGGAGTGCAGACTCGGGAGTTTTGGGCGGATGAGAATCCAAACGCGCAAAGTTCCCGGCGTGCTACTCTAGGTTAGCATGCGAGGGGTGGGGGCAGAGGTGGTCGGGTTGGAGGAAAAGACACTACGATTGCTATGGTATGGTTTTCTTTTATTTCGACAATAAGCGGCCCCTGGCTGCGACCAAAGGGGAGGAGTAAAACAGGTGGCTTACGTGCTCTAGCTATGTTACTTGGCGCAGCGGGAAGAGGCTGTCGCCGCTGATGCTCGGTCGTCTGTAGCTGGGGTGCAGCGGGAAGAAGGCTTTCGCCGCTGATACTGGCTCGCGCACTCGCGCGTCTTTCGGGATTGTCTGGTGCAGCGGGAAATACTGTCGCCGCCGATGCTTAAATCGCGCACTCGCGTGTCTCTGGGAGCCTTTTGTTTCAGTTTTCTTACGCACACGTCTGCTTCGCTCGGAACCGGAAATCAAAAAGCCACGATCTCTGGCTTAGTGGTCGCATCTCGCCGATCGTTGTTTTATCGATATATCGCATTCCACTATCGGGGTCTTAGGTTGCCACCTGGGCACTTGTGAAAGGTATTCTCGAGGGACTTCGTGCCCTTAATGGATGGACTCCGTGTCCCTAATACTATTATTCCAACTCGATAAACTTAATAGACGGTGAATGGACGTGCCCTTAATACTATTATTACAGCTTAATGAAGGTGGGTGGACTTCGTGTCCCTGATCTTATAGTTATATAATTATAATTATAACTTAACAGATGGTGGATGGACTTCGTGTCCCTAATATTATAATTATGACCTAACAGACGGTGGATGGACTTCGTGTCCCTAATATTATAACCTTAATATTTAGTGTTCATTAATATTATCTACGGGTGTTGGGCGTAATGTGTAGGAATTTGTACGGCCCTTGAAAAGGGATCGTTACACCACTTGGGAGGGTATTTAAGTACGACGCCGACTGATATTGAGACAGTCGATCACCAGTTCCCTACCGAACCACATCCTCAAGGAGAGTTAACAAACCACATCCTCAAGAATACCCAGCTACAATATCCCCAAGGAAGGTCATCAAGAGTATCCTCAAGGATAACCTTCCAGAATATCCTCAGGGATAACCATCCAGAACGCCCTTCAGGGGTAACCATCAAGAATATCCTCAAGGATAACCATCAAGAATATCCTCAAGGATAGCCAGCAGAATACCCTCAACGATAACCCACAAAATATCCTCAAGGATAACCAGCAGAGCTCCCATCGCCTATTCCCAACAGGGTAGTGGATAATAGTTAAAGAGTTTTGTGCACAGCTAACACCAGGGTCTACTGGGCCCAACAGGATACCTCCAAGAAAAACCAACAATCAACCTAGCAAGGACACGGTTCCCAACCCTTCCAGAAAGGAACATTCACAGACTATAGTCTGAATACCAGTCTTCAACCGCGGCGGAACTTATAAAGGAAGTGCAACCACTTTGACAGTGACATGGGGGTCACGTGGATATCGTATCGCAAGAAACACGAACTGGAAGCTATCCTCCTCGAGTTTGGCCTAGCCATTAGCGGTACGGTCGAGGAGCAACGAGCCCGACTCCACGCGTTCGCTCGTCAACCTGGGCTCTCCGACGCCCTCCAGACACGCCTCGCTGAGATGGAGACCAAGTACGGTAACTCCCCGTCGGGAGAGAGCAAGCCGTCGTCACCAATACCGCCCGACCCTGAAGCAGCAACAGGCGCAAGTCCCGTCTTGCCGAGCACTAGCCACACTTTGGTGGTACAAGGTGACCAAATGGGGTCTTTCTTTTGATGGCTCAACCGACCCACTTAGCTTTGTGGAACACGTCGAGGAACGGGCAGTTATCCACCGGCTTGACCGAAAGAATCTGTCCCTGGCTTTTGCCCTTCTCTTGACCGGCCGAGCCGAGAACTAGTTCCGTACCAGCGGTCTGCAAGGAAAATCCTGGCCCGAAGTTCGCCAAGAATTCTTTGAATTCTTCCTACCGCCCCGATACTACCAACACCTGGACGACGAAATCACTCACTACCAAAAGGCCCAAGAGCCCTTCAAGGAATACCTAATCGATCTACGACTAAAAATGCGACGTGCCGGATTTTCACCGGCACAGGAACTGGAGCGCATATACGAAAACATGCTGCCAGAGTACCAAATGATTACTCGACGACAGGACTTCCTAACCTTATCCGAGCTCACCCAGCTCATGGTAAATTACGAGGTCGCTCGTAGCCGCGGGGGCCGAGCCATAAGGGGTTATCCTACCGGCCGAGCCGAAATGGAAATCGTCGCGGGTAATCAGACTACACGGAACCGAGGGCTCACGCCACCCGAAGTAACACAGCCCCCAAGACCCCGGAGCTCCGGCACCGATAACACCCGCCGTTATCCGAGCGGGAGTCAGAAGCCTCCCGCCCGACAAGCCACAGACCCAGGCAACGCTTGCCGAAATTGTGGCCAGACCGGTCATTTCGCTGCAGAATGTCGCAACCCGCGGACTCTGTTCTGCTGGGACTGTGGCCGGCAGGGCGTACGGACTATCGACTGCTGTCGGACCCCGGCTCAGGGAAACGATCAAGGGCCTCGAGCATCCGGGAACTGCCCGAGGACCCCTCCAAACCCCCAGAGGAACTAAGAACTGCTATCCAGCAGGACCACCACCGTATCTGCGCCTGACTTACGGTCGAGGGACGACTCCTCCCCGCTACCCTGGATACGGGGGCCTCGAACAGCTTCATGAGCGAGCGCCTGGCGAAACAATTACAAGACGGAAAGAATCTACGAGCCGTCAGGTCCCAGGTCACACTGGCAGACGGATCCGACCGGGAAGTAACACAAGCGCTCCGAGTAACAGTTCAGCTGGGCGAAGCACGAGTCAATCTCTCCGTCCTCATAATGACGGAGGTGTTGGACGAACTTCTCCTGGGGATGGACTTCTTATGCTACGGAACAGCGACACTCCAGTGCGGAAAAATTAAACTCACCCTCCAGCCACCCCTTGAAAATTGACATAAACGAAAAGCCACCTCTCTGGCGTCTCCTGGGCACGACCCCGACTTGGCACTCAGACCGCCGCCGATCACATCACCACCAGCCGCGCCACGGATTCAACCACCACACGACGGTCCGGACACGGCCACATCAACGGGTATATCAGCCCGGGTCACCTACGAGGGTGAGCCCGGCACTTCAAGCTGGGTCAAGGCATTGCCCGCCTTGGACGCAACGGCTGTTCAGTGTAATCCTTTTCGCCGAGAAGTGAAACGGGTCCGATTCCAGGACCAGGAAACATCAGCACCAACACACAGTCCCTCTTGCGAAACGGCCACCGCCGAGTACGACTCGGCGGAAGAACCACCGCCCAACGACCACTCCGAGAATTACCCAGAGCCATTGGTCGGGCCTTTCCTCGAACTGGAACTGTCCCGTTTTGACACTTTGGCCGGCGTATCCCACATCGCCGAACACACTATCACCATGAGGAGTAATAAACCCCTGAAACAAAGATACCACCCAAGGAATCCCGCCATGAGAGCCATCATCGATCAGCAGATTGACGAGCTACTTCGCGATGGAAGGACCGAACCTTCAAAGAGCCCGCATAGTGCGCCAATCGTCATCGCCTCCAGAAAGAACGGTGACATCAGGATGTGCGTCGACTATAGGCAACTAACAAGAACTCCGTCCCCGACGCGTACCCCTTACCCAGTATTCACCACATACTAGAGCGGCTACGGCATGCCCGCTAAATTTCGACACTGGATCTGAAAAACGGATATTGGCAGATACCAGTGGCCGTCGCCAGCCGTGAATGCACAGCGTTCACCGTCCCCGGCCGGGGATTGTTCCACTAGAAGGTGATGCCCTTCGGCTTACACTCGGCCCCGGCAACCTTCCAGAGGGCACTGGACACCGTCATTGGCCCAGACATGGAACCGCATGCCTTTGCCTATCTCGAAGACATCATCGTGATCGGGGCTACGCTGCAGGAACACGTAAGGAACCTACGAGAGGTGTTCCGACGACTGAGGGAAGCCAACCTTCGTCTCAACAGGGACAAGTTGTGACGTTCAGCCTTGCCGCGGATAGTAAGTGTGGGGCCAGAGTCATCCAGGACATTTATTTGGTTCAGGATAGTGGTGCTAGAGAGGAGTTCCCGACCCGAGTCCCAGTGATAACGCTCAGAGTTTAACCTTAACTAGGCTTATAATAAACTTCGTATATCTAGTTTATTAGTTTTCTTAACAGAGTAATACGATTGGCTGCGATGATGGTGTTGCCGATTATCCACTGCAGTTGCCGGCGAGCGTCCGCGTCCTGGGTCTCCGTGTAAGGGGGGTCCCTGGCTTCTGGCGGGCGAAATGTTGATACCGTGGGACGAAGACGTCAGCAGGGTACGTAAGGTTGATACAGTAGGACGAAACCGTCAGCAGAGATACGTAGTGTTGATCAGGCAGGACGAAACCGTCATCAGGATACGTAAGGTTGATGAAGTGGGACGAAACCATCAGCAGAGATACGTAGTGTTAATCAAGCAGGACGAAACCGTCAGCAGAGATACGTAATATGGTTGAATAGGACGAAGCCGTCAGCAAGGATACGTAGTGTTGATATAACAGGACGAAACCGTCAGCGGAGATACTTAGTGTGGTTACAGTCTTACTCCTTGTTACCGCTGGCTCCTAATCCTGAGTTGCTGCTTGATTGCTGCTCGCTGGTGACTTTCACCTTGGTCGACGCCGACCACTGAAAGATTAATCTGAGGCCAGCCGCCCGCTTTATATAGCGCTTGGCTGGGTTTAGTGTGCCCGCCTGGGCTTTCGATTTGCCCGACTTAGTGTGGCCGGATCTTGGGTTTAGAGTGACCCTTGGTTTGTTTGGGCGCGCGCGCGCCTCGTTCGAATTTGAATATTCTTTAATTGTGCGCGGCACGCGTCACGCTCCCCCCTCCTTTCGATAGTGGCGCCATATGGTGGCCGCCACTGTGTCCTTACTCGTTGTTTTCCCGGCTCCCGGCTCCGTCGCTGCTGTCCTCCGCCAGCCCTTGGGAGGTGAGCCATTCTGGTCCGGCCCATTCGGACGTGCTCCGTCTGCGGTTGGGTCTTCCCGTCGCGGCTTTCCCCCATCGGGCTTGCTCCGCCAGTGACTTTCGTTGGGTGGTTGGCCGCCCCGCTCCGGCCCTTTTAAACGATATCCGTCATCGTCGAGGCCATCGAGTTACAATCCTGTGGCCGAGGGAGAAAGGCTTTCAAAGAATTCAGCAGAATGACAAATCTTTATTTTTTCAATATCTTCGGCAGAGTTCGTATTGGCACCTCCTCCTTGTTGCTAGGTCCGTCTCCAAGTGTGCCCAAAGAGATAGGGGGCATGTTGACTCTCGGTATTGGTTCCAGTGTGACCGGAGAGAGGAGGCATGTTAACTCTGGGTCGGTCCTGTCTCCAGTGTGGGCATGTTAACTCCTCCCCCCCCAGTCCGAAGAGAAGGCCATAAGGGGAAATGGCCGGATCGGAGAAGGGTGATTAGGCGACGTGTTGTTGGTGTATGCCACGAACTCCGACGACATTTTGAATTTAACAGTTTTTTTTATGGATATCTTAATATTAAACATGAGTGTTGTGTTTATAAACGTTACATCTAAAGCTAAAGTTACATTTTGTTTAATTATTATGTATTTTTGTATCGTAGATTGTTTCTTGTTAATGTGGGTTTTTAAGTTACTTGGTTTGATATATTTATTGAATAATGCTTGTCTATCTTATGTTTCTTCCATTGATTTCTTAACTATTTTTCTAATTTTTTGTTTGTGTAACTTTTGACCTTTAGTTGTTAGGAGAGTGACTGCTTTGTCTCTATCTACTTTGTGTATTGAAAATCTCGGTGTTATCTTGTTTCTACGGTTTTCTTTCATTTTATCATTAGGATCGACTTGGACTGGTGTCTCCCTGTCCTTGTTTAATTTAGCCAATTTTTTTCCTGTGGTCGCGCTTAAATGTTCCTGTACTTTTGGGTATATGTCTTTTCTAAATTCGTTTAATTTCTTAAGGTAATCATGGTGATTGTCGAATGTTATTGTTTTTTTAAATATGTGTGTTCTTCCGTGGAAGAGCTCGAAAGGGGTATAGGAAGTGCTGGAGTGTATTGCATTGTTATATGTTGCTACTGCTTCTGCGAGTATTTGGGCATGATCGCGTTCTATGCGTGCTTCCTTTCTTTTGTTCAAGATTATCCTGTATAGTTCGGTTAAGGTGGAGTGCAGTCTCTCGACAGAAGCGTTGCCCGTTGATTGTTGAAATGAAGTTGTATGAGCCGTTATTTGGAATTGAGTTAAGAAGTCGTTGAATAGATTGCCCGAAAATTCCGCGCCCTGGTCGAAAATTATTTTCTTTGGTGCGCCATAGTGACTTATAAATTGTAATAGGGCATCGACGACTTTTATTGAATTCCTATTGCTAAGGGGGTAGGCTTGTGCTAGTTTGGTGAATTTATCGATAATTGTGAGGTTACAAGTATTGTTAATGAAATATATGTCTATATGTACGACTGCCAATGGTCCATCTGGGGCGGTTGGGGTTTGCATCAATGGTTTATGGGGGTGTCTATCGTATTTTAGGGTTAGGCAGGTATCGCAATTTTTTATAATTTTTGTGATAATGTCTTTAAATGCGGAAAATAAATGTCCCTTTTTAAATGGTTATATGTTTCATCTATGCCTCTATGATTGGTATTAAAGTGGTATGCACGAATTTCGTTTTCCTGATCATGAGGATTCGTAATTTCGGTTAACCATATATTGCAGCGGAAAATTTTGTATAAGTCATTTTCAAAGAAATAGTTATTATAAGACTCTTCTATTATTTTGAAAATATCGTTTGGTGCAAATATTGCGAATGTTTTATTCGGTTTCAGGATTGTTTGAAGGGTGTTTGTAACAGAGTCGAAAGTATGTACGGGTTCCGTGATAATATGTCTTACTTTATGGATAAATGGTGTTTCTACTTGTCTTAAAGTTGTTGATCCGATACGGAATATTATTTGGCAATTGAAGTGATTTAGTGGTTGCGAAGCGATTGGTATAATTTGTGGGTCCTCGTTTATGTTCAAGTTTGGCTCAATTCTGCTGAGTGCAACTACGTTTTGCGACCCTTTTTTGTATACCATTTTGTAGTCGTAAGCGGCCAGGATTGTTTTCCATCGTAGTAGTTTTGGATTCTGACCTTTCAAATTTTCTAGCCAGATTAATGGCTTATGGTCTGTGACTATTTTGAATCTACGCCCGAAAAGGTATGGTCTGAAATGACCTACAGACCAAATGATAGATAGCATTTCTTTCTCTATCGTCGAATAGCGGATATGGGTCTGTCATTAGTATCTGGGCCTTGTGACAACACAGAGCCTATAGCATAATTACTTGCGTCTGTGGTCAGCGTGAACGGTTTATTGAAATCAGGGTATATGAGTATGGGATCATTACAAAGAAGATCTTTCGACGTTTCGAATGCTTGTTTAAATTCATCGTCTATTATTATAGATTTCTTCCCTTTTAACTGTCTCGTTATGGGTTTAGTTATTTTCGCAAAGTCCTTTATGAATTTCCTGTAATACCCTAATAGTCCTAAAAATGATTTAATTTCCCTGGTTGTCTTTGGGCAGGGGAAGTCCTTGATGGTTTGAATTTTAAGTGGGTTTGGTTTGACTCCTTCCTGGGTTACGATATGTCCCAGGAAGTCGATTTCCTTCCTTAAAAAGCTACATTTGCTTGGTTGGATTTTTAGATTTGCGTTTTGGAGTTTTGTGAAAACAGATTTAATATCTGCTATATGTTTTTGGAGTGAGGGTGAGAATACTATTATATCGTCGAGATAGACGAGACAGACGTTACCGACTAAGTCACCTAAAACGTTGTCCATAACGCGTTGGAACGTGGCAGGGGCGTTCTTGAGACCGAAGGGCATTCTCGTGAATTCATAATGCCCATTTTCGACGGTGAACGCCGTCTTGCTCGCATCGCGTGGGTTCATTTGAATTTGGTGAAAGCCACTTGTTAAGTCTATCGTTGTGAAATACATGGTCTTCCCTAGACTATCTAGTATATCCGCAATGTTCGGGATAGGGTATCTATCAGAGACAGTCTTCTCATTTAATTTCCGAAAATCGATTACCAAGCGCCACTTTTTTTCGCCTATGACGTCACTTTTCTTAGGTACGACCCAGACGGGTGCACTCCAGGGGGAATGGCTGTTTTTTATGATGTTTTGCTCGAGCATTTTTGAAATTTGCTTTTTTACTTCGTCTTTATGTACAAATGGGTAACGGTAAGATTTTGTGTGTGTCGGTATATTATTATCCTGCGTTTGCGGTGTATAAACCGCCTGTTATGGATATTTGATTATCCAAATTCATAGTTTCAAATATAAAGTCTCCCTGCATGAAGTTTACTGGGAGCGGAAGTAGCATTTTGGTATTTTGTGGCAGGTTATGTAATGTGTCTACAGGGTTTGCCCTTTTGACGATTGGGATGGCGGTTTCTGGTGTTTCTAGTATGGACTCGGCAAAGTTTATTCTTGCATTTAGGCTAGATAGGATATCCATGCCTAGGAGACCATTGAAGTGGGGGTGGAAATTAAATAATAAGAACTTAAAATTGGGAATTTTTTTGAATTGTTTGAAATTTATTTTATCTGTATATTCCCGAATTTTGAATGAACTGAGAACAGTGTGGATATTGATATCTGAGGTTAGTTTTTTGATGTGATCTTCATTAATAAGTGCCGGGTTTATGAAAGAGTAAGTAGATCCAGTGTCTATTAGGAATTTTAGAGGATTTGACACCATGGAGTTTGGTGATAATAAAACAAATGGCAAGGAAGATCCGTGAGTCTCCTTGCTTATGTAGCCGACTGGCTTCCCGAGGCTTCTATTTGAAAATTTGCATCATCGTTGATGTTACATAGGGGAGCTCTTGAATTACGGCTGTTTCTGTTTTGGTGACTTAGGGATTGATTTGGTTGGTCGTTATTGTGGAAGGGGTTTCTGCCCAGAGTTTCTTTATCTTGTCGACCATTACTATTGTTGTGGGAATTATGTTGACGTGTGAAGCGTCTATTATTATTGTTGTTAAAATTTTGTTGTCTCTGTATAAAGCGGCCATTATTGTCATTGTTGGTGTTATCGTATCGTGGTACATGATGAGCGTTGTTGCCATTATTATAGTTCTGTTGTCGTGGTATGTAGCGACTGTTGTAGTCACTATTTGTTGGTTGTCCTCTCACGTATGGGTGATTCCTGTATATTGTGCTGTCGCGTCGTCGGTTTTCTTGTTGTTTGTTCAGGCTTCTAGAGAAGTTTAATTCAATCTGTCCGTACTCGTATGCTTTCTCGATTGTCTCTGGCCTTTGATTCCTAATGGCTGACCTAAGTGGGTCCTTTAATCCAGCTAAGAATGTATTTAGGCAGAATCTGTCGTATTGGTCACGTTTGGCCGCAAGAGAGTGTCCACTAGAGTCTGCTTCTCTGGCGATTGACATTAATTCGCTTCTTATTTTTGCGGCTGAGTAATACAATTTTCTATCAAGATTGTCAGGTGGGCCTTCGTAGGTTGGTAGTTGATGTACAAGGGTTAGTAGTTGTTGTAGATTTAGGTTGGTGGTGGAATTTAGTGGCCCTGTGTCGTTACCGGAATCCATAGCGCTGGTGAGATTAGGATTATTGTTTTGCGATTGAACCGACTGGTCTTCCTCTTCTGTTCCTGTCGCTTCCCTTATCTCAGATAGTCTAGATCCGCTTCTTAGCCCTGATCTGCCCCTAACTGTGTTAGTAGTATTCTTTAACATTTACGTTTGTTAGGAATAAATCTGTATTTTTGTTTGCAAATAATCGCGATTAATTATATATTGGGGTATGGTTATGGTATTTGTATATGGAAAATTTTGGGTGTTTGTTTGGTTTGTTTTGTTTTCGTTTGTATATTAATGTAGTAAACTATTGTATTATATTTTATGATTATGTTTATGCATCTATTTTTTAGTGTGTATTATTTCCAAAATAAAAGAAAACCTGTATGTGTGTGTCCGTTACGCAGTTTTCTCTTTTCCTTGTTTCGCGTTGTTTATTGTTAGTTGTATGTTTTTCGTGCAGTGCTGCTGTGCTTCCTTCCACCCTTGTAGTTTTCTACTGTTTTTGGCTTTGACTGTAATGCATAAATTAAATTAGTATTCAATAGAGCGTATTTTAGAAGTTAGTAGACGTTAAGTTGTTTGTGGTTTGTTTCGTCGTTTTCTCTTATTTTTCTTATTTCTTTTTATATACATATGTTTAATATATTTCTAGAATTGATTTTATTGCTTTTTTTTTTTGTTTTAAGTGGTTCTATTCTCGCAGTGCGTGGTGTGCAACAAGAATTCAATAGAATTCAACAGTGTAGAAGCGAACTCAGCGTCAAGCGTCGCAAGGGTTTTACAAGCGGCGTAACACAAACACATTCATGTTTTTGCCGTATCACTGTTTATTAATTTTTTTTTAAAATAAATTTTCGTTCATGTAAATTGATAAATGAAAACGATCCCGGTGCCTTAACAGCGATTGTTGTACACATATTCGGTCGTTAATCACACAACTCACATTTATTTTTATAAACCACTGTGCGGATATCCCGTTGTCTTGACGGCGATTGATGTACATTCGCTTCTTGCGCAGCGAGTTCTGATTACAACTCAGCGCCAGTCTATCGTCACGGCAAAACTACAGAACTACAACAAATATAGGCTGCAATATTACCATAGTGATGAAATTGCTATTCTTTTGAAATGACCAAAAAGCATACCTATGGTGGTGTTCACGCAGCTAATAACATGCGTTCCTTGCACTTAGGACATCCAGTGACCAAGTCTCACAATTATTTATTTGTTTTCTTTGATGATTAGCGTTTTTGTTTACATTTAATTTGAATTTCACAATAGGAAAACTAGCGTCGCAGAAAGTGAAGTCAAGACTAAGAAAAAGTAGCGATGGTAAAAAAAAAGGACGCTATAGAGACTCGATAGTTGTACATAACTTATAAATCGATAAATCATGACTTGTGATATTTCATAAAAATATGTGTGTTGCCGGATGTCAGAATCAAGTGTGGCCAGATCACCATATACCAATACTCTCCCAAATACGCACACCAAGTGCTCTCCGACACACACAAACGGTTACCATACAGCAGTTTTATGTCAAAAAAAAATTTTTATTGATTCATTTTCCACTTTTAATTGGTAATATTTTATGATTTAGGGTGTATGGATGATCCCGGTGCCTTATCAGCGATTGATGTACACATATACGGTCATCACACACAGCATTTTTTTTTGTTATATTGTTGTAAATTAACCCGCACAAGCGATCCCGGTGCCTTATCAGCGGTTGATATACACATATACGGTCGCTTGTGAAGCAATTTTAACTTGATTTTGTTTGTTTCTTTTGTTTTATTTGCACTTGCACGTCATTATGTTTCAATAACTTTTTACTTAATTTACTGTTTTACCACTCACAACCACTGCCGTCACATGTTCATTACCTCTTTTAGAATTTCAACGAAAAGCGTAGTGGGCATTGTTAATCCCTTGTCCGTAGTCCGGCTGCGCCAGTTACAATCCTGTGGCCGAGGGAGAAAGGCTTTCAAAGAATTCAGCAGAATGACAAATCTTTATTTTTTCAATATCTTCGTCAGAGTTCGTATTGGCACCTCCTCCTTGTTCCTAGGTCCGTCTCCAAGTGTGCCCAAAGAGATAGGGGGCATGTTGACTCTCGGTATTGGTTCCAGTGTGACCGGAGAGAGGAGGCATGTTAACTCTGGGTCGGTCCTGTCTCCAGTGTGGGCATGTTAACTATCGCGTCGTGCCTATCTCCCTCTCGTCCTGCCGGTCGTCGACGTTTCATCTTCGGTGGCGCTGTCCTTTTCCGGACCGTCCCCGGTGCCACTGGCTCGATCAGCCTTGCTCGGGACTCTTTGAAGCTCGCCGTGAACTTCGGCATCTTGCCTCCTCCTGCTCGCTTTTTGTCCTTCATCTTCCTTCCTGTCGTCTTCCGCTCCTCACTCCTGTGCTCCCCATATTCGATTCCACGCTCCTCGTCTTCTCCACGTTGCTCTGCGCTCCTCTCCACCTCGTACGCCTGTTCTGCGGCAACCTCTTCCTTCTCCTCTACGTCGGCCTCCTGCAAAGCCTCTTTCCCTACGGCTGACCTCATGTACTCCTCGGTCCCTTTACCGTCTAGAGTGCTCCATGGATCTGGCACAACCTGGCATAGTATATCCGGTCCAGTTTTTCCTTGTCCGTATACCCTGCAAACCTCATCAAGTTCATGAGATTCATTGCGTATGCTCTCGTAGATTCCGCTTCTCCTTGTCTACGCTGCAAAATTTGCTCCTTGAGTTGCTCCTGGAACTTCCTTGGCCAGAAGTACTCCATCATCTCTTCTGTCAGCATCGCCCAATTGTTTATTTGGCTTGGTGTGCAGGTCCACCAATCAATCGCGGCGTCTACTAACACGAATGGCATCGTTCGCACCAATTCGTCGTGCTGAATGCCGAATCCGGTCGCCCAATTCTCCATATTCTGTATGAACTCCAGAGGATTGGTTGTCCCATCATACCGCATTCCCTAGTTTCGTATCCGATCGAGATCTTCGATGTTTATCTTCCGCTCCATCCTCGTTTCGTATCCAGTCTCTCTCCAAACGTTTTTCCTCTGACCGTTTCCTTCAGTCGACGTTTTCCTACTTCCTGTCTTCCTTCATCCTCTTTGTCGTTACATAAACCCACTTCGTCATCACTTCTCGGCGTCGGTTTCCTCTAATCACCACTTAAACCTGTTCGGGCGCCACCTGTGACGTTGAGCCTTGCCTCGGATAGTCAGTGTGAGGCCAGAGTCATCCAGGACATTTATTTGGTTCAGGATAGTGGTGCTAGAAAGGAGTTCCCGACCCGAGTCCCAGTGATAACGCTCAGAGTTTAACCTTAACTAGGCTTATAGGCTTATAGGCTTTTCTTAACAGAGTAATACGATTGGCTGCGATGATGGTGTTGCCGATTATCCACTGCAGTTGCCGGCGAGCGTCCGCGTCCTGGGTCTCCGTGTAAGGGGGGTCCCTGGCTTCTGGCGGGCGAAATGTTGATACCGTGGGACGAAGCCATCAGCAGGGTACGTAAGGTTGATACAGTAAAACGAAACCGTCAGCAGAGATACGTAGTGTTGATCAGGCAGGACGAAACCGTCATCAGGATACGTAAGGTTGATGAAGTGGGACGAAACCGTCAGCAGAGATACGTAGAGTTGATCAAGCAGGACGAAACCGTCAGTAGAGATACGTAATATGGTTGAATAGGACGAAGCCGTCAGCAAGGATACGTAGTGTTGATATAACAGGACGAAACCATCAGCAGAGATACGTAATATGGTTGAATAGGACGAAGCCGTCAGCAAGGATACGTAGTGTTGATATAGCAGGACGAAACCGTCAGCAGAGATACGTAATATGGTTGAATAGGACGAAGCCGTCAGCAAGGATACGTAGTGTTGATATAGCAGGACGAAACCGTCAGCGGAGATACTTAGTGTGGTTACAGTCTTACTCCTTGTTACCGCTGGCTCCTAATCCTGAGTTGCTGCTTGATTGCTGCTCGCTGGTGACTTCCACCTTGGTCGACGCCGACCACTGAATGCCTAATCTGAGGCCAGCGGCCCGCTTTATATAGCGCTTGGCTGGTTTTGGTGTGCCCGCTCGGGCTGTGGGTTTTGCCCGAATTAGTGTGGCCGGATCTTGGGTTTAGAGTGACCCTTGGTTTGCTTGGGCGCGCGCGCGCGCTTTGTTTGAATTTGAATATTATTGTGCGCGGCACGCGTCACAAAGTGTCAGTTCTTCCAACGAAGCATACGCTATCTGGGACATGTAATCAGCGAAGCAGGGATTCATACGGACCCGGAAAAGGTCGCCGCCATACGGGAACTAATACCGCCAACGAATCTTAAGGAACTTCGCCGCTGCCTCGGCTTAGCATCTTGGTATCGACGTTTCGTGCCGAACTTCGCCGCTCCTCAAGAAGGTTCGGAAATGGGACTGGGCGACAAAGCAGGAGCAAGCTTTTCGATCCTTGAAAGATCTCCTGACCAAGGCACCAATCCTCGCTTGTCCCGATTTTGGGGGAAAATTCGTGCTACAGACGGACGCCAGCGACTAAGGTATTGGGGCTGTGCTCACCCAAACCATAGAGCAACAGGAACGGGTTATCGCATACGCCAGCCGCCGGCTAAATACCGCCGAACGAAATTATTCAGTCACGGAAAAGGAATGTCTCGCAATAGTTTGGGCAGTGCGCAAAATGCGCTGCTACCTAGAGGGCTATAGATTTGAGGTCCTCACGGACAACCACTCGCTCAAGAATTACAACAATTCCAATACGACATATACTATCGGCGCGGGGCGCAAAATTTGGTCGCCGACGCGCTATCGCGCCAACCGCTCGCCACCCTCCAGCAGGCACAGGTGCGGGAAAATTCCTGCAAATGGATTACCAATATGTTGGGGAAAATCCACCAGGAACCGACGAAATATCCGGATTACAGGGAGGAAAACGGGCAACTGCACAGGCGCTTAGGACTGCGCCCGGAGGAGGAAGATTACACTCCGTGGAAACTGTGCGTGGGCACCAACTTTCGAGGACGTGTACTACAGGAATGCCATGATCATCCTACTGCTGGGCACCTGGGAGTGCGCAAAACATGCACGAGGGTGGCCCAGAAATACTACTGGCCCGGGCTATTCCGGGAGGTAGCGATCTACGTCCGGCGATGCCCCAGTTGCCAGAGATTCAAAGCAAGCCAGGAGAAACCAGCCGGGAAAATGTTCACTCGCCAGGTGGACGAGCCCTTTCAGATACTCTGCGCTGACTTCGTGGGGCCACTCCCACGCTCGAAACAAGGGAATACCGTCCTCCTGGTATTCCTGGATTCCTTCAGCAAGTGGGTCGAGCTTATCCCCATGCGCCGGGCCACAGTGCCACATTTAGAACGAGCCTTTCGGGAGCGAATTCTACGTCGGTTCGGAGTCCCAAAAACCCTGGTGTGCGACAATGGGACGCAATTTACCAGCCGAGGATTCCAGGCGTTTTGCAAATCCCTGGGGATGGAGTTGCAACACACGGCGCCATACACGCCGCAGCAAAACCCCACGGAACCGGACCGTAAAAACCATGATAGCACAATATATTAGCGACACGCCACAGAATACTTGGGACCAGCTACTCCCGGAGATATCGCTAGCTGTCAATAGTAGCGTATCGGACACGACCGGATTCAGCCCCGCCTTCCTTGTCCAAGGAAGGGAACCACGCTTGCCCAACGCACTCTACGATGAGGTAACCCCAGGACGAGGGACAGCCTTGACTCCGCCGGAAGAAAAGAGCCAGCGGCTCCACAACATTTTTCAAATTGCCCGCGACAACGCCGAACGGGCCTCCGCTGAGCAAGGCCGGCACTACAATCTCCGGCGGCGGGAATGGAGACCAGCACTAGGTTCTTCAGTTCTCGTGCGCCGGCACGCACTCTCTAACGCGGCCGAAGGATTCGCCGCTAAACTGGCGGAAAGATACGATGGGCCCTATCGGGTCGTAAAATTCCTCTCGCCGAACGCTGTCAGGTTACAGGACACCAGAAGCCGCCGACGCCGTACGACTGGCCTCCAGGACCTTAAGCCCTATCATCAGGACAGCGATGAAGCCCACACCGAGGACCAGGAGACCAACACAGACACAGAACACGCGGGAACCCACGGAGCCGACGAGACAATGGCCGACGAAGACCAGGAGCAGATCCCGCTCACCGACAAGACCATCGCGGGCAATGGTCATCGTGATCGCCACGCTCACGGCCTGGTCAAGGAGACCAGAGTGTCAGGGGGGCCACTTGATGCTGGGTGCGCTCAACCAACGTCCCCACTCCCCGCTGGGGGGAAAAACACACTCGCCTGGTGCTTCTTGGAAAAGCGGCAGGAGTAAAACCCCCGCTGGGGGGAAAAACACACTCGCCTGGTGCTTCTTGGACCAGCGGCAGGAGTAAACCCCCGCTGGGGGGAAAAACACACTCGCCTGCCCAGTGGGACTTTGCCACATGCGATCTATGTGCTTTTCCCACCGAACAACTCATGGGGTAGGCCCGCCCGTTCATGTAAAAGGCTCATTCGCTTTTATTAGGGCATGAGCGGGGTAATTCATGATGCCACCGTCGCTGCTCGGCTCACCATGAAATTCACAGTGAGCGCTCTGTAGGGTAATTCATGATGCCACCGTCGCTGCTCGGCTCACTATGAAATTCATCCTTACCGGTATGGATAAAGTTCAGAAAACCAATTCCATATAAAAAAAAAAAAAAAATAAAATCCAAATGTTTAATGTTTTTTTTATTTTTTTTTTCTTTAGTTTATTTTTTTTTGTTTTGTTATACTATGTTATTGTAGTAAATTCGTTTTTAATTTATATTGAAAAACCATACTGACAATTTTTGTTGAATACAAAGGATCTGCCTGGGATTGAACCCGGGTCTCAGAGTTTAACAGACCGACAGCTTACACATTGGACCACGCTCGCGTATTAGTTTGCGTCGCCGAAATACAAATACATGCATTCAGCGACTGTCGTATTAAAAAAATAAATCCCTAAAGGGAAATATTTAACTGAGCAAAACCACAGCATTTTATCATGAACGGAGCAGCGGTCGATTCATGTACATGAGTCGCCCGCTTGCTGCTTTGCTGAACTAGGGATCATACGAAAAGCCATCCCCATTCGACATAGATTTCTAGGCAGAATCGTTCAGGGCATGAAGCAAAGTCCGACTGGGTGGTGCTTCTTGGACCAGCGGCAGGAGTAAAAACCCCCCGCTGGAGGGAAAAACACACTCGCCTGGTGCTTCTCGGAAAAGCGGCAGGAGTAAAACCCCCGCTGGGAAACAAAATACACTCGCCTGGTATTTCCCGGATCAGCGAAAATAATTAAACATCTCCAGACCGCCAGATGATCACCAATTGCACGTAAAAGATTGGCATGCTTTCACAGCTTTCACCGCGTTCGCAGCTTTCAAAGCAAAGGGGTCGATGACCGCGTTTCGCGGCAATCGAACGATCGATTATGCACAATAGGCAACAACCACACCTGCGAGCGGAAAAAAAACTGAAAATTTGAAAGTTTAACGGCAACAAAATGGAAAGAGATCCGCGCCTAAATCGGACTCAATCCTCCCCACCACCGCTGGTCCCGATCTCGTCCCAGAATACACCGGAGGCGCCGCCATTGGTAAGGCTACCATCGCCACCGCCCCTCTTCACAGCCGGCTCTCCCCCGCTCAGCCCCTCCTGGTGCGAGGGGCTGACATTGGACGATGTCCTTGACATCTGCCTAGAGGAGGACGTCCCCATGGGGGCCCGCTTCGGTGAGTTCCACGCGGAACTCACACCTCCGCGTCCAAAAGCAGGGGCCACCGCCTCCCAGCCCAACGATCACCCGCTGGGGGCGGTGTACGAGGACATCTCAGAGGACGAGGCCACCACTGGCAACAACCCCCTGATCAGAGCAGGAGCCGGCGGCGGTCCAGGGAGGCGAGGTGCGGGATCTGGCGCCGTCCGGCCGTGCGACGCCCACCAGTCCCACCCGCTCCACCGAGACCAGGCGGCACTCCCTGGCACTTCTGGCCTCGCCCGACGGGCCACCTACGTCGGCAGCCACCAAGCAGCGAGCCCTTACTCGGGCCCAAATCAGCGGGCAAACGGCGCCCCACCACTCGGGCTCCCCGTCTCGCCCACCGCTGGACATCGCCACCACGGCGCCCCCCCTCCAGACGCCACAGACGCCCCATCTCCGCCAGGACGCGTCATCCTCGGCCGCACCGTGGTAAACCGTTCCGTGGCCAAAGTTCGGCCCATGCCAGCCACGGACGCTTGGCGGTGGCGGTTTCGGGGAGGAGTCGCGCCCCCTCTGCTCGCTCCGTCCGGGCGCGTCCCGTGCCTCCGTAACCCACTATGTCGGCCGGCGCTCTGGGCCGCAGCTGAGGCTTCGTCGCCGAGCACCTCCTCCGACGAAGACGAGGACGACGTCGACGAGATTTACATCCTCGACGAGGAGGAGGGCGACGACGACGCCGTGGAGATCGTCGAGGGCAACGGCGACGACGACGACGGCGGCAATGGCGACGACGACGACGTGGAGATCGTCGAGGACAACGGCGACGACGACGACGGCGACAACGGCAGCGGCGACGACAGCGGCGACGACGACGACGAGGTCCCACCGCCGCTGGTCCGAGCCCCCGCCGGGTGGACCACGCCGGGAGGCTGGCTTCCCGCCGCCCTCGTCAACCGGGTGCAGGAGAAGACACGCCAAAACGCAGGGCGAAGCCTGCGTTACCTAGATGAGGTGGGGGAAAAAGGGTACCAAGTGCAGGTATCCCGCAATGGCCACCACGTCCGGATCACCCTGCCACCCCGAGGAAGGGATGGAGTGTGAGGGACCATATCGGTTCCCTCACAAATTTTGTAAATATATAGGTAGGTTAGGATTTTGTATATATAGGTAGGTTAGGATTTTGTAAATATAAGTAGGTTAGAGTTTTGTAAATATAAGTAGGTTAGTGTTTTGTAGACATGTAGGTAGGTTAGGGGTTTGTAGACATGTAGGTAGGTTAGGGTTTTGCAGACACGTAGGTAGGATAGGACTTAGTGTAGGGAATTAGGTATAGGCAGTTAGAATAGTTTGTAGCCAAGTAGGTGGTAATAGTAAGTTAGAATAGGATCATAGTTTTAATTTGTAGAGCTTAGGGAAAAACCCCAGAGGGGGCATCTTTGTGTACATAGGGGTTAAACCCCCGTACATATACACACACCCCGGCAGAGCCCATAACAGCGGCAGAGCCAACCAACCCGGCAGAGCCCACCTCGGCAGAGCCGAAGCTTATCGACAGCAAGGCGAGCCGAAGCTCGACGCCGCCACGTAAGCAGGCAAGGCTTCGTGTCGGCCGAAGGCGATATCGCTCGGCCAGCAGATCGTTTGCCGGACGCAACGCTGTCCGCCAGCCGGGCAGAGCCAACACACGGCGGCAGAGGAGGTTTCTTGGACGCAACGCTGGCCGCCGATCGAGGAGAAGCTGGAAGGGAGCGAGACCGACCAGAGGTGCCGAGAACGAGGAAGAACGACGACGACGCCCAGGATCCGGAGTCCTACCTGGAGGACTCCGACGGTGGAAGGAGGACTGCGAACTCGGCGGTGGTCACCGCGCGGGATTAGCGGGCCATCGCCATGAAGGAGTAGTCGGGTGAGCCCGGCCTCGGGCCAAAACCTCCTGCCGGAGGGGAAGAACATGCGAGGATAGGGACGACAAGTAGGATTTAGCTCGAACTGAAATAAAAACAATGAACAAATACAACAAGACTTGGCATTTCCTTCCACCCCAGTAACCTTCCTCCTAAATCCCGCATTGGGGGCGGCCCTGCGATTACGCAGCTGCCTCCCATACCGGGAATCCTTCTCCTGACCCTCGCCTTGGAGCGGCCCCGCGATTACGCAGCCGTCTCCCTGGCAGGTGATCCTTCTTCCTGATTCTCGCCTGGGAAGCGGCCCCGCGATTACGCAGCCGTCTCCCTGGTGGGAATACTTCCTCCTAAATCCCGCATTGGGAGCGGCCCCGCGATTACGCAGCCGTCTCCCATACCGGGAATCCTCCTCCTGACCCTCGCCTTGGAGCGGCCCCGCGATTACGCAGCCGTCTCCCTGGCAGGTGATCCTTCTTCCTGATTCTCGCCTGGGAAGCGGCCCCGCGATTTCGCAGCCGTCTCCCTGGTGGGAATACTTCCTCCTAAATCCCGCACTGGGGAGGCCCCGCGCTTACGCAGCCGCCTCCCATACCGGGAATCCTCCACCCCTGATCCTTGCCATGGGGACGGCCTCGCGATTACGCAGCCGCCTCCTTATTACAAGGATCCCGCCTAGATACGAGACAAGCACTGCAGCCTTTCTCCTGCCCCTACAGATTCCCAGTTCTTTACTTTCCAAATCCTGGCCAGTAGGCCCCTTTTATTCTGCCTGTCTCACAAATAAATATTTTCTGTGGAGGATCCTAGCCTGGGTGAGTATTTATCCTGGTCCGTGATTAGCATCCTTACAATTTCCTGATATTTTCCTTAATATATAAATATATGTATATAAATATTATATCATTTTTTTCGGGATTTTCTTGGGAAACCTTTTTATCCAAATATATATTTGTTATATTGTATACTCTTCCTAAGTGCACTCGCAAACTTTCCCTCTGCCGTACCCACAACAGACAAAAAAAAAAAATTGTTTTTTTTGTTTCAGTGTAACTCAATGGGTCTTTAGGCCATAAATCTCATCTAAACTTCGTAAGCCCCATGTCCCTGCTCGGGCGCCATCTGTGAGGTAGTTATCTGGGCTGGGATAGAGACTCAGTCTCGACAGGGTCTCTCTACAGAAAATTTATAAAGATCTGGGACAATGTGACTAATATGAGACAGTGGGCTGACGCGGGGTGGAGTTTGTCAGCCACCGAGATACACTAAAAAAATATGTTGATAGGGTGTGACAGAGGGAAGGACCGAATTAGCCTTCATGCATGTTTGGGGCCGAAGGACCGAGAGGGAAAAGAAGAAATAGTAGCGAATTTGCTCCGGCCGGCTGTGCCTGTCCCGTCCAAAATATATTCAGATTTACTTGAAAAAGTTCTCACGATATAGAGTTCGCCAAAATATAATTAATAAATAATAAATATAATTTAAATTTATTATTCTTTCCCATCGTTTATTTTTACGATCATTTTCCTCCGCAAATCTTTATTTCTATTCAAAACAATTTATTTTAATTTAATTTTCTTATATTTTGTTCGGGTTCTTAAAATATTTTCTCCCAGTGTAGCTGTCTCTATCTCGAGGTATTTAATTTAATTTGATTGTAAATTATTTAATTTAGTTTAATTAAACTTTGTTTGATTTTTCGCAAAATATTTTTCTCTCGGTGCAGTTTTCCTGACCTCGTGGTATTTAATTTAATTGTTTAATTATTTAATTTAATTTAATTAAACTTGGTTCGATTTTCGCATCTATTTTTATTCTCGTGGTTTCCCGCCTTCCCGTCCTTTTATTTATGAAACACAATTAATTAAATTTAATGTCATTATTTATTTTTCATATTTTTGTTCCCAAAATATTTCACTCGTTTTCCTCCTCTTTTCTCCTTGCTGCTTCCACAAAAATCGGTTTCTCACTCACGGTGGCAATCGCCGGCCCGTAGTTTCTCCTTTTATCAGTTTGTAAGTTTTCTCAAAGTTTTCCGTCACTCTCTTCGTAAACGCACGTAAGCTTTCGTTCGCCACTTTATTCCAACTCAACTCCGTTTCGCTTCGCGAAATTTCTTGCGGAGTTCTTTTACTTCTTCCAGAAGTTTACCGAACGATCCGTCGCTCCCTCTCTCTCGCCCTCATGGGCGCTTGCCTGTTTTCGGGTGGCGTGATCATGGTGAGTTTTACTGTGTGCGCTGGTGTGTGTGTGTCGGTGTGTGCTAGCTTTCCAGGCTAACGGGGCGAGCTCGGGTTAGTGATGATAGTTTTAACTATCGTATCGGGTGTGGCTGCCGTAACCTACTTAATTATTATGCATATAAATCTAACTTATTTATCTATACTATTTATTTACGCCTAGTTATTATTATGTTTAGGTATTGAATATATATATTATTTATTTATTATATTGAGTATGTTATTATTTATTTATATAGTTAGTTATATTATTATTTATTTGCATATTTAGTATTTATGTGTGACGGTTTGTTAGTGTCCGGATGGCTCAGGGATTGCCAGGAGTCGTCGCAGATATTTTATTTGGTTCAGGTTGGGTTGCTGGAAGAGAATCCGACCCGGGTCCCAGAGGAGAAGACGAGAGAATTACACAGTAATTATAAATGGGGTCTTTATTTTACGATACGCAATCGGTTACAAGTGATTCAGGAGTCGCGGTCCTGGTCGCGCGCACTGGTGGCCGTCCGGCTCGGAGTCGTCCTATCCCGCTCTACGGGTCACGGGGCAACGTCGAGGTTCCTACAGAGCGGTTCGCAGGTCCTCGGGGAACA
Source organism: Drosophila aff. chauvacae BK-2020 (assembly GCA_018903765.1). Lineage (NCBI taxonomy): Eukaryota > Metazoa > Arthropoda > Insecta > Diptera > Drosophilidae > Drosophila > Drosophila aff. chauvacae BK-2020. The sequence goes on from JAEIGO010000106.1 coordinate 896,294, forward strand.
CGCTCACGAACTTCTCCCACGCCTGTGGGTGGCCGATCAGGTTTACTATGGATGAGAATGGGTTAGAGACCGGTAGGGTCTACTAATTAATTTGGAGAGTTGAGAGGCCGATCAGGTCTACTAGGTGGTGAGAAGAGTTCAGAGGCCGGTGAGGTCTACTAATTAGGACGAGAGTTAAGAGGCCGGTCTGGTCTACTAGGTGGTGAGAAGAGTTTAGAGGCCGGTAAGGTCTGCTAATTAGTGAGAAGAGTTTTGAGAGGCCGATAAGGTCTACTAAGTATGCGAAGAGCTTTTTAGAGGCCGGTAAGGTCTACTAACGATGGGGAGAGTTTAGAGGCCGGTCAGGTCTACTAAATATGAGAGAGTTTAGAGGCCGGTAAGGTCTACTAAGTATAAGACGAGGTTTTAGAGGCCGGTCAGGTCTACTAATTAGTGAGAAGAGTTTAGAGGCCGGTCAGGTCTACTAAATATGAGAGAGTTTAGAGGCCGGTAAGGTCTACTAAGTATAAGACGAGGTTTTAGAGGCCGGTCAGGTCTACTAATTAGTGAGAAGAGTTTAGAGGCCGGTCAGGTCTACTAAATATGAGCCGAGTTTAGAGGCCGGTAAGGTCTACTAAATATGAGACACGCGGGTCGGTAAACCGAACCGTATAAGGAGACGTACTATGCCAAGGCTACGGAGATTAGTTAATTACCACGCCGTTACCCTTCTATGGTTTCCGATGTACTCCTTACCGATGGTCCTTGGTTGCTCGTCCTTGTCCGCTTGGCTGCTCGTCCTTGTCGCTGGTTCTAGTCAGGAGACCTTTTCCGATCGCCGGCCGAAACTGAATGAGCTTCGTAGTGCTGGGGTTCGCTTTATATAGCGGTTCGGCGGGGCAAGTGTGCCCGCATCGCCGCCCGCATTTGTCCGCATTAGTGTGCCCTGCCTATCGCGGTCAGTGTGCCCAGTCGCGTGCGATCATTGGCGCGGGCGCGCATCGGGTTTGAATTTGAATGCGGTTGTGTGTGGGTTTTCTTCATTTATTTATTCTTCATTTCTTCAGTTCTGTGTTTTACTTCATGTTTTTCCGTTTATTATTTATATTGGTTGTACATGTTTCTCCCCATGTTTATGACTTCATGTCTCTTATCTTATTCTTATCTATGGTTTTATTTGTTTATCCTATTCATGTTTCCTTATTCTTATTCTTATATTATTATATGCGAGTTTGGCGCGTCATATATGTTATTATTATTTATGATATTGTTTAGATTATTATTATTTATTTACATATTTAGTATTAGTGTTTATTTTATATTATTAATTTGGGAGGGCCAATCGGCTCCTCACATAATAATGAAATTAATTTAATAAATTGCGTTTACTAAATAAAACGCCGGGAAGACGGGAAATCATGGAAATAAAAATAGCAAAAATTAAATATAGGAAATAAAAATAAAACTAGCGAACATATTTGAAATAAATATCGGAAAATAATGAACATAGTGAAGCATATGCAAAAAAAATGGGAAAAATATCGAAATATAAAATAATTTAAATTTAATTATTACAAAAGAGCTACAGTCGTGCCAGCCGGTGTGGCGGCCCACCAGACCTTGGGAAAATTTCGGATTTTCTTTCTTATTTCATTTCTTATTTCTTCTCTTCCCTCCCGGCCATCCGGCCACAAACATGCGTGAAGGCTAAACTCTGTGTCTTTCCTCTGTCGCACCCTATCAACTTATTTTTTTTGAGTGTAACCCATTTGCTGACAAACTCCACCACACGTCAGCCCACCGACTCATCGTGGCCACATTTTCCCATATCTTTAGAAATTTCCTGTCGAGAGACCCTGGCGGGACTGAGTCTCTATCCCAGCCTAGAAAACTACTTCACAAAGCATCGGTGAAAGTTTCAACGAGACGCTCCAGCCCCTCCGAACAAAAGTCTGGGGATCTATATTTCTCCCAGTCTGTCCTCCGGGGGTTCCGGAAAGTGACTGGGTTGAACCTATCGAAACCCAGCGTGAATTTGATATACCTGTGGTCAGAGAATGAGTGCTTATCCAGCACTCTCCACGACTTAAGAGAGTCTTTCGGGGATTCAGAGAGAAGGGTGATGTCAAGTACCTCCCTTCGGTTTTTGGTAATAAAGGTGGGTTCGTTTCGAATTACCCACCAGTAGGTTAAATGAGAGGATAAAATCAAAAAGAGACTCACCCCTATCGTTGGTGTCAGTGCTGCCCCACTGATAGCGAAGGGCATTTGCGTCGTACCCGATGATGAAGTCCAAGGTCAGCCTCTTGCTGGCCTCTGTGACTTGCCTCAGGGATGGGGGGATGGTGTCCTGCTCGTGCCCCAGGTATGCGGAGCATATCCGGAGGGATCCATTTGGTCCCTCTAGACATGCTGTTAATATATCTTTATTGCTGAAATTGCGTAGCATAAAAAGAGTTAAGTCTTTATTTGCGATTATGCAGGTCGCGATTTACCTGTTGTGGGGGCTGCGTACAGCCTATAGCCGGCTGCCCTCAACCCTTGGATTCTGTCGCCACAGATCCAGGGCTCCTACTGCCAGGTGGATAAGTAGAGCAGCGGAGGATGCTTTACTGTGGTGGAGGTTTATCTGCAGGAACGTCAGAGACATTCTGCACTTTAACCTCCACCACAGTAGTATCGGCGTCCGAGAATGGCTCATCCACTCAGTCCCCTTCCTCGGACATTCCAACCTCGCGAAGACCCCTCGCCAGTTCCCTCTCTTAGGAGGTGTAGCCCTATCAGAATGTCCTCGTCGTCGGACAACCCTGCCGCCTCCTCGATCTGAGGTTTTTCGAGGTAGAGGTCCTCCTTTTTTTGGCCTAGCTTGGCGTCGGCCTTATAAACGCGCACGGCCACGCTGTCGAGCCGTACCGGAGAAGCCCCCCGCTATTCCGCAGCACCTCGACTGTCCCCTCATTTAGTGTCAGGACAACCTAGCGCCTCGGATCAACGGCATCCTCGACCTTGGCGACTCGACAATCAGAGGAGGGAATGTCGGGGTTACTCAGCTGCAAGAGCTTAAGTATCTTCTCCGGCTCCGCCGGCTTCTGGGACAGCCACGCACCAGAGTACACCTCACCCAGTCCTGCGATCGCCCGCTTTTAAAAGGTGACGGAGCTCGTGTCCTCGCACGCGATCACCTTCACGCCACCCTGGTTGTCATTGATGCCAGAAACTTATGCGAAATGGCGAAAATTGGCAGTGCACCTCCCACGAGAGAGAGAGAATCACTTGGGTACCGCAAGGTCGGCCGCTACAGAGAGACACTTGGGGACCGATAGGTCTGCCGCAAGAGCAAGAGAACCCTAATTTGGGGACCGCTAGGTCAGACGCGAGAGAGAGACACTTGGGAACCGATAGGTCTGCCGCAAGAGCAAGAGAACCCTAATTTGGGGACCGCTAGGCCAGCCGCTACAGAGAGACACTTGGGGACCGATAGGTCTGCCGCAAGAGCAAGAGAACCCTAATTTGGGGACCGCTAGGTCAGGGGCGAGAGAGAGACACTTGGGAACCGATAGGTCTGCCGCATGAGCAAGAGAACCCTAAATTGGGAACCGCTAGGTCAGCCGCGACAGAGAGACACTTGGGGACCGATAGGTCTGACGCAAGAGCAAGAGAACCCTAATTTGGGGACCGCTAGGTCAGCCGCGAGAGAGAGGGACATTTGGGGACCGATAGGTCTGCCGCAAGAGCGAGAGAACCCTATTTCGGGAACCGTCTGCCACGAGCAAGAAAGCTACTAACTACAAAATACTTCTAACTACAATGTATTAACCGGACCTATTGGTCCGGCTTACCAAAAAGACTTTGCTGCTGACTACTGGAGGCTTACCTCGACTGATCGCTGTCAGCTGCTGAGTGCTGATATGCGGCCAGCCGTCCGCTTTTCTTTGGATTTGGCATTTCCTGCAGTGACAAAATTTCTGTAGTGTGCTGTCAATCGACACTAATGGTTCTTCACTACAACTGAAACTATTCACAACTTGTTGCGGGACCGCAGATTTGTATCTGCCCTAGACAACCCAACCAAGAAGCTTCATTTGTAGAGTTGGATAGTCAGGACCATGATACAATCAAAGTAGGTAGTCCCGTCAGAAAAATTTTGGTCCCTCTTCAATCATTACAATGAGTGCGAGTGAGAGGGGCTCAACCTAGTAAGTGCGAAACGACAATAGATGTGTTGATTAACCCTTATATGGTGTAAGGGGTTTTAAGTTTCCTTTCATAATAAAACGAGCTGAATTGTTTTTTTATAATTTTATTTTTAACAATTACGAATTGGACATGATGCGTTGTTTTTGTTTTTGTGTTGCTAATCTTTTGTTTAAATTCTTAATTCTAAAATATATTCTAGTCTTAAAAAATAATTTTTGTACAGTTAAGCTAATATTTACATTTTCGGCCGCTTTTATAAATTTTTCTTTTACATTTTTTGTTATTGTAAATGTGTCATTGACAAAAGATAAAAATATAAGTTCCAACTTCTTAATTTCTTCAATGAACTGTATAGATGGTTTCTTGAGCCCTCCGTGAGACACTTCATCGACATAAGTGAATGTCCCATTTTCGGCTAACTCATTTGAGAGGTGCAATTTTTTTATGATATAGCCCGCTACATACTCAATTGCATCCTCTGTAAGCTCATCAAAAGTGTGCACTCCCTCTGCGATGCTTGAAATATCAATTAAAAAATCATCAGGTTCGTTTTCTTTGTTATTTTCCCTTTTGAAAAATCTATATTCAGCCACTTATCCGAATCGTCTTCTTCTACGTTTCCGTTTCCGGATAACAACTCAGTATTCTTGGCTAATTAAGAAATACAAATTATTAATAAATTATACTGCAGCCAAAAAAAAAAAAAGAAAAATTGGCCCGGAATGAGATCTCATACACGGGGAGCAAAACATTTTTTCTTTTTGTATGGCTGTATAATCAAAGAAAAGACAGAACACAGAACAAAACTACAACAAACACGATAAGCACTGCTAAAACATAGAGCTAAACATTGAACAGTATTAGTAAACCACTATTTGTTATGCTTTTAATTTTGTCATACCTGTAATATATTTTCTTAATCGATACTTAAATTGAAGTGCTGTCGGGTGGTCATATTGCCCTCCCCTTGCCCGCATTGCACCAAAAAAATTCTCGATAATGTCCTGGTTAAGACGACTTGTTATTATGTATTCCATCCCGTACTTTGCTTGCAAATACGATAGTAGAGAATCAAGGGAAGCGTTGTTGGTTAAAATTCCATTTTGAAAAGGCAGCCTTTTGGCTTTGTCAACTACGTCTGTGCGCATAATGTCGGATATTTTAGCCAAAACTCCTCTTTGGATCTCCAATTGTTTACCATAGGGCTGTGTTGTTTCGATTGTGTTTGATGTCGATAATTTCGAATTAAAAATATCAAACCAATCATTTAGTATTTTAAAGAGGTCTGCAGTTTCACAAGCGTTCTCCACAACGTACCCCAAAGCGTAACATCGCCTTATGGAACTTGCCGTCTTGTTAGAGAACAATTGAGTTGCCAATTTGACCTTTTGTTTGCCCATTGAATTTACATTAAGATGACTATCATTAACCTTGAACATAATTGACACATCTGATTTTGAACAGTGGCCAATTGCTTGCTGGACTGTTGCCTTGGTCAATTTGCATCCGTTGACAACTAATCCACTATCGATATAATGGTTGCGGACCAACTTTATCAAGTGCGGTATGTCCGCAAACACGTATACGTTTAGTTTAGCATCGCCCGGATGGCTAAACCAGGTTTTTTCTTTAATAAAAAACAATATTATTAATTTTTATTGTATTATTTGAATTTGTATTATTACTTACTCTCCGATATGCCAAGCTGCCGCCATAATTTTTGATTTCCAGGGCCCAAATCAGAGACAATGGCAACTACGGGATAACCTCTTTTGTATAACTTATTTATAATGTTATAGAGGATATCCACGTTCATTTGCGTGTCAAAATCGAAGAAAACTGGCTGTTTCCACGATTTTTTTAGACCACGGACCATAGCCAATTGGACGTAATTACTGGGCTGATATACAACATCAGATGCACTATCGTATTCAAAGCCAGCAGTAATTTTCATTTCGTCGAAAGATAGAACACAAATTTTGTCCACTTCATCCATTTCGACGTTCTCCATGAGATCGATTACAATATCCAGAGTACCCGTCATTATTTGAACGTCTGCTAGCCATCTATACAGGGTGGCCCGACTCGGCAATGGGAATCCTTTCCTGTAGAGGTGGTTATACGCACGGGGCCCAGCTGCATGAAGACAGATCGCAGCCGAAATGTCCGTCGACTTGAATGTTGATCTCTTTCCTCCACTCTTCAGTATTTTTATTTGCGTCTCAGTAAAAATTTTGGCTAGAGACATTTCTAATTGATTAGACTGCTCCAGTTGTTGGCGTAAGCCACGATTTTCCTTCTCCATCTCCCGAAGCCTTTTCCTAAGGCTCTGGTTCTCCACCAGTAATGATGACTCTATTATTTTTTCTCTATATAAATATTTCTCAATTAATTTTCTTTATCTATATATATTTTTACTAGTCATCTTACTCTGTTTGGGTGCAGGAATCGGCGTAGCCTAATTTTGGAATGATGTCGAGTTTTTGCATTTTTTGTGGAACTGCGTCGTCGTTTAATCGCCTTTTCTTAAATTCCTGACCTCTATTTGGCTTTAACTTCCAATCCATACCCCTGAAGTGCGTTTCGCAAATTTTTGAGTAATCGCCGAGTTTACACCCCAGCGATTCCTCCCATATCGCTCGTTTTTCTGCACATTTTGGCGCTTTTATAAATTTTACTCCATTTACGTGCTTTCGGCACACATTGCAAAAAGTCATTTTGGACACACAAGGGTTAATTTTGTCGAAAAATTTGTCCGTAACCTGACCGCTCACTACGAAAGGCAAACACGCACTGAATCAAAACCCGAGCTGTCACAGCGGACGAGACTACCTACTTTGATTGTATCATGGTCAGGACCTTGTCTAATTTGACCAACAGCTAGCAATTCGAAAAATGATTCAGCTTCTATCAACATATCAATCTTTTGTGACTTGTAGAAATAAGGGTCTGCTAACAGTATACGATTCGGGATCTTCCAATCACTGACGTTCACCGACTGATCAGGATGGTAACCGGAGATCGATTTTAAGATCCAGAAATCAAAGGAGAACTCACTACTATTTATTCGCGACTGAGGCTAAGGGGGGGTCTGGTACCAAAGAACCAAAGAGATGGTTCTGAGGTGGGCAAGCTGAAGCCACCGGACGGGTCGCAGGTTGCGGATAGCGCAAGGCCTCCAGTGGAGGTTAGCTGCGAATAGCGACTTGTCGTGAATAAGCTGTCCCGGACAATAGCGGGTATCACACCGTTGTAGTACCGACAAATTAAAATCTTAAACACGCGGGGCTTAAACGCAACAGAATTAGCAGAGCGGATAGAGGAGGAGGCTCTGGACAATGGTGGCAAGCTGTCGATGTGCAGGGGCTTCGCCATTCACCCGAAGAGTGCCTCAAAGCTGAAGAGCTCGAACCTGATGCAGAAGCTGAAGGGCTCGTTCCCGAAGGTCTCGAAGGCCTCGAAAGGTGTAGAAACTGTCACGTTTCAAGTGGACGGCAGTGTCTCCAGTAGAAAGAGTCGGCGGCCAGGCCATTGCGGGGAAGAGGCTGCTGAAACTCACGTCGCCACTTGACCTCCCCAAGACCGAGCCCAAAAGGACTAAAAGGAGGAACGCCGCAGACATGGGGGGCTCAAGGACCTCGCAAGTCGTGAAGCGTCCGAAGGCGGCCTCGTCCGCCAGTGTAGGCAAGGGCACGAACCTTGCTATACTGGCGGGGGACCACCCGAGCAAGCTCCTGATGAAGGATGAGCTGTCGGCGGTGGAGCAGGCCCTCGTCGAGGAGATGAGAAAGGGCTGAACTGCAGCTCTCAACTTTAACAGCATCCAGTTCCGTGATGGTCTGCTACTAGTGGACTGCATGGACTGCGATGCCAGGAAGTGGTAGGAGCTGACAGTCCCCAGCATCAGCACCAAGGTGGGTGTGCAGCTCCGCACCTGCCTGCGGGATGACTTGCAGGCGACGAACTTCGTCAGAGTCACAAAAAGCTGGAACCTGTGGTGGCGGAGGTGCCCACGGAGGCGAACACCGACCAGGCACGTCAACGGCGACAGCCAAGGAGGCGAGGAGGAGCAAACCAGCAACGAGGAGCCATCCGATGATGAGCGGACACTCTGACGCTCTCGGAGGGTGAAAAAGAGCTCTAAGGATGGGGGTCACCAGCGTGGCACAGATCAACCTGCATTACGCCAGGGCAGCCTCGGCTGTCATCGGCAGGTTGGTCTCCAGGTCTGACCTGGGGCTGGTGCTGGTCCAGGAGCCTTGGGTCGTCAGAGGCAGGATCTGCGGCCTAAGTAAAGTGAATATGCAAACTATTGCAGATGTAAGGGAGGCATCACCGAGAGCTTGTATCTTGGTGCGAAAGTACATTAACTTTCTGTGTCTTTCTAAATTTCTCAACAGAGATCCAGTAGCGGTGATGATCACTGGCGAGCACAGGAGTATTGTAGTGGCGTCGGCATACTTCCCAGGAGACGTGACGGATGCCCCCCCACCAGCGGTCCAGGATCTGGTGCAACATTGCAGCCACTACTGCTAGGGTGTGACGCACAATGTTGCTCCGGCTATCGCGGAGCTGGCAATGTCTACCACCTTAGCGATGGCATCCACTGTCGATTTCGCCTTCCGGAAGCCGAACTGGGCCTCCGAGAGGTCGCCAGACACTCTGATCGCCTCTTCAAGGCGGGTGCCGATTAGGTGCTCCAGTACCTTCCCCGCGCCATCAATAAGGCAGATAGGCCTAAAAGATGACGGGTCGTCCGGCGGTTTTCCGGGTTTCGGCAGCAGCACGGACAACAAAAATAGAGGTGAGTGTTTACTAGATTATCTTTTATCTAGGGATCTTACTGTTTTCAATGTGGGGGCCGAACCCAAATTCATTACTTAAACCAGGGCTGAAGTATTGGACATCACTTTCAGGAATGAGGGGGGCTCCCGGTTGATTCGCAACTAGAAGGTCTCCTCAGAACCGTCAATGTCGGATCACAGGATCATCTTGTTCGACATACATAGCAACCTTAGCTTCAGCAGGGTTATCAGGTATCCACGACGGACTGACTGGCCAGCCTATCAGTCCTGTTTGGGGTTAAATCTGAGCAGACTGAATCATAGTACGAGAGTATCGTCTCCAGAGGATCTTGAGCAACTCTCAAGAGAAGAAGGAAAGACAATCTTGGATGCAAATTATGCGAGCTGTCCCAAAAAAGCCATAGAGTCCAGTAGGGACAATCCCCGGTGGAATAGGAAACTAGGACTACTGCGTGCAGAAGTCAGGAAGCTGTTTGACACAGCTAAAAAGAACAGCGCCAATTGGGAATCTTACACCAAAAAGCTGACAGAATATAACAAAGAAATCCAGTACAGTAAGCGAGCTCACTTTCGGAAATTTTGTTTCACCATAGAGCAAGCCTCACCTGCGGCTAGAGTGTTTAAGGCAATCTGAAAAGGCAAAGTACTTTCTGAACTGAAGAGGGCAGATGGATCATTCACCGAGGACGAGGAGGAGAAAGCGGAACTTCTTCTGCAAACTCACTTCCCTCTGTGCAGAAACATCTCCGATGTAGACAACAGTAACGAAAGGATCCCCAACGGGAGACCCAACTGGAGCCTGGCTGCAGCGATCGTAACTGAACAAAAGATTAGGTGGGCGTTGAGTACATTCAGCCCCTAAAAGGCTCAGGGGGTGGATGGAATCATACCCATCTATCTTCAGAAGGGTGTTCCTTATAGACCTCGGAATTTGCATACTTTCATATTTTACATCCGATTGATGCCAAATTTTGAATTTAGACTTTATAAAAATCACTTATTATTATTTTGGATGCATATTGAAAATATGCATAATATATGCAAAAGATATTCCAAATAATATATGCAAAAGATATGCAAAATAATATATGCAAAATATATGCAAAATATGCTAAATATATGCAAAATATGCTAAATATATCCAAAATATGCTAAATATATGCAAAATATGCAAATATATGCAAAAAAGTTGAATAGAACAGACTACTTTAATAAAAGTGTTACCATATTTTACCAACATGATGCATAGTTTGAGCCGGAGACATACGAAAAGCAAAAATTAATAATATTTTAAATTTTGATTGCGATGTTTCCGAGCTTGGACACTTTAAAAATCAAAATATTATAAAATACAAATTGCTCCCACTACATCTTGTGATGTAGAAAGAAGCTGTGACGATCAGTCAGTGTCCGGATGGCTCAGGGATAGCCAGGGGTCGTCGTAGATATTTTATTTGGTTCAGGTGGGGTTGCTGTAAGAGAATCCGACCCGGGTCCCAGAGGAGAAGGCGAGAGAATTACACAGTAATTGCAAACGGGTCTTTATTGTACGAACGCAATTGGTTACAAATGAGTCAGGGGTCGGGGTCCTTGTCGCGCTCACGGGTGACCGTCCGGTTCGGAGTCGTCCTATCCCGTGCGTCGAGGTTCCGACAGGGGCGGCCCGTAGGTCTTCGGGTACTCGCCCACGAACTTCTCCCACGCCTGGGGTGGTCGGTCAGGTTTCCTATGGATAAGAGTGGGTAGAGACCGGTCGGGTCTACTAATTAGTATGGGGAGTGGAGAGTTTAGAGGCCGTCCTGGTCTACTATATATCGAGAAGAGTTTAGAGGCCGTTCTGGTCTACTATATATCGGGAAGAGTTGAGAGGCCGTTCTGGTCTACTATATATCGGGAAGAGTTGAGAGGCCGTTCTGGTCTACTAATTGGTGAGAATGGTTAAGAGGCCGTTCTGGTCTACTAATTAATGAGAAAAGTTTAGAGGCCGTTCTGGTCTACTATATATCGAGAAGAGTTTAGAGGCCGTTCTGGTCTACTATATATTGAGACGAGTTTAGAGGCCGTTCGGGTCTTCTAATTGGTGAGAATGGTTTAGAGGCCGTTCTGGTCTACTAATTAATGAGAAGAGTTTAGAGGCCGTTCTGGTCTACTATATATTGAGAAGAGTCTAGAGGCCGTTCTGGTCTACTATATATCGAGAAGAGTTTAGAGGCCGTTCTGGTCTACTATATATCGAGAAGAGTTTACAGGCCGTTCTGGTCTACTAATTAATGAGAAGAGTTTAGAGGCCGTTCTGGTATACTATATATCGAGAAGAGTTTAGAGGCCGTTCTGGTCTACTATATATTGATACCTGCGGATCGGTAGACCGAGCCGTAGAATGAGACGTACTAAGCAAAGGCTACTAGGATTAGTTAATTACCACGCCGTTTACCCGTCTCCGCTGATGTCTGATGTCGTCCTTACCGATGCTCCTTGCTTGTCCTTGTCCGCTGGTCCTTGGCTGCTGATAATTGGTTCTAGTCAGGAGACCTTTGCCGTTTGCCGGCCGAAACTGAATGAGCTCCGTAGTGCTGGGGTGCGCTTTATATAGCGGTTCGGCGGGGCTAGTGTGCCCGCATCGCCGCCCGCATTTGGCCGTATTAGTGTGCCCGATCTATCGCGGCCAGTGTGATCCGTCGTGCACGATCGTTGGCGCGCGCGCGCATTTAATTCAAATCAAATTCCATTCTTGTGTCTTCGATCGTTCCTATTACTTATTTATACCTAACATATTATATTATATATGTGCGCGTCTGCGCGTCACAAAGCTTTTCGGCTTAGAAAATGATTTTTGGAGATAAACGAAAGTACTAGCTGTATTTTGAGATGACTTTATCATAGGCATATTGATCATATATTTTGCATATATGTATTTCTCATATTTTGCATATATTTTGCATATATTTATTTTTGCATTTATTTTGCATATCTTATACATATGCAAATATACATATAAAAAAAAATATGCATGTCGTATTTAAGGTTTTTTTCATCGAAAAAATTTTTGGTGTTATCGGAATTGAAATATCTTAATCCCTTAAAAATATGCAAATATGCAAATTCCGAGGTCTACTTATAAGTATTTTCCGGGAGAGTCTAGCAATGAGTTAAATTTCTAGGGCATGGAGAACGGCTAGGGTGATCTTTATCCCGAAGGTTGGGAAGAAAGATCCTCTTCATCCCACATCCTTCAGCCTAACCTCCGTCCTGCTGGACAACCACATTAGAAACGCGCACTTGGTTCGAAGGCACCAAGGCAAGGAAACTCTACTGAATCGGCCTGAGTTGTATGTCTACAGCGCTCTGTAAAGGCCAAAGGGGTAGCTCTTTAGGCCTTTATGGACATAGAGGGTGCTTTTGATAACACAGCTCATAGTGTTGTGGTAAGAGCACTCTGTAGAAGGGGAGTTGAGGCGGGTCTCAAGACCTGGCTGGGCAAACTCCTTGATAGCAGAATAGCAGCAGAAGTCACTGTCAACAGTCTGACTGTTAGAGCTCAAACCACCAGAGGCTGTCCGCAGGGGGTGTCCTATCACCACTACTCTTGAGCCTCATGGTGGACGAGCTGCTAGTTAAACTTACAGCAAATGGGCTTGAATGTCAAGGATATGGCGATGATATCACTCTAATCTGTAAAGGTACATTTTAAGAGCACATTGTGCGACAGGATCACACTGGGTCTAAGACTTAGCTTAGACTGGTGCAGACCCGTGGGGCTGAATATCAATCCAGCGAAGACCAAAGTTGTCGCTTTCACCAATCGCTACAAGCTGAAATCCATTCGACCCATAGCCATTGGGGATACAGAGATTTCGATCTCCACTGAAGTCAAATATCTGGGAGTCATCCTAGACAAGCGACTAATGTGGAGACAACATGTGGAACATGCCGTTCGCAAGGCCACTTTGGCCTTAATGAGCTGTAGATCTTAAATTGTATTGCCAGTAATAAACGAGTTGGTTTGGCTGGGGACGCCCATTCAAATTGTCTTTATTCATTGAATTGTCCAAAGTTCTTATTGATATATTAGAGCTAAGGGCCGCGCAACTGCGCTGCCAGCAAGCCCGGCAGCGGAGCGGCTGTCTTATGTATATTCCTATGTACTTGGTTGCTGAAGGCAGCGACCAAGCGGGAGAGTCATATGCGCACATTCGGTTATACGTTATTATGCTGACACTGCACTTGATCGGTCAAACACTTTTTGTGTGCGATCATATTATGTCCTACTTCTGCTTTGACTTTTGTTATTAAATGACTAAGACGAAGAGTCATAGTCCCTACAGTGTGTACTCGATATGTGCGTATACTACATCTCCCTCCTTTTGAAAAATAACGTAATATATGAAGTTATTTTTAAAAACTTTTAAAATACTTTTAATTATTATAAAGTGTTTTTTGGAAAAAATGGTATATCGAAATTTCAAATTAATTAAATGTTTTATAATGCTCTATATATATAAGATATATGTATTAAATTTGTATTTAAAATGTAAAATTTTTTTTGTGTGTGTGTGTGTGTTATATATTTATAAACATTTTGTTGCAAACGTTTTTTTTTTTTTTTTTTTTTTTATTTGTTAATGGTGTTATTTGGTTATATAATTATATATTTATTTTGTTGGCCAACTCTACAAAATATATTAGTTATTCAAAATTTTTAACCTATCTTTATGGACTATCTGTTTCTTATTTTTATTTCCTACAATTGTAATATTATCATTATCTCCTATATCTGAAACTAAATATGGTCCTAAATAATTATTGTCAAGTTTATGACCTGTTTCGTTCCTAAGTAATACCTTATCTCCTATTTTTAATTCAAAATTACAAACATTTCTATCATAGTTTACTTTTCTATCGGCTTTTGCCTTTTCTAACATATTTCTCGCTCTTATATAAGCTGTTTCTAATCTTAGCTTAACTTCTTTCGAATAGTCATCCATGTTGTAAATTGGATCTATTCTGTCTATCTTGCCAAAATCTGTGAACTGTCTTGGTAATATTCCAAATACTAGTTCATATGGACAATACTCATGAACTACTGATGGTGTTGTGTTGAAACAATAAGCAAAATATTGTATCCATACATCCCAGTCAGTTTTGTCAACAGATATATACGAGCGAACATACTCGTTGAATGTTCTGTAACTTCGTTCTATTGTTCCTAGTGTCTGATGATGGTGTGCTGTTGAAGTAATGTTTTTTTATCTTCATATATTTGCACAAGTCGTCTATAATCTGGTTTTTGTATTCCGTTCCCATGTCCGTAATGATTTTTGTCATTGGACCGTACTTGAGAATAAAATTTTCGAATATTGCCTTAGCAACTGATCTTGCGCTTTTATTTGATATTGGCACCGTTACCAAATATTTTGTTAAATCGCAAATGATAGTGACAGCGTACTCATTTCCATCTTCTGATCTTGGAAGTGGACCAATGGTATCTATCAAAACTATATCAAATGCTGTTGCTGGTGTTTCAGTTATTGTCATGGGTGTTCTTGTATGTTTCAGCGTTTTGGCTTGCTTGACATTTCAAACATGTCTTAACATATTTACTTATTGTCTTTGTCATTTGTGGCCAATAATAAAAGTTTTTGATTTTCCTCAGGGTTCTAGAAATTCCTGAGTGGCCTCCCTCTGACGGATCGTCATGGTATTTAGACAGTATTGCTTCTATTTGAACCTTATCATTTTTATCTATCTTAGTCACCTTGTTCAATAGCGCTATTGTTAAATTTTTTAATATTTTATTGCCCTTTTCTTTAAAATTCTTTATAGTGACAAACTCGAAGATTTGTTCACTTGGTGACAATTGCGTTCGAATGATTTTATTTATTCTTGCTTCTTCATTAAGCCTTTGAAAAAACTGATCTAAATCGATTTTTTCATTAGAATAAAAATGAGTCATATCGAAACGTGTTATAATATTCTTGCCTCTTTTTAACAAACACTTATGTTTGTCTATTTTGAGAACAACATATTTTTTGGCATCAATGTTATTGATTACCTGATAGATATTGGGCCTTTCTAAAATGTATTCATTCGTTTGTGGTTCATGCAATTTTTCACCTGCGCAGGTATTTTTCTGTCTTGATGAAGATCTTGTTGTGACCTTTAAAATTTGTCTATTCATTGCTTTAAGTTCTCCGATTGTTATTCGGGACAAAGCATCTGCAATGTGATTATCCTTCCCCTTGAGGTATTCTACTGTGAATTCAAACTCCTCCAAGTCTAGTCTCATTCTAGTTAATTTCGAGCTCGGGTTTCTCATTGGAAAAGGTATGATAGTGGCCTATGGTCACTTTGTACTAAAAAATGCCTACCATATATGTATGGTTTGAAGTGATTTATTGCCCAATGAATAGCTGCTAGTTCTTGTTCTGTCGTGGACTTATTACTTTCGCCTTGTGTAAAGCTTCTTGAAGCGTATGCCACTGGTAGCTGTTGACCGTTGTGGTCTTGAGATAGTACCGCTCCACATGCCTGTTTACTGGCATCTGTGGTTATGCAAAATTGTTTGCTGAAATCTGGGTACTGAAGAAGTGTTGGTTTCATTAATTCCCTTTTAAGGTATTCGAATGCTTCATTGCATTCGCTTGTCCATTCAAATGGTACGTTCTTTTTACAAAGCCTCGTTAAGTGGCGTGATTTATCTGAGAAATTTTTAATAAATCTTCTGTAATAATTGCAAAATGCGACGAATCGTCTAGCTTCGTCTGCATTTACTGGTTGAGGGTAATTTTTAATTACCTCATATTTAGAGTCATCTGGTAATGTACCTTTATCAGTACATTTGTGACCTAAATAAGTAACCTCTTTCATAAAGAAAGTGCATTTTTCTGGATGTAGCTTTAAATTATGTTGTCTACATAATTTGAAAACGTCGGTTAAATTCTTAAGCATATGCTTTTCAGAACAACCTATAACTACTAAATCATCCATATACAGAAATGCTTGAGAAGGCGTTAAGCCTGAAAATGCAAGAGTCATCATTCTTTGGAAAGAATTAGGGGCTATTTTTAACCCAAAAGGTTATCGCGTGTAGCGATACGCACCTGTTGCAGTTGAGAATGATGTCATATTTCTTGATTTTTCATCTAATTCGATTTGATGAAACCCTGACATCAGGTCTAGGCACGAGAAATATTTTGCTCGTCCTAATTGATCAAGAATATCTTCTATTCTTGGAAGTGGGAATTTGTCTGCTAGCAGTTTCTTGTTGATTTGACGATAGTCAACTACTAATCGCCATCTCTTTTCCGCCGAATTAGGCAGAGATTTCTTGGGTACCAAGAGAAGTGGGCTATTATATTCTGAGATAGATGGCTCGACAATGCCGTCTCTTATTAATTTGTCAACTTGCCTTTGAATTTCTGGCTTTTGACTTTCTGGCATTCTATAGTTTTTAATGTAGACTGAAGTTTTGTCATTTAATCTCAATTTTTGTTTATAAAAGTTATTAGCTGATATGGTTTCTGTTTCGAGACCAAAAATATCGCTATACTCGGTGCATAGTTTTGTTAAATCGTTTTAAAATAACGACGGGAATTTGAGAAGTTTTAATACCTCTGAAGTTCTTTGTGCATTATGGTCTGTATTTGCATTGTAAACATCATAGTCATCTACTGATTCGCTTTTTATGTTTGCGCTGTTAACAATAGCGTCTTTATTGGTTGTATTTATAATGCGAATCAAAGCGTTCTGAGTGCTTACGAGTGCACTTGCTATTATAATGCCAGGTTGCAATTCCTGGTTGGGGATGAGAACATGTGTGTCAGTAGACGTTAGTTGAATCTTTCGAATAACTTCCGATCTAGCTGGCAAAACTATTTCATTATCTAGTGAATGTATTATAGGAATGTTTATATTCCTGAAATTTTCGGGCCGCAAAGTGAACCAATCTTCTTGGTCGTTGAATTCTAAAATACAATTGTATTTTTTAATGAAATCCAAACCAATTATACCATTCCCTGGTATAGGAAAATTGTCAGGTACGATATGGAATTCATATGATATTGCTGCATTTGCAGCACATATTTCCAAATTTATAGTACCTAGGGACTGAATTGCCCCTTGCCCTATGCCTGATATACTAGTTGTATTCAGCGAATTTATATTATGTAAATTATTATTTCTGCATTTAAGCAAAGAAATTTCTGCACCTGTATCTACTAAAAGAGTTACCAGTGAATTGGTACTCATATTCTTTACTTGAATGAAAATGCAAAAATTGAGATTAATTTTATACAGCTTTACTGTTGGCTGTTGCTAAAGGGGGCTAGTTCGTTTTCCGTATCAATATATCGGACGTTATTTCTATAGTTTTGGGTTTGGTTACCCCTTGGGTAACCTCCACCTCTATTATTGTAATGGTTACCGCCGCGTCCTCTGTTTCCTTCACGGTAACCACCCCGGCTTCTATAATTGTTATTATAGTTGTTATAATTTCCTCGGCCATTACCTCTGTTGTGGTAACTTCCTCGGTTATTATTTCCTCGATAGTGTCTTCTGTTATTATAGAATTGCCGGTCATTTCAGTACTGCAGTGTATATATTATGGTGTTGAAATTTCCTGCTTCCAGTATTGTTTTGAGCTTGCCATGCTCACAATTCTTTATCATTGCAGATACCGCTTCCTTGGTAGCGAATTTGTCTGCATTACCATAATCTAAACCATCGTCTATGTAGGCTGCCTCAAGCGACCTACGTAGGTTTTCGATTTCTGTGGTATATTGCGTCGCAGTTTTGCCACGCTGTTGTGTATTGAGCAGCTTAGCTTTAATGACATCAGGCGATTCGCCTTTAACTGATGCCTTCAATACATTTATTATACCGATAATTGTCGTTTCATTTTCAACCTTGTATGATACTGGACCGATTATCTTTGTCTTGATTACCTCTACTGCTTGATTCTCATTATCTGATTTTGTCAGATTTGTTAATCGGAGAGCCGTGAGGAATCGATTTAGATTTACCTTTTTGCCGTCAAACTCAGGTATTGTGGACGAAATTTGTCGCACATATTCCCTTGACGCTGCGGCAGAGTCGGTCATTTTGTGTTTTTGTCCCGTTAATCTTGAATTATTTGAATCGGAGCTTTCTTCCTCCAGCAATTCAGGTAGTGTTATTACCGCTGGAATTGAAAGGTCGTGAAGATCTTCTTCTTTAATTTCCGATTCAGATTCCTCTGAGCTTCCAATATCCCCATCGACTTCAGCTACTACAGGTGTGTTTAATATCGTAGGGATAGTTAAATTCAAGTTGTGTCTGGATCGGACATTCAACAAGTTCTCTCGGAGTTTGTTAAGCAATTTAACTGCCTGTGTTAAATGACTTCTTGTAAGTCTTGCTCTTTCTTTATGTTTTAATTGGCGTGCTTCATTAAAGCATCCCACTAATATCTGTGCGTGTTTTTTTAGAGTGCCTTGTTGCACTTCTCTATTTCGAGTCAAACCCTTGTATGATCTGTCGAAAGTTGTTTTAATTTCGGTAAGTTTGCTTTTTATTTCCTGCCAATCCATGTATCTACTTATTCTTCTTTAAATCCTCTATTTATATATATATAGAAATGCGTATCAAATATTTTAAATGAACATATAATATATTTTATTTATATATCATTATAACTTTATTTGTGCCATATAACTTCTTTTTTTTTTTTAAATAGCTTAAATCGATCTATCAAATGTTTAATTAATCTATACCAAAATGACAGAGTTTCTAATTATGCAAGCAATTTGGCAAGTATATTCGCATTTCGGCTCGTCAAGCGGGCCCTTGCAGTCTTTTCTGCACACAGGATTAATATAATTATATTCCTTATTCTTATAGAGACGTAACTTGTCATGTATTTCGTCTATCTGTTTTTTAAGTTCAACGTTAGTGTTCCATGGTTGGACATTGTTGTCCCTGTAAACTGCTTTATTTAATTCCCTCAATTTTTTATTTAGGAAATTTTTCTGACCACCTCGTTTGTTGGTCTTTTTCTTAACGCCCGTGTTCTTTGTTAGGGTTACGTTATCCATTTTTTATCTTATCGTGCATCACTTGTTAATATGATTATATTGATTAAGTGCGCGTTTTATCTAGACCTTGTCTAGGTCGTTTGCCCTTTTTAGATACTTTTTCTTAAGTATCTTGTTATGCCTGCTATAAATATTAAATACTAATTGTATTATTTGTATTATAGCTATTATGAGTAATAGCCTCTACAACGATTGGATATCGTCAGTGTGGTCCACTACCTCTACGTTATTTATAACGTTAGCCGTATCTTCCTTTACTTCAGGTTTATTGTCGCTCCACCAAGATCCCATTTTGATAAACGCTTCCCTGAATCCTATTTAGTTTTGGGCTTGAGTCGATAAAAAAATCATATTTCTTAATAAGACAATTGTTGTACATATTTTTTTTTTTTTATACTTTTCAGAAAACTTTAAAATGTATATAACTGTTTATTTTAGATGAAGAGGAGAAAAAAAAATTAATTGCAAATTAATGTTACCCTTCTAGGGTTAAATCATTATTATGATTATTATTATTATTATAATTATTATTTTTTTGTTCATTTTCATTGATTTTATGTATATGTAATAAGGGTGCGAAAAATGTATAGATGTACGGTATGTGTACTGAATATATATATATATGCCTAACACGACGACATAGAATTTTATATTTTTCGAGATTTATCTAGTGTTTTATACAAATTTTACAAATATTATGACCTGCCTATTCAAAAAAATTTCTAAACCCGCAGCTAAAAACTTCTTGGTCGTACAAAATACATTTCATTTAAATCGAATATGCAACGTAGTGCATAAAGGGTTGAGTGCCACGCAGGGCACAAAAAAAATATTATATTTAGTTGGGCGCTCTTTGAAGCGCTGCCGGTCCTATTTGCCTTGCCCCGACTTGGCGCGTCGGGCGGTTCCGGTGCTGGCTGCACAGGCTGTCCCTCTTAGTGGATTGTCTTCTTCTTCTGTTGTCCTGGCCTATGGGCTCAGGCGGCGCCGGTGCTGGTCCTGGCACAGACAATTTCTGCTACACATAAGGATGTTCTCGGCTAGTGACGCCGGGATGAGGATGTCCTGGGTGCTCTTCAGTTGGATGGTCTAGGTGGAGTATGCAATCTTCGGATCTGAAGTCCGATAGTCAAACGGCAACGGGGATCTCGTTCTTTTGCTTGTGCTCAGCCGTTTCAGTCATTTTGATTTACTGTTTGTGTTACTGTTATGGGGTCGGTTGTTTGCAAATCACGACTCGCAGTAGAATAACTCGTAGTTATAAACGAATTGTAAGATTTTATAAATTTGTCCGATATGCCGCCTTTTCTTTAGTAGCTTTTGCTGATTGCTGGAGTCTTGGACCGTCCGTCCACACAGTCAGGAGAACACCGACTTGTTCCACATCCTTCTTTTCACATATCCATATCCATTTCACATATCACAGGTCCTGTCACGGTCGCCATAAATTGTATTGCCAGTAATAAACGAGTTGGTTTGGTTGGGGACGTCAGTCCCATTCAAATTGTCTTTATTCATTGAATTGTCCAAAGTTCTTATTGATATATTAGAGCTAAGGGCCGCGCAACTGCGCTGCCAGCAAGCCCGGCAGCGGAGCGGCTGTCTTATGTATATTCCTATGTACTTGGTTGCTGAAGGCAGCGACCAAGCGGGAGAGTCATATGCGCACTTTCGGTTATACGTTATTATGCTGACACTGCACTTGATCGGTCATACACTTTTTGTGTGCGATCATATTATGTCCTATTTCTGCTTGGACTTTTGTTATTAAATGACTAAGACGAAGAGTCATAGTCCCTACAGTGTGTACTCGATATGTGCGTATACTACAATCTCTTGCAGGGAAAAATTGGGGAGTATCTCCAAAGACCCTACTGTGTCACGAAAAGGGAACTGAGCCAACTCCAGAGACTTGCCTGCACGTGCTGCTCGGGCCATTCCACCATTGCACTTGCATATCAAGCACAGTGCGCACAGATCTACCATTATCCTCATGGGGGCAAGACCAGCTGACTTGGCTGTGACTGCAACTGACCTGTTATTAGAATATCCGCAGGATGTTCAATTGGCCAAGTTTAGCTTTGATAAGCTCTTCAAAACTGAGCTTAGCAACAACTCAATTTGGACCAAAATGTCTACCACCTACGATGTGAAACCACATGCTATTAGATGGTAGACTGACGGCTCACTAACAGAGGATGGTGCAGGTGCGGGTGTCTGCGGACCCCGACACAAGTATCTTTCAAGCGGAAGTACTCGCGGGGCTACAATCGGAGAGACTTATCCATTTTCTCAGATAGTCAGGCAGCAATCAGAGCACTCAGTGAACATAAGATTGTTTTCAGACTAGTATGGCAATGTATAGGAACACTCAATGCGGTGGGTGTGAACAATAAAGTAACCATATACTGGGTACCAGGGCATGCGGAGATCCGGCAATGAAGTGGCCGACATAATGGCTAGAAAGGGGGCGAGTACGCTCTTTTATGGTCCGGAGCCCTTCTGTGGACTATGGCCAGGAGTCATCAGCCAGAGCAGTCTTGTGGATCTCATGACTGCCTGCGATGACTTCTGGCAGTCGTCGAAATAGGGAAGGCAGAGTAAACGTCTGCTAGGTAGCTACAATAGCAAGAGGACCCACGACTGTTTGGAGTTGAGCAAAGGATCTCTTCGAATAGTCACGGGTTTCCTGACCGGGCACTGCAGACTGCGCAAGCATCTGTACAAGATAGGGGAGGACAGTCTTTAAAGACTTTGTCTGGAAGGAGACGAGACTCCGAAACACCTACTTGAGGAGTGCCCAGCTATCAGTCGGTTGAGGTTGACCCACTTGGGGGGCCTTACACTCACCACGCAGGAAATGAGGGCTCTTCAACCACGCGACATCATCGCATTCTTGCGATCGATTGAACTGCTAGAGGAGCTATAGCTATACTCCAGGACGAGGGCACAATAGACCCTAGTGGTCGCAGAGCACAAACCTCTCATAAACTATTATTATTATTAACCACCTTAGGAAACTCCTTGAAGCATCATATATTGATGAAGGTTTACCGGCTGAACATGCCGAAAAGTTCAGCACCAATGAGGCCATAACCACAATAACTAAAAATTGTGAACATGGCAGTCTGAAGACTATCCCAGTAGAACTGCGCACTAGTTCGTAGGTGGTGAAATAAGTACTTACAAACAGACTACCTCTACTTACTTTACTAACCCTAAGCAATGTGTTTTATCATTTCCACTTTTGTATGAAATGTCCGCATATAGGGTCAATCGCCACCACATCGATTACAATAAGGTTGGTGAAAAGGCTACCCATGATAGGGTTAGTAAAAAAAGTACCCATGTCTAGAGTACCTACATTGGTACCCATCTATGGGTTAGTGAAAAAAGTACCCATGACTAGAGTACCTACATTGGTACCCATCTAAGGGTTAGTGAAAAAAGTACCCATGACTAGAATACCTACATTGGTACCCATCTAAGGGTTAGTGAAAAAAGTACCCATGACTAGAGTACCTACATTGGTACCCATCTAAGGGTTAGTAAAAAGAGTACACAAGCTAGATTTAATATATTTATTTAATGTTATATTTTTCAACAAATTAAAAAAATCATTCCAATTTGGCCTCCTCCTTATGTTTGCTTATGCTGGTATTTTTAAAATGCCGCTTTTTTTGCAATTGCATGGCCATCATTTAAATTGTTGATTGCATCTTACCACCATCACAATTTTTTTTTTTTTACTTTCTTTCCACACCTTTACACTTTGAGCACGTTGAGCAACTGCAAATAATTTTCGAATTTGTTCAAGCACTATACTTAATGACAATCAAAACAAACGGTACTTGATTCACATATTTTGTTTAACTTTAGAATTTTTAAAAACCACCTTAAATTTCCCCCCAAAGTTACAGGGGATGTCCGACAGATGGTGCTGGCTACTTCATTTAAAAATATTAAATATATAACGTATAAATATAGCGCCACCAAGGTTTAATGGGGAGAGGTTCCTGTAAAGGGAATGTAAAGCGCACCAGGCGGCAGAATCTGGAATAAGTCAAAGCGGACGAGGTGGTTCGACGCTCGTTTACCTGTGGGTCAATCCGGTAGGTACCCATATGGTAACTAGGAATGAATTTAGTAAGGTGGTTCGACGCTCGTTTACCAAAGGGTTAATCTAGTAGGTACCCATATGGTAACTAGCAAAGAAATTAGTTTTGTGGTTCGACGCTCGTTTACCATAGGGCTACCTACCGAATCAGTCATGTATGGGCTAGTGGAGTAAGTAGTGCAACATGGTCTATTGCCACCAGCAGTACTACAGGGATACTAGAAGCCGGTAACTATAATACAATGAATGAAGCCGTTACGAAGTACATGCAAGGCAGTACTGAAATGAAAGGCGTATTATTATTCCGTATTATTCGCACGCGGTGGACACGCCTATCGTGGTAAGAATTACAGAAGTAATTTTAATAGAGGCCATGGTTATAGAGGTAACGGTCGCGGCAGAGGCAATAACCTTTACAATAATATAAACTATAACAATAATAACAATAATAATTTTAACCATAGTAATGGTAATAATTATAGAGGTCGTGGCCGAAATAATCAGAATAGAAACAACAACAACAACAATGGAAATGTGAGAGTAGCCCAAAATAATTTGGTAAACTCCCAGCAGCCCTCAGATACACAGGAATAGACAAAGCTAAAATTTGTTAAATCTCAGTATAAATATATTCATTTCATTTAATCACGTGGCAACAGGGAAAAAATTAATTTTCTTAGTTGACACGGGCGCAGATATTTCAATTATAAAAGAAGAAGCCGATTACTTCAATAGTATACAAGATGAAAATAAAATTAATATCCAAGGAATTAGCCAAGAAATTATTGAATCTAAAGGTTCGACATCAATTGAGATACAGACAGACAAATAGTAGATCAGCAATTTCCAATACCGTGTGATGGAATCACGTATTGATTTTATTACAAAATTCAATCGCCAATTTGATTTCAAACCTAGAGAAGAATGGTTTATTATTAGACCTAATAATAATTTAAATTTTCCGATTTATGTTCCCATAACTTATAACTCTGGTAATAACAAAATATTATTACCCGCGAGATCGCAAGTTGTCCGAAAGATGAATGTAAATTCAATTGACCATACACATATATTGATCCCAAACAAAGAAATACAAACAGGCATTTACGTTGCAAATACCATTTCTACATCAAAGAATGTTTTTGTACGAATATTGAACACACAAAATCCAGATCACTTAATAGATTTAAATAACTTATAACATGAACCACTTTCGAACTAATGAAGAAACAAGAGAACAAACTGTAATGTTCCAATTGTCAAAAAATTTCCCCGCACAATTTAAATCACAATTAAAAAAACTATGCAGTAAATATACATATGTATTTAGTCTGACAACAGAACCAGTAAACAATTTTTATAAATTAAAATAACTTAGATTAATTAATTATTGTGACCTATGTATATGTACTATATATGTATATAATGTATATTAACGGAGAATTGAAACTTACAGCTCCCACAAGGGGGCGTTATCGCCTACTTTGGGAAAGACTGATTTAAGCGATGAGAACGGAAAGAATTGAACCAACGATTTGTTATTTGTTTGGTTTGAAAATAGCGCCATTCAAAGAATGATGACTATTGGATTTTCTGGGCTTGAGCCCACTGAAGCATTCCTTTACATGGATGATCTAATAGTCATAGGTTGTTCCGAAAAAAATATGCTTAAAAACTTAACTGATATTTTTGACAAATGCAGGAATCTTAAACTACCTCCTCAAAAATGTTCATTTTTTATGCGTGAAGTCAAAATTGAAGGAATATTGCCGGATGACAAGAAGTTTGATGTCATTCAAAATTACCCAGTACCACATGATGCGGATAGTGCAAGGCGTTTCGTTGCATTTTGTAACTATTATAGGAGATTTATTAAAAACTTCGCCGACTATTCAGGGCACATAACTAGGTTATGCAAAAAGAATGTTCCCTTTGAGTGGACAGAAGATTGTCAAAAAGCGTTTTTGCATTTAAAATCTAAACTGATGGAACCAACTCAATTGCAATACATTGACTTTAGTAAAGAATTCTTCCAGTTGCATACGCGTCTAGATCGTTTACAAAGGATAAGAGTAACAAAAGAACAATCAAGCAGGAGTTGGCAGCAATACATTGGGCAATAACACACCTTAGACCCTATATTTACGGTGAACATTTTACAGTCAAAACAGATCATAAACCACTCACCTTTTTATTTTCAATGACTAATCCTGGTTCAAAATTAACTCGCATGAGACTTGAATTGGAGGAATATAATTTTACAGTTGAGTTGAGGAAAAGAAAATTACGTTGCTGATGCGTTATCTAGAATAATAATAAGAATTAAAAGAAATGACTGGAAATATAATGAAAGTCACTACACGATTTCAAAGTAGACAAAAATCCTGCGCAGGATAAACAAATAAATCTGAATTGCATACGCAATCGTTAAAAAAAGAAGCTTCAATGCCCAACGTATACCAAGTCATCAAGAACGACGAGGTACGTAATGTAGTGGACTTGCAAGTGAAAAATATGATATGTTTATTTTAACATGGAAAAAGAATAAATGCAAGATATAATGTTGATGATTTTTATACAAATGGTGTTCTTGATTTAGGTCAATTCTTCAAAAGGCTTGAAAAACAGGCCGGTATATACAGAATTAGTCAACTTAAAGTGGCACCGTGGGAAAATATCTTTGAATACATTTCAATAGATAATTTTAAAAAAATGGGCAATAAGATATTGAAAAAATTAAGAGTGGCGCTACTCAACCCGGTGACCTTAGTGAATAATGAAAAAGAAGCAATTTTGTCTACGTTTCATGACGATCCAATACAAGGAGGACCTACAGGCACTTCAAAAAACTTGGTCAAGTGAAAAGACATTATTATTGGAAAGGTATCTCTAAACAAATAACAGACTACATAAAAAAATGTCAAAAATGCCAAAAAGCTAAAGTAACCAAACATACAAAGACTCCAATGACTATTAAGGATACACCTTGTTCACGCCAGAAGGGCGTTTATTTTCCGGAGGCAGTGTGATCCCGTACACTCGCTCTCTCTCTCCCTCTTCCACTGCACTTTCGTGCATAGAGCTGCTAATCCGCTCTCCCCAAGCTAGATTTAAGCCTTCTTCTTTGTTAGTACTAATTTACCATTACACAAATGAAGACGCACGTCGCGTATTACCCCGAAAGTTATCTTCCGTGTTTTACTTATCGAGTGTGCAGGTTTAAGCCATCCCCCTCCGAACATTTGGTCCTTCGAGCCGGATAACTCCAGTCCAGCAGCTACGGTGGCTTTAACACCGCACAAGATAAGTAACCATTACATTATTGCTGCCGGCCATGCAGTTAGGTTTTTCGAAACCCAGTTCGTCTAACTTCTCTGCATGATTATTGCCTAAATCCAAGTCCGATTAATCCGGCACTACGGCAGCTAATAATTTCCGATTCCGAGTACCGAATTATGGTTCCTTAATTCCTTAATTTCTATAAAACTCCGTGTTTCTAAAGTGTATTTAAATAAATGCCTTCAAGCCACAGTGGAACTTCCAATTCGAATTTTCTCTTCGTTCACTGTGTTCCGCTTGCATTTATTTACACTCTCCTATATACATAAAATACAGTCCACTCCACTGCTCGACGATCACTTCTAGCAATTTACATAAAATTAAATAAATATATACCTACACTTACAAATATTCCGGCACGGGAATTTTAATAATTTAAATAATTTACTCCACAACATAAAATAAATATATTTATTATAAATCCCCAACAATTAAGAAAAGATATTTATTCCTATCCTGGATAATAATAATAAAATACAGTCCACTGCTTCTACAAATATATACTCGTATATAAAATATATCCAAGAACCCACGGCACAGCAACGCCGACTTTATTTGTACATTTATTTATTTACTCTCCCGTGCTCTATCCTGAGCTGAGCTAAAGTCAAATAAACATATACACATTGCAATTACATACGTAATCGTCTGCAAGTCGACGCTCCGATTTTTGGCAATTTTTTCCGCCTCCGTTGTCTCCGCTATTCTGCATGGGCAACGGCTAATGCACAAAAAGATTCACACACACGCCTTCTCTCCAAGAACAGTACCGCGGCAAATACAGCAGCGGTCAACTGAATAAATCCAGGCACACAAAATAATTTTAAAATTATTTTTTTATAAAATCCCAACTAACTAAATCAGTTAGAAATTCAAGTGCGCTTCCATATCCGCATTAGTGTGACCGTACATCTCCGTACATCTCCGCCACTACACAATAAAATTACACTATACAAATAAATTAAATTCCTAATACAATCCGATTGGTTCCTAAATTCCAATTCCAGCTTCGACACGTATAACTAAATCGTCCCAAAAAAAAAAAGTTGATTTTCGATTTCTTAACTGGTTGTACGCTTTATCCAGCGTCCCGAATATATTCGTTTTCGATCCAATTGGTTGCACGCTTTATCCAGCGTCCCGAATGGAAGTTGTTTTCGATCATTCAACTGATTGAACGCTTTATCCAGCGTCCCAAATATAAGTTGTTTTTCTATCTTTCAACTGGTTGTACGCTTTATCCAGCGTCCCGAAAATATAAGTTAATTCGATCCAAAATATAACCATAAAGAAACAATCCAGTTTGTTCTTTAAATATCCAAAATGACTGCTTCCATTTTAAATAAATTTATTTCGATCTGTGACCGTCTAAGTCACTTCGATTCCAAAATCTGCAATCCAGCAGCAACTAGTCCATCCAAATATACGTGTCAAATTCATCTCGACCAAGTCAGAGCGCTATGGGATAAGGTCGAGAAAGAATATGAAACTTGTTCAGAGCAAATTTCAGTTGGCTTAGAGGGCACGGCGGACACCTTACCTACTCTAAAGGCAAAATACGAGTATGCCTATTTTATATACGAAAGGTGTGCCGCAAAGCTCATGGAACAGATCGAAACGATCGCTTCTACAACATCTCAAGTCCAAACCGTTCCGCCCCAAAATTCCTATCCGTCTGGTTGTCAGCTTCCTCCGTGCGAAACAGAAGTTTTCTGGGGCGATTACATTCGCTGGCCGACTTTCCGAGACCTTTTCAATCCTGCGCTGACCCCTGTTCTATCTATCTATCTAAATACCAAGACTAGTGGTGAAGCTCATTCCGTAGTTTCCAATTCGCCACTCACCAACGATGGTTTCCGCTCAGCCTGGAAAAACCTATCTGAGCGTTTCGAAAATAAACGAGCGCTGGTGAACAGCCAACTGAAAAAGTTATTAAACATGCAGTCCGTCGCACAAGAATCTTCGGCAGCCTTGAAGGAGCTGCAAAATACAATCCAGAACTGCCTCACATCCCTAAATTTGTCCGGCCTTCCTACGGATAATTGGGATTGTCTCCTGGTTTATTTGTGTTCCACGAAACTTCCAAAACTGACGCTCTCACTATGGGAGCAGTCCGTAACAAATAAAACCGAAATTCCTACGTGGCAAGAACTTGATTCATTCCTGACTGAGCGCCATAGAACTTTAGAAACTATAGATTCTATTCAACCTCCTAAGTTGCGCCTCCATCCGTCAGAAACTGAATTCCTTCAGTACGAGGATCGTTCCGATACCCAAAGGATGCGATTTATGTTCCAAAGAGAACCATCCAGTACGTTTATGCCCGCGCTTTCTACAAATGTCAGTTGACGCGCGTTCCGGCTACATCAAAAATAAGCAGCTATGCCTAAATTGTTTCGCAAGAGGCCATCAACTGCTAGACTGCACAAGCACATACAAATGTTTCACGTGTCACGGTCGGCATCACACTTTGTTGCATCCAAGCAACTGTTCCTCCAGTGTACCGATTCCTCCTGATACTGTATCCGATCCGATCCAAAGAGTTTCCTCGTTCTCCACACGAGTGACTACTGCTCCAGATTCTTCCAATTACTGGGTTCCATACGCCGATATGAAATGCAGACGTTCCCGAGGTATTTTATCCTACCCATGCCGAGTCTGCCAAGGGAACCATCCTCTTCGGAAATGCCACCGTTTCCTTCGGCTTAGCGCTGAGAAACGGCTCCAGGCCGTCATACAAAAGAAGTACTGCGTCAATTGCCTGGCCCACCATCATTCCACGGGATCTGCCGCAGTGACGACCGATGCCAGTCGTGTGGCCAAGATCACCACACACTTCTACATGTCCACGAGCGCTCAGCGTATCCAACGCTTTCCCGAGCCAAGGCCTCCTATATTCCTACAGCGTATCCTCGCTAGGGGGCCTCGAAGGCCTTCGTATATTTTTTGCTGCGTATCCTCGCAAGGGGGGGGAGAATGTTCACGCCAGAAGGGCGTTTATTTTCCGGAGGCAGTGTGATCCCGTACACTCGCTCTCTCTCTCCCTCTTCCACTGCACTTTCGTGCATAGAGCTGCTAATCCGCTCTCCCCAAGCTAGATTTAAGCCTTCTTCTTTGTTAGTACTAATTTACCATTACACAAATAAAGACGCACGTCGCGTATTACCCCGAAAGTTATCTTCCGTGTTTTACTTATCGAGTGTGCAGGTTTAAGCCATCCCCCTCCGAACACACCTGAATACGCTTTCGACAGAGTGATAGTGGACACTATAGGTAATGAATATGCAGTCACACTCATTTGTGACTTAACCAAATATTTAGTTGCTATACCCATACCAAAAAAAAGCGCAAGTACCGTCGCTAAGGCCATTTTCGAATCTTTTATTCTGACCTACGGTCCAATGAAGGCGTTCATTACGGACATGGGTACAGAGTATAATAATTCAATAATCACTGACTTATGCAAAAACTTTAAAGTTAAAAATGTAACATCTACCGCTCATCACCATCAGACAGTAGGTGTAGTCGAAAGAAGTCATAGAACTTTAAATGAATAAATACGATCTTACATATCAGCTGATAAAACTGATTGATTCAGTATTTCGTCTATTGTTTTAATGCAACCCCATCTATGGTACATAATTATTGTCCATATGAGTTAGTATTTGGTAGAACAAATAACTTACCAAAACACTTTAATAACCAATTTATAATATAGATGATTATGCTAAGGAAAGTAAATATAGATTGGAAGTAGCGTATAAAAGAGCTAGAACTATGCTTGAAGAGCATAAAAGGAAGAGTAAAGTAAAATATGATTTAAAATATGATGCAAAATATAGAAATATCAGTAGGAGATAAAGTCTTATTAAGAAATGAAAATTAAATATTGCGGTATTTTTAGTACAGCGAACAAAAACCAAACAATCCAGAAATCACTTGCCAGGGAATAATTTGAATCCGAAAATCAACGGAGTCACTGGAAAAACTGGCGCGGGGCTCGAGGAGGCACAGACGAAAATTCGGTCAGAAAACACTCTTGACAGCCGACTGCTGCTGCGGGCCGATATTGCCCTATGGGGATTGGCAGGAAAATAGCAAAAATTGGCAGGAAAATTGCGGTCGGGAACGAAAAAAAAATGTAAATATAAATATTTCGTTTGTACTGGCCCAGACGTGGATCTCAACTATTTTTTTTGTCGTTAACACAGGAGAAAACATTAGGCTCGCGACAGGGTAGATTGGGTGCCGTAATCACAAAATCAATTAATTAATAGTTTTTTAAAAAATTATTAACCCTATAAATTAGTAACTCTTCAACGTACTAATAATTGAGAAGCCGGAAAGGTAACCTTAAAAAACCTTGGCTTGCTTCGGCAAAAGGCTCACTTCTTGCCGTCGGCAACGCAAAAGAAGGAATAACAACGAAAAAACCAGCAACAGCAAGAACTCGGCTGCTGCGGAAAATCCAAAACTTTGAAAGAGGCAATCGCGGTCCCGCCCGTGTAAATTTGCAATAATAATTGTTTTTAATAATTGTTGGTTTGTCTCTCTCTTTTAATCTGTATTTTAATTTTTATCTGATTTAATTTAAAGTTTCGTAGCGGGGGTTTTTTTTCCTGAAATCGGTGCAGAAAATATACATATAAGGGCATGCATGCATATGTAAGGGCACAGTAGAGCATCGATGAAGTGGACTGTATTAGTTTTGAATGTTTTGAAAAGGACAGTAAAATTATGTAGCGAAAAAAATGACACACACCGGAATGAGAACAGAAAGAATATCGAAACAACGGCAGACTGTTCGGCGAACAGGGAAAGTCCCGCACAGTGCACACTCGTTGGCCGATATTGTTTGTCTTTTCACTTTTCACTTGGCAAATTCGCGGAGTTAGAATTGCGCCGAAATATAATCATATATGTACATATTGTTCGGAGGGAGATGGCTTTAGTCTGAAATGCACTCGATAAGAAAAACACGGAAGAACTTTTGGGGTATTACGCGACGTGCGTTAAGGGGTCTTTATTGGATCGATGGTAAATTAGTACTAAACTGAAGAAGGCTTAAAACTAGCTTGGGAGGAGCGGATTAGACGCTCTCTACACGATGGAAGAGGGAGATAGAGAGCAAGTGTAGGGGATCACACTGCCTGCGGAAAATAAACGCCCTTCTGGCGTGAACATTCTCCCCCCCCCCTCCTTGCGAGGATACGCAGCAAAAATATAAGAATACTATCGAGGCCCCCTTAGCGAGGATACGCTGTAGGAATATTAGAGGAGGCCTTTGCTCGGGAAAGCGTTGGATACACGACACACTGGCATCGGTCGTCACTGCGGCAAGATCCAGTGGAATGGTGGTGGGCTAAGCAATTGACGCAGTACTTCTTCTCGATGACTGCTCGGAGCCGTTTCTCAGCGCTAAGCCGAAGAAAACGGTGTCACTTCCGAAGAGGATGGTTCCCTTGGCAGACTCGGCATGGGTAGGATAAAATACCTCGGGAACGTCTGCATCTCATATCGTCGTATGGATCCCAGTAATTGGAGGAATCGGGAGCAGTAGTCACTCGTGTGGAGAACGAAGAAATCCTTTGGATTGGAGCGGATACTGTATCAGGCGAAATCGGTACACTGGAGGAGCAGTTGCTTGGATGCAACAAAGTGTGATGCCGACCGTGACACGTGAAACATTTGTGGACGCTTGTGCAATTACGGAGTTGATGAACGCTTGCGAAGCAATTAGAGCACAACTGCTTTCTATGGATATAAGATGTACGATCCTCTGTCGTCATCTGGAGGAAGCGTGGACATTTACGCACTGGATGGTTCTCTTTGGAACATAAGTCGCATCGTTTGGCGGCACGGATGGAGGCGCAACGAAGTAGAATGTATAAACTCTAAGGCCTCCAGAGTTCTATGGCGCTCAGTCTGGAAAGAGTCAAGTGCTAGCCACTTAGGAATGTCGGTCTTGTTCGGGATAGATTGCTCCCATAATGAGAGCGTCAGTTTTGGAAGCTTCGTGGAACACACATACACCAGGAGAGAAACCCAATTATCCGTAGGAAGGCCGGAAAAATTTAGGGATGTGAGGCAGATTTGGATCGTATTTTGCAGCTCCTTCAAGGCTGCTGAAGATTCGTGTGCAACGGACTGCATGTTTAACAACTTTTTCAGTTGGCTGTTCACCAGCGCTCGTTTGTTTTCGAAAAGCTCAGATAGGTTTTTCCAGGCTGAGCGGAAACCATCGTTGGTGAGTGGCGACTTGGAAACTATGGAATGAGCTTCAATACTAGTCTTGGCATTTAGATAGAACAACTCTTCAACGCAGGATTGTCTATATAGACCGCTGTGAAAAGGTCTCGGAAATCGGCCAGCGAATATAATCGCCCGAAAAAACTTCCGTATCGCAACGAGGAAGCTGACAGCCAGACGGATAGGAATTTTGGGGCGGAACGGGTTGGATTTGAGCTGTTTTAGAAGCGATCGTCTCAATCTGTTCCATGAGCTGGGCGGCACACCTTCCGTAATTAATTACTTCGAACCCAAAAGGAAATTAACCAATATTAAATTTTTTATGGTAAACAAGCAATAAAAGGTACAATATTAAACTTTTTTTTTTAACAACCTTTTATTTATGTAAAAATTTTTTTTTAATTTTTTATTTATTTTTTTTTTTATGTATATAAATTTTTTTTTTTTTTGCTTTAATTGATGAAAATGACAATAATTAATCATTTTTATTTAATTTTCTGTGTCCGAATCGGAGTTTTCAGACTCTTCATGGAAGTCCAAAAGCATGTTTTTAGCTTTACCATCAAGTAAATCGGCTTTGCTGGACTTGTGTGATCCACTTTGGCACAAACTTGTTATAATAGGATCCGAGGATACTAGCAATGAATTCATTAGATTCTCCATGGTATGTTTTCCCGAGTTCTTGAGCGTATGGTTAAGCCGGAAGTTTCTTAAATCCTTATTTCTGGCTTACAATGCTTCTTCCGACATCATGCAAATCGGAAGTGGTACACATTCTATGATATCAGCTCCATGTATTAAAATTATATGTACTGAGCTTGGCATATAGAACCACGGATATTCATTAATAAAAATTTGTGCGGTTTCTAGTGTGTATTTGCGGAAGCTTTCGATATTAATGGAGGAGGCCATGACACGCAAAATTATTCCAAGTCGTCGTATTAATTCATGGCTCATACCTAGGCCCACCGAAAGGGGGGTTATGGGGGTATTACCCCCGGGCCCGTAGTTTGCAAAGGGGGCCCGAAGTTTTTAAAAGGGGCCCGAGATTTTCAGAAATGTCAAGCGGGGGGGAGGCCGGCACTTGGTTACCTCGGCGGCCCTGCCCACACCAGTAATTCTAGCAGATACAAGAGAATTTTCAAAAAATCGACGAGCTGTTTTTTCGCTATTGGAATTACCCGATCCTTGCGTTGGAATGTCTACCAGTAATGCTAATTCGACCCTGAATTTTTCTTATATGACTTCTTTTCTTCCAGTAAAACCTTTTTTGGGCCACGGGCTGCCACTTTTTAATAGGCAGCCGATAACCTATGTGTAAAATGCACTCGAAACATCGTATCCAGCTATGCAAAGTAGAAAGACCGAATTCAGATAGGTTTTCATTTTTCGGCATACTTAAAACGGCATCCAAATTGTTCATCTGTGTTGGCCTGGCCTTACAGATGCCGCATGTCTGTGTCGACGATTCCGCAATTACGCTGAAAACTTTGCCATCAATCATTGTTAGCTGCATTTTGTGATCAACTGAAAATCGGCGTAGTCGTTAGGACTCAATTCGTAGAATTTGAGATTTTATATTCTCGATATCGGTTCTAACTAAATCAGCAGACTCTTTCGCAAAAACTATTTTAAGTGGTCTGCAATATCGCGTTGGACGATGGCCGAGGATTTTCCCAAACTACGGATGTTTCATAAACCAATTGAAGAGGTACAATAAAGAATATATGCTCATCAGCCATTTTTAGTTCTGGGTTAGTAAAACTTTGGCGATACCCCGAACTTCCGTCGCAACCCCATTTGGAAAAGAGCAACATATTTGTATATTCAGCATCTTCAAATTGGCTAAACTTGTCAGGGTGGGCTTCAACAATTCTGGTTATTGTGTGGTCCAGCATTTCTTGCACAGGAACTTCTGCAAAGTCCTCTTCCACTTTCACCAAATCCGGATAGCACATTTTCTTGGCGGAACGCAAAACATCGTAACTTGGAAAGATGTTGCAATTATGTGCTTTTGTTCCAGCTTGCAAAAGCTTATACGTTTTTTTGGTATAATCGCCATCAATATAAGGGGCCAAAGCACTCTCAGGAGTATATTTTAAAGGAAACTTTTGATTAAGACTTTCATTAATTTGTATACTTACTACAATTGGATTTTGCTGAAACATTTGAAAAAACGACATCGCTGACTGCTTTTAATTGGTTCGCCGCATCTTTCTCCCCATCCCAAGCCGAAAACGATTCTAGTTTCAAAACAGACATGATCGCTAAAAATTAAGTATTGCGACGCCCCGCGTCGCACTCCCTACAACTATTATATTTTTCTATCTCATTTATTCCATTTAGTATTAATTGTTTACCTATTATATATAAGTTATTTACTGAAGAATATTAGTTAGTAGGAATTAATACTGAAATAAAGGGGCACGAGTGCGCCATCTGGCAACGCCCCAACAAGAAGGCCACCAGCCCTGAACAGCTGACGGCTATCGGCCTTACCATCGATATGGCAACCCCGGCGCCTATCGAGAATAATCGTATATCGGATTAGGGGGCACAGCTGATCGCGGCCTATATAAGGCGACGCACAGCGAAGGGCAAGTTCACTTTTGGCGAGCAGCCGAGCGAACAACATCTGGGTGAGTCTTTGAACAGTAATTAATAACTAATCAGTAGTACTAGAACCGGGCCAATGTCCTGCTCTTGCTAGCGAGGTCTTGATGAGAACAGGGTAGCGGGGCAAGGTTCTTGAAACCGAGCCCCAGCACAGTAGCCTAGCCGCGGGGCCAAGGTCAGCTCTTGCTAGCAGATCTTGAGGTGGACCAGGGTAGCGGAGCAAGGCTCCTGTAACCGAACTTATGCTATAGAGTAGGAAGGGGCCAAGGTGTTGCTCTTGATAGCGAGGTCTTGATGGGAACAGGGTAGAGGGGCGAGGTTCTTGAAACCGAGCTCAAGCACAGTAGCATAGCCAAGGGGCCAAGGTCTTGCTCTTGATAGCGAGGTCTTGATGAGAACAGGGTAGCGGAGCAAGGTTCCTGTAACCGAACTCATGCGATAGAGCAGGACGGGGCCAAGGTCTAGCTCTTGATAGCAAGATCTTGCGGAGGGAAGGAATCGAAGGTATCAGAAGGTAGGATTGACGGTGCGAGCTTAGGTCCCGACGATCGCCGCCGCGACACAACGTCTTCCGGACTCGCCGCCATAACCTCATCCGCGACCGATTACCACGAAGCAGGTACCGGCAGGGCGACTACACCGCTTTACATGACACGTACTCACACGGAGTTACGCAGAGTCAGAGTACAGAGGTACCCCGGGTACCTCAGAGAGACACAGAGTCACACAGAGAGACACAGAGTCACACAGAGATACACAGAGTCACACAGAGAGACACAGAGATACACAGAGTCACACAGATAGACACAGGGTCATACAAAGAGGCGGATGGTTTTTGTTTACTCACAGTGGTTAGACGTGTTTTTCCGAGCTCCAGAAGTGAACCGTCTACGATTACAGTGAAACAGCGCCACAGGCCCTGGAAAGATTTGTTTACTGCAGTGATACACCTTGGGACAAGGTACGTACCAGAATCGTCCCCGGCAGGCTATCCGGTCTTCCGAATCTTGGCACCCGCGACGACCACTGGAACTTGACGGCAAGGGGGGGAACCTCTCTCTCGCCCACCGAGAGCCTCTCTTTCCCTTGAACGTCGCTCACTCTCACGGGAAAAGATAGTTTCCACAAGCCGTTTTTCCCTCACGTGTTTCCTCCATCGCACAGCACAATAAGATCAGCTGATCGCAGTGTTGCGCAACGCACCCGCAGAGAGCTTTCGCACTCGCGTAGTGTTGGAAAACGCGAGCAGCCCGCGCAATTAAAAAAAAACTAAAGATAAGCCAAATCACTGGCCGCAACTTAGATTTCCTTTAAATTGCTGAAGCCAAACACCTCGGGCCCATTCACTGCTGCTCCCGCAGCTGGCTCCTGTGGGGAACCAGGCAAAAGGCCGAGAATCGGGTTATATTCCAACTCCTCCGCTGCGGCGGCGCCAGTCAAAAGGGGTCTGGGGACCGAGTAGGAGCGGTATAACTCCCATCAGTCATCCGCTGGGGGAAATACCCGTGCACCGAGGGACCCCAACTAGGAGCAGGTGCCATGAGCAAGGCCGCGCCAACAGCCCGGGACGACGAGACCCAGGCACTAGCAATAGTTAGAGCGGAGGAAGAGCTGCTTCAAAACTTCCAGCGTATGAAGCAGAGGGTCCAACGCTCGCCTCTGGCGACCAGCACCGAGACGCACCCCGTTTCGGCGCCGCCGAAAATCGATGGGCCGATATATGTTTTCGGCGAAGGTGAGGAGGAGATGGCCACTCCGAGGAGATCCCGGGATGCAGCGAGCCCCGAGGGGAAACAAACTGGCGCAAGCAAGAAGCAGAGGGTCGAGGTAGATGCACCAGCCCTTGTCGACAAACTGGGAGCAATGCTGGACGAGATGATTGCGAAGTTCACTGACACCAAGAGCAACAACAAGAAGGTGGTCGTCACGTCACCCAGGGGACGATAGACATGATGATCGCAATGAAGGAGCTGCAGCTCGAAGTCTGTGTTGCGCTGGCCGCCGGCCACACTAACGGTCGCACCAATGGCGCCACAGCATGCACGAGCCAGCAGACCACGCCTTTGCTGGCTGGCAAGATCGCCCGCGAGCCTCCAGTAAGCAGGCCTGCAAATGAGGCCTGGCAGCAGGTCAAGGCGAAGTCAACGGTTCCCCAACCCAGAGCAGAGAACAGCGAGCAAAACGAGGATAGTGCGCCTCGCAACAGGATGCCCAGGAAGCAGCGCTCAGATGCTATCCTGATTAAGTGCAGTGAAGGTTCCTACGCAGATATGCTGAGGATAGTCAAAATGGAGCCCTCACTCCAGGGACTGAAGGATAGTGTCCAAGGCCTGCGAAGGACAGCCAATGGGGGTCTCCTTCTGAGGATGCAGAAGCCCCTTGACCCATCCACGCAGCAACTGCAAGCGGAATTAAAGACAGCCATCTCAGGCAAGGCGGAAGTGGCGGTCATGCAGGAG
The DNA here is from genome assembly GCA_018903765.1 of Drosophila aff. chauvacae BK-2020. Lineage (NCBI taxonomy): Eukaryota > Metazoa > Arthropoda > Insecta > Diptera > Drosophilidae > Drosophila > Drosophila aff. chauvacae BK-2020. The sequence continues at coordinate 934,125 of JAEIGO010000106.1, forward strand.
ACGGTCCAGATCAAGATCCGTGACGTGGACGACTTGACCAGTGCGGAGGAGGTCACAATGGCCCTTTTCGCGGATGAGGATTGCGACATCCCAAGCGACGCTGCACCCAGGATGCGGAAAGCATTCGGCGGAACGCAAATTGCGACGGTCAACTTGAGACCGGAACATGCGCGGAGGATGCTCGACCAGAATCCGTATTGGTTGGGTCGTCTGCCGCATCAGGGAGAACACTGAGCCGAAACGTTGCTATACGCTGCGGTGCAGCCATATGGGCGTCGAGACGTGGCTACGCCAGGGTTAAGTTTCAAGCGACTATCATATACAGTTGCTACTTAGCCCCGAGTATGCACATTGATGACTTCAGGGAGATAATGCAAGAGATAGCTCAAGATGCCCGTGGACGGTCGCCGGTGTTAATAGCTGGCGACTTCAATGCGTGGTCCACCGCCTGGGGGAGCAAGAGCACGACACAGCGAGGTACCATCATCCTTGATGCCCTGGCCACCCTGGACGTCTGCCAGCCCGGAGCTCACCCGGAACAACTGCTGGGAGGTCACAGACCTCTTTACCTACAGCGACCATGCTGCCATACTATTCCGCTCGAGCCACAGTCAACCACGCCTACCAAGTCGGGAAACGGTGTATAGGGTACACACCCTGAATGCCGAGACGCTCCTAAGCTGCATGGATGCCAGCCCCATCATAGGAGCGGCAGACTTCTGCGCGGACACGATATCCGCCAGGATCAAGGTAGCCTGCGACGCGGCAATGGAAAGGTCCACCAAAGGAGACGGAAGGCGGCCAGTTCCCTGGTGGAACCAGGAGATAGCTACAGCCACAAGCAACTGTCTCGCCGCTAGGAGGAGATGCCAGCGAAGCAGGGGACGCCCTACACAAGAGCTGCACGAGTCCCTCCACAGAGCGAGGAAGAAGGCTCTTAAGGTGGCCATCAGGGCAAGCAACAAAAAAACAAAAACAAGGACCTCTGCGATAGGCTAGTACTGCTGCCGAAACCCGGAAAACCGTCGGACGACCCGTCATCTTTAGGCCTATCTGCCTTATTGATGGCGCGGGGAAGGTACTGGAGCACCTAATCGGCACCCGCCTTGAAGAGGCGATCAGAGATACCGACAGTGGATACCATCGCTAAGGTGGTAGACATTGCCAGCTCCGCGATAGCAGGCAAGAGGTGGAAAGGCGGCTCAAAAGAGTACTGCCTAGTCGTCACTCTGGATGTTCGCAACGCCTTCAACACGGCGAGATGGAGCTGCATCATGGAGGCTTTATCCAGTTTCGGAGTACCCCCATACCTCCTGAAAGTTATGGGCAGCTACTTCACGGACCGCACGTTGGAATTTACCACTCCCGACCGCGAGGAAACAGTGGAGCTCTCCTGCGGGGTTCCACAAGGATCCGTACTAGCACCGCTCTTGTGGAACGCGATGTACGACGGAGTCCTGCGCCTCCCCTTGCCCGGCCGGTCCGAGCTAGTGGGCTTCGCAGACGACATCGCGGTGGTGGTGGTTGGCAAGGTACTTCCACGTGTCGAAGCTACCTGCAACTCGTGTGTCGAGGCCATCAGCTCGTGGCTGTCCAGAGTCGGTCTTCAACTAGCGCCCCAAAAAACCGAAGCCGTCCTAATCAGCAGCCGGAAAAAGGTCGAGACCGCATCCATCAGGGTCGGGGGTGCTACGATCACTTCCACGAGAGCCATAAAATACCTGGGTGTAATGCTGGACACGAGACTCTCGTTTCGCGTGCACCTAGCGTATGCAAGCTCTAAGGCGTCCACATCACTCCAGGCCCTTTCCCGGATCATGATGAACCGCCGAGGTCCCAAGCTATGTAGCAGACTGCTCCTGACAAGTGTGACGAGAGCAACCCTGCTATACGCGGCCCCTGTCTGGGCGCACGCAATGGCGACGCCCTCGTACTGCCGCGTTCCGCACGGTGTCTGAGCAGGCGGCGCTGGTCTTAGCCGGGACCCCCCAATGGATCTCCTGGCCAAGGATCAGGCCACCATTTTTGGGCGGCTCCACGGAAGAGCCCTCACCGCTGCTGAGAAGAAGCTAGTCCGAGCCGAAGCAAAGGCTAGCACTCTACAGGAGTGGCAATCCCGATGGGAGTCATCGACCAAAGGGCGGTGGACCCATCGACTCATCCCCAGGATAGAGACGTGGGTCGGAAGGAAGCATGGGCAGGTAAATTTCCACCTGACCCAAGTCTTGAGCGGACACGGTTGCTTCAGAGGATACCTCCACAAGCGAGGACATGAGGACAGCGCTGCCTGCGATTGGTGCACCGACGGCTCTGAGGAGACCGCGGAGCACGTACTGTTCTTATGTGGACGTTTTGAGAACGAGAGGAGCCAACTGGAGGAGAACCTAGGCGCCCAGATAGAGGCCGACAATCTGATCGGCTTGATGCTTGCCAACGATGCTAATTGGCAGGCGGTAAGCAATTATGCAGCGTCGGTGATGTCCAGGCTTCGGTCAGAGGAACGCCGTAGAAGAAGCGCCGCAGGCTAATGGGGGCCATGCCTTCGCGAAGCATTGCTTTGCGGCCGTACCGCGAAGGTTACGTCCCTATTTCTAGCCATACGCTACCCCTCCCACTTGTAATATACCCCCCCACCACATATAAATAAAGAACAAATTTAAAAAAAAAAAAAAAAAAAAGGACCTCTGCGATGCGGCTGACCAAGAACCTTGTGACGGACCATATCGGTTCCCTCACAAGTGTTATTTAAATAGATTAGATTTTTGTAGATATATAGGTAGGTTAGGCTTTTGTAAATATAGGGTAGGTTAGAGTTTGTAGGTTAGAATTTGTAGACATGTAGGTAGGTTAGGATTTGTAGACATGTAGGTAGGTTAGAATTTGTAGCCATGTAAGATAGAATAGGATCATAGTCTAATTTGTAGGTCTTAGGGAAAGGAAAACCCCAGAGGGGGGCATCTTTGTGTACATAGGGGTTAAAACCCCGTACATATACAACTTGGCAGAGCCCATAGCGGCAGAGCCACAACTTGGCAGAGCCCATAGCGGCAGAGCCACAACACTCGGCAGAGCCCATAGCGGCAGAGCCATAATACTCGGCAGAGCCACAACACTCGGCAGAGCCCATAGCGGCAGAGCCACAACACTCGGCAGAGCCCATAGCGGCAGAGCCATAATACTCGGCAGAGCCCGAAGCGGCAGAGCCACAACCTGGCAGAGCCCATGGCGGCAGAGCCCATTGTGGCAGAGCCCTTAGCGGCAGAGCCAACCAACCCGGCAGAGCCCACCTCGGCAGAGCCGAAGCCCGACACCGCCACGTAAGCCACCAAATGCTTACGAGCGGCCGAAGGCGATAACGCTCGGCCAACAGATCGTTTGCCGGACGCAACGCTGTCCGCCCAGCCGGGCAGAGCCAACACACGGCGGCAGAGCCGATACACCTCGGCAGAGCCGAAGCTCGACGCAGCCAAGTAAGCCACGACGGCTTACTAGCGGCCGAAGGCGATAACGCTCGGGCAGCAGATCGGCGGCAGAGGAGGTTTCTTGGAGGCAACGCTGGCCGCCGATCGAGGAGAAGCTGGAAGGAAACAAGACCGACCAGTAGTGTCGGGAAAGGAAGGAGAACGACGACGGCGCCTGGAGACAAGGAGGACTGCGAGCTTGGCGGTGGTCACCGCGCTGGATTAGCGGGCCATCGCCATGCAGGAGTCGGGTGAGCCGGGCCTCGGGCCAAAACCTCCTGCCGGACGGGAAGAACCTGCGTGGATAGAAACGACAAATAGGATACAACTCGAACTGAAATAAAAGACAAATGAACAAAGACACCAAGACTTGTGCATTTCCTTCCCCCCCACCAACCTTCCTCCTAAACCCCGCACTGGGAACGGCCCCGCGATTACGCAGCCGTCTCCCATACCGGGAATCCTCCTCCTGACCCTCGCCTCGGAGTGGCCCCGCGATTACGCAGCCATCTCCCTGGCAGGTGACCCTTCTTCCTGACTCTTGCCTGGGAAGCGGCCCCGCGATTACGCAGCCGTCTCCCTGGTAGGAATACTTCCTCCTAAATCCCGCATTGGGAGCGGCCCCGCGATTACGCAGCCGTCTCCCATACCGGGAATCCTCCTCCTCAATCCCGCATTGGGAGCGGCCCCGCGATTACGCAGCCGTCTCCCATACCGGGAATCCTCCTCCTGACCCTCGCCTCGGAGTGGCCCCGCGATTACGCAGCCATCTCCCTGGCAGGTGACCCTTCTTCCTGACTCTTGCCTGGGAAGCGGCCCCGCGATTACGCAGCCGTCTCCCTGGTAGGAATACTTCCTCCTAAATCCCGCATTGGGAGCGGCCCCGCGATTACGCAGCCGTCTCCCAAACCGGGAATCCTCCTCCTGACCCTCGCCTTGAAGTGGCCCCGCGATTACGCAGCCATCTCCCTGGCAGGTGATCCTCCTTCCTGATAATCGCCTGGGAAGCGGCCCCGCGATTACGCAGCCGTCTCCCTGGCAGGAAAATCCTCCTTCTTGATCTCGCCCGGGAAGCGGCCCCGCGATCACGCAGCCATCTCCCGGGTGGAACTGCTTCCTCCTAAGTCCCGCATTGGGGGCGGCCCCGCGATTACGCAGCCGCCTCCCATACCGGGAATCCTGCACCCCTGATCCTTACCATAGGGACGGCCACGCGATTATGCAGCCGCCTCCTTAGGACAAGGATCTCGCCTAGATACGAGACAAGCACCACAGCCTTCCTCCTGCCCCTACAGATTCCCCGTTCTTTATTTTTCCAAATCCTGGCCAGTAGGCCTTCTTTTATTCTGCCTGTCTCAGAAATAAATATTTTCTGTGGAGGATCCTGGCCTGGCTGAGTATTTATCCTGGCCCGTGATTAGCATCCTTACAACCTTTTGGATCAGCATACAAAATGGTTATGGGTAAGCTCACTAGACAGCCGATTCCGAGCTCACAGGACCAGCAATAGTTTCCACACTGTTCCCAGCTAAGCCGCCCCTAAGACTACCGAGCGTGACTGCTGGCGAAGCGATGCCCACCTGCGAGGAGGAAGTCCTGATCACGTTGGCCAGCTGCAAAGTTTCCAAGGCTCCTAGACCGGATGGCATACCCAATGCAGCTCTGAATGCCATAGTGAATGCCTACCCAGGCCTCTTCGCGCAGCTGTACAACAGGTGCATCGACGACCGGAGGTTTCCTCGAACCTGGAAGCAGCAAAGGCTCGTGCTCATCCCGAAGCCAGGAAAGCTCAACGACGACCCGTCGTCATACCGGCCACTTTGCATGCTAAACACGCTGGGGAAAATCTTTGAGCGCATAATATGCATGAAGCTGCAAAGCGAAATCGAGGAGCGTGGAGTCCTGTCTAGCCACAAGCACGGATTCCGGAAGAGACGAAGCACGCTCGACGCGATCCGAGAGGTAAGGCCATCGAAGGAGAACGTTGGCGGGGCGGCACCAAGAAGTACTGCTTGGTATGCACCCTGGATGTGAAAAACGCCTTTAACTCTGCAAGCTGGAGCCTAGTGTTGCAAGCACTCCAGCGCGGCGGTATATCAGGGTACCTAATACGGCTGATAGCCGACTACTTCAGAGAGCGCGTCCTGCTCTACAAATCTGACGCCAGTAACCAGGAATACCAAGTTACAGGGGGTGTTCCCCATGGCTCAGTCCTTGGGCCAATCTTCTGGAACATATTGCATGATGGTATACTGAGGCTGACACTGCTTGGATGCTCCGTGATTGGCTTTGCAGATGATATCGCACTAGTCACTGTGGAGAAGCAACTGGCCGACGTTGCTCACAAATGCAGTCTGGCGATCGACCTGCTGATGTCCTGGCTGGCGGATAATGGGCTCTTGCTTGCCGAGCACAAAACGGAGGCAGTGCTTATAAGCAGCAGAAAGGCCATAGAGAAGGTGAGCTTCCGGGTAGGTCGAGTCTAGCCCTGCGGTCAAGTACCTTGGAGTTCTGATCGACCACCGGCTAAACTACAAAAGCCACCTGGAGTACGCGGCGGGCAAGGCCACTGCCGCCATCTCGAGGATGATGGCCAACACGCGCGGCCCCAGACAGCACAGCAGACGACTCATAGCGACAGTGGTGACCTCCACCATACTGTATGCTGCGCCGATATGGGGAGACGCAATGCTGACGGTGAGCTACAGCCGACACTGGAAGTCGCTGCGCTTTGCGTATCTCCAGTTGCTTCTGCACAGTCTCGGAAGAGGCGGCACTGGTAGTAGCCGGAACAATCCCCATCGATTTACTGGCAGAAGAACGCAGAACCCAGCGGAGCAGCACGGTTTCGAGGTGGCAAGCGAGATGGGACAACGCGAGCACTGGACGCTGGACGCACAGATTAATCCCAGAACTGGATCCCTGGTTAAACCGACCCCACGGGCAGGTGGACTTCTACACGTCGCAGCTTCTCACAGACCATGGATGCTTCAAGGCATACCTACACCCCTTCAAACACGACGCAGATCCATTCTGCGACTACTGCGGAGGCGCAATCACAGAAGATGCAGAACACTCTTTTTTTGTGTGCCCACTTTTCAGCGCTGAAAGAGCTGTCTTGGAGGCAGCAACGAACTGTCGCCTCACACCCGACAACATAACAAGGTATGCTGGAGACCCCATCCAACTGGGATGCGGTTACTGAAATGGCAGCAATCGTTCTGAGGGAGCTGAGACGCCGGGAGCAGATCCGACACACGGTTGGCGACAGATGAGCGGCAACTGACCGCGGCAACTGACCCGCGGGGGTGGACTCTTTCTACACTTCTCCTTCCTATACTATTCTCTCTATTGTAAATCCACTTCATAATCTTTTAAATAAAAAAAAAAAAAGGGTCATACAGAGAGACACAGGGAGAGTTCTCAAGAGCGACCCGAGAGAACACGGATCTACACGGAGTAACTCGCGCCAAGCCGCGGAGTCATCCCCGCATACCTCCTACACAGGGAACCAGCAAGCCGACTCACCGCAATTCCCGCGGAGTCACACGTTCTCGTTGCAGGAAGTTATTCTTTAAATAAACTAGAATCCAATTGAACATCTCGCGTTCTTACTGGGTATATTTGGGGACTTAAGCGGCCGGAACTTTATAAATTTGTGTGAACCCCGACCTCGGCGAGCTAAGCCGCGCAACCCAAGAGAGGGTCGTTACAGTACAGTGTGCATTCGCTATGTGGACATACTACATCTCCCTCGTTTTGAAAAATAACGTAATCTAACGGAGTTATTTTATAAATATTACCTATATATTTTTGTATTTATTTATTATTATTAAAAAAGTATTTTTAATTAAAATTTAGGTTGTGACGGTTAGTCGATGTTTCGGGCAGCTAGGGTCGTCGCAGACATTTATTTGGTTCAGTTGTGGTTGCTGAAAGAGATTCCGACCCATTCCCAGAGTAGAACTCTGGAGGTTATGCCGTACACTATCGTAATCTTTATTATCTTAAAATTTACAAATCCATAATGACTTCATGTCCTGCCGGATCTCGCCGTTCTGGAACGCCGTGATTGGGTGCCGGTTTGTCCTTCTCGTCCGGGTCGTCGATGTCCGCGGGAAGAATGACTATGCTCCGGGGCCGTTCGATCATCCACGAGCGAGAGAGTTACTTGGGGACCGCTAGGTCGACCGCAAGAGAGAGAATGCCTTGGGGACCGCTAGGTCGGCCGCAAGAACGAGAGGGGGGATACTTGGGGACCGCTAGGTCGTCAGCAAGAGCGAGAGAACCCTAACTTGGGACCGCTAGGTCTGCCAGAGCGAGAGAGAACACTTGGGGACCGCTAGGTCGACCGCAAGAGCGAGAGAACCCAAACTTGGGACCGCTAGGTCTGCCGAGCTAGAGCGAGACTTAGGTCGGAGACCGCTAGGTCTGCCACGGGCTAAAGAAGCTACTAACTAGAAACTACTTCTAACTACAATATATTTACCAAACCTAGTGGTCCGGCTTACCAAAAGTGACTTTGCTGCTCTGCTGAGTCAATAAGTGTATGAGGCCAGCCGCCCGCTTTATATAGCGCCTGGCTAAGCCGTGTGTGCCCGTTGCCTCCCGATCTCTTTGAATCCCGATCTATATCGATTCCATTCCTTATTCCTCTATTATAAACTATATTTGTGCGCGTCTGCGCGTCACAAGGTTCTAGAGTATATTATTTTTTTTTTTGTTTTTTTTATTATTTTTTATTAATATTATTATTATTTATTATTATTATTATTATTTTTTTTTTACTAATTGAAAATTAATTGATTAAAATTAAATAATTAAAATATATATACAGTAAAATCCGGCTATAGCGTTTGTCAGGGTATTGCGACGAAAACTCGATGGCTTATTGGTTCCGATACAATGGTATGCAAAATACAACCGTTATGTGCGTCTACCGGCTATAACAACGTAAAATCGTCGGTCCCTTGAAAGGACCGGATTCTACTGTATGTTGGTTAGGAGATAACAATTTGTAACTTTATGTACTTTTTGTTTCTTATTTTTATTATTTTAAATTATTATATTTTCGTTATTCTCTATACTTTCTACCTTATGCTCTCGCGCTCTCCGCTGTGCTCGCGCGCTCCGGAGTTCGGAATCGGGTTTCGTCGCTCTGCCGTGCTCGCTTAAGCGGAGTCAAGCGGGCGGGAGCGCGACTCTAGTTTGTTAGCTATTTTAGTTCCATGTATGAATGCGCAGAATAAACTCTGAATTCCCACGACGCCCCCGCCTCTTGTTCTTTTTTCTCTGGTGCCGTCGGTTCCCTTCGTCGGACTTATTTCGCTTTGCGCCGTGGGAGTTTTCCTGCGTTTTCATCACCTGTTTGATCGCCGCTTATTTTGGAGACCGAGATCGGCCCCCTACAAACATTGGTCCTTCGTGCCGGATAAGGATTCTTGTCTTCTGCCAGCAGTTCCCGACCTTTTTTTGCCAAGATAAGTACGAATTTTCTTCATTTTTTTCACTGCCGGTGAGCAGAGCTCCGAACATTCCATTTCGGTCTCACTGCTGGAAGACTATTTTTCCGTGTCAATTCCACCTCTGCGAATATTCCTGACACAACGGCAGTCCTCCTCGTCGATCTTCGTTCCATTTGTCTCCACTTCGCACAGTGAGAGATTTGATGAATTTAGCGTAACGAAATACAAATTTTGAACGGTTAAAATCTAAAAAAAGTTGATTTGGGGCCGATTCCTAAATGTTCATTTATGAAATCGATAGCGTCAAAATCGATTTATTTGATATCAGTAAGCGACTCTGTTCTTCCAAACACGTGCTAACTCATCAGCTGTGTGTTTTCTTAAGCTGCCGAGCATGCGTTGTTCATTTTGGAATTGGCAAAATAATATTTGTTATCACCGTTTTGCTCCAAGTTTCTTGTGTTTCTACAATATTAAGGTTTGTATTAATGAAAATAAATGTTTTGTGACCTCTCTATTTGAATTGTATTAGTTATTTGTGTTTGTAGCCTATAACCTTCTCATAACATATTTGTAGAAAAATTTAATTTTTAGAGAAAAAACTTTATGAAGTAGGGCTTGGCTGGTAAAAAGAGTATAATTGTCTAAAAGTATGATTCGTCCAGTGTTTAAATTGTCAAAGATTGGCTGCCCTGGTCTGTTCTTACTATGAACATAAATACAAATATATTAATGTAATTATTTTATAAGTCAAAGACCCTTGCAATGGGCCACATGCGCGACCACTCTGTCACTACGTGAACATAATACCTCCTCCCTACCTCAGCGACCCTTTGCCGTCGCTTACTTATATATGCATATAAGCGTCGTGGCGCTGCAGCCTATGCCGGCAGCGCTGCTACCCGAATTTGGTTAAGAAATCTTTTCTATGAATAACATAAGATTATAAATAAATCCACTTTTGATTGGAACGGGACCTTCCCTGCTCCACCTAATAAACAAAATAACAGAAATCGAAATTGTATTATTATATCGCTATCCTGCCACTATAACTCATAGTGTGGAGGAGAGATCCCTCTGAATTCTTGAGATTATACAATACCGTCACATATGGTACTGAACCAGCCCCATTTCTGGCTATTCGGTGTTTAAAGAGATCGAGTGAATCTGCTAAATTTTCATTCCCTAGAGCTGCCGACGTAATTGGATCCGATTTTTACGTCGATGACATGTTAACTGGTGCTGCATGCGTAGAGGAGCTAAAGACAATTAAGTCTGAGGTGTCAGGTTCTTCAAACAGCAGGTTTTGAATTGACAATGTGGTTTGCAAACTCACCTGAGGTCACATCTGAGAGCACAGTTAAGTCGATACCTATCTCGGATTCAGAGTCAACTAAGGTGAAAGGAATATCGTGGTTGCCTAGCAAAGATGCCTTTTAAGTTCAAAATTGACACTTCTGTCATGGGTCTCCGAGCGACAAAACGGAACATCCTATCGGTGACATCGAAGCTGTTTAACCCCCTCGGCTTGTTAAGTCCCATTGTGATTAAAGGAAAGATCCTATTGCAGGAACTCTGGCTTAATAAGTTTGGGATGAGTCAATTCCGATGCATTTGGAAACAGCTTGGGATATGCTAAAAAGCACTCTGTCTCAAGTGGATGAGATATCGATTCCTCGGTTCGTGCATACCGACCCATTGTCACCGGTACAGCTACATGCCTTTGCCGACGCCTCCATGAGAGCTTATGGAGCTTGCGTGTATATTCGTAGCAAAACTGCCGAAGGTTTTAAATTATAGAATCAAACCCTTATTAAAAGTCCCTATCGAACGAATTGTATACTGGTCGGACTCTGAAGTTACTTTTCACTGGATTCGATCTCATCCATCTTCGTTGTCGAAATTCGTTTCGAACAGGGTAGCGGAGAGCTACATGGCGGCATGTTCCCACATAGCAGAACCCAGCAGATATCGTTTCGAGAGGTTCTGATGTCGACGAAATAGGGCAGTCGATATGGTTCACTGGCCCATCATTTCTGAAGGACGAAGAAGAAAACTGGCCCAAAAATGTGCATTTCGAGCCGGATGAGGAAGTTCTGCGTCAGGAAGCTAATAAGACTGTGGTCGGACTGACCGCTGCTGTGCAAACTTCCGATTTGCTGGATGTCATCGAGGGGTTCTCGTCACACCTCAAACTGCTTAGAGTGTTCGCTTATATGTTCCGCTTTATAAGAAAATGCAAAGACAAGAGTATACTTCTTGAACAAACTCTGTCACCCACTGAATATAATGAAGCGTTTTATAAGATTATCAAAATAGTACAAAAGCACGAGTATCGAGTAGATATTGAAAAGTTCGTAAAGGCTCCAAGGTCGGCCCAAGGCTTCAGCGATTAAACCCATTCATCCATGAGGATTCGGGCACTTGGTGCAACTTTTCGTTGTTGCGAGTTGGGGGGCGACTAGCTAAAGCTCCTATATCATACGATGCCAAGTTTCCCTTGCTGTTGACGAAACGCTCGCAATTTGTACAGAGCTACGTCCGGCATTTGCACCATTCCAATTTTCATGTCGGCCTTCGAGCACTTGTGAGCATCCTACGACAGCGTATTTGTACCGTAAACGCTCAGGAACTCTGCAGTCAGACAGTTCGATCATGTGTGCGCTGCTTTAAATGCAAGCCTTGACAGATATCACAAATTATGGGAAATCAACCCGCGATATGTGGCGTTGATTTTTGTGGCCCTATTTATACGACATTAAAAATTCGAGGAAGGCCTCCGTACAAGTCCTACGTTGTTTCTTTTGCGTCCAAGGCGGATCACTTAGAGATTTTCTCAGATCTAAGTACTGACTCTTTTTTATTGGCTTTTGTGAGGACCCATAAATGGGCCTCACAGACATGAAACAGGCCAGGGAGGCCAAGATTAAAGAAAACCTATGAAATGGAGGAAATCCAGCCACGAAGGCGATGAAAGCCGGCCATGAAGGCCAGGAAAGCCAGCCATGAAGGCGAGGGAGGCGAAGGAGTTGCGTAGGCTTAGAGATAAAGATGTAAATAGATATATGTAAATAGAGATAATGTAGAGTAAGTTAAGAGAGCGATCACCTGTCGGCGTGGGCGTGTAAGAGAGCCGCTGTAGCGGAGACCGAAGAGAGTCGGCTATTGCACCCGGAGAGCCAAGCCCAGCTGGTGCCGAAGTCGGGGGAAGCCGCTCCGAGCGTCGCTAAAGCGAAGCTTGGGGAAGCCACTGCAGCCGAGCACGTGAGAGCAGCGCTAAGCGCTAGCGAGTGCGTCACCACTGCAGCCGAGCCCGCGCCGCGATCCAGCAACTGCGAGCAGACGTCGGAACGAAACTCCCGAAGAGAGGACGTAGGAGAAGGGGGAGCGGAAGCTCGGGCGCAGCAGCGACGTCAGCGCCGTCGATGATGGGCAGATGTGGGTCAAGAAAGGAGCGATGGATTTTAATTAACTCAGCGACCTAAACCCGGGCAGTTGTGAAAACTCTCGAGTGCAAGTGCAGAAGGAAAAACTACCGCAGGTCCGTTTCCCCCCACCCCTTCTCGGTCTTCCCCTCTCTCCCTTCTCTTGCCCTGGCCGCTGGTCTAGCCTACTTTCGGGCTGGTTGTGTGGGATATTTCCGCAACCGGCGGCGACAAGTACAGGGATCGCGCCCACGCCGCAGTGCAGGTCGGGTTTCCCCAAGGTTTTTCCCGGTCTCGCCCTCGTACCTCTGGACAGTGGGTTCTTGCTCCTGGCCAACGGTGGCAAGCGACTCGACCCCAGAGAGAAAGGCGAGATTCACCTGTATTCCTTGAAAACTTACTAAATTTTCTGTGAGTGACCCTGGCAGGACTGAGACACATCCTGGCCCAGGACTTCCTTACAGATGGCGCCCGAACAGGGACTACAAGGACGATTAATTTTTCTCACCGAAAAGTTAGTCGAGGGTTTTCTATAAACATCTAAATGGCTTAAAGCACCATTTGAGCGACAGCCGATCTAAGGGAATTTTTTTTTTCTCTCTCTCTCACGACGCGAGGGCAAAGTTCGACCTTTGACCAAGATATCCTCGTCCCCCCTGTCTCGGATTTTTCCTCGGGTCTGTAGTCCGAGCGAACCACGGGCCCGACGAGTATATAATAACCCACCAGATCGGTGGGAAGTCAGTCGCGCTCAGGCCAAGTATTTACATCCTCCGAGAATAACCGGGTATCCTGTGAATTCCTAAGACGTGTGTACAAGGCCATTCGAGCATCCTTCAAATTTATTTACCCGTTTATAAGGACATCCGAGCATCCTTCGAATTTATTTTCGGGTATTCCGGACATTCGAGCATCCTGCGAATTTATTTACGTGTATTTAATCACATCTGAGCCCCATCGAATTTATATACGTGTATTTAAGGACATCCGAGAATCCTTCAAATTTATTTACGCGTTTACAAGGACAACCGAGCATCCTTCGAATTTATTTACGGGTATTCCGGACTCCTGGCATCCTTCGAATTTATTGACGTGTATTTAATCACATCTGAGCCCCTTCGAATTTACTTACGCGATTGTAAGGACATCCGAGCATCTTTGGAATTTATCTACGCGTTGACAATTTATCAATTTATATAAATTTACTAATTTGCAATTTGTATATGCGTTCTCCGGGAAGGATTTTTCGCATCAAAATGGGAGTGCGTTGGATCGGTTACCGCCGCAAGGACGAGCTCATAGCCCTTGCTGCCGAGTTTGGGTTAGCCCAACACGGAAGCGTGGAGGAACTGCGCAGCCGCTTGGGGTCCTTCATCACGCGGGGGGATCATGGGGGTCCAATTCGGGACCGGATCAAGGAGCTAGCGGATATTTACTCCGAGGCTCCCACGCCGAGGGATGATGGCGTGGATGCAAGGGGTTGACGATCACGATCCTTGTCTCCTGGTCGATCGGGGCCGGCCGAATTAAAAGCTACAGATCTCGCCAGGGAGAGTAACAGGAATCCCAGTTCCTTTCTACTCGAGGTACCGCAGATCCCGAGTTTTTCTCAGGCCGCTTCTGGGAATCGGGCTCGGCAAGAGAACACGGCCGCTCTTCCTGCACCGGAATCCGGCCATAAGCTCGAGCGGCAGACGGACGGACTAATGGGTGGCCATTCAGCCTTTCGCAACGAGGCCTCACAGCTGGATTATACGTTGAGTCTAGGTGGAAATCAAAGCCAACGCTCGGAGATATCCTCTGCCGCGCTGGCCGAAAAACTGAGGAGCTGGGGCGTTTTGTTCGACGGATATTCGGATCCGTTGAGCTTTATCGAGCGGCTGGAAACGCAGGTGGAGGCCTATCGGGTGAAACCGGCAAGGCTGCCTCGGGTCGTATCCGGGCTGCTGACGGGTAAAGCCGAGAGTTGGTACAGGACCTAGGATAAGCATAAGCCCTGGATAGGATAAGCCCTGGGGGCATTTTCGTTGGGAATTTTTGGATTTTTTTCTGCCCCCGCAATATTTCCAGCGGTTGGAGGACACGATCCGGACGCGCCACCAACGCCGTGGCGAGACATGTAAACCTGCTCCCGGATTATCAACTTTTCGTGCGGCGACACGAGTTTACCACTCTCGCCACCCTGATCCAACTAGCGACGACCTACGAGATAGCCAGGGACCGCGATCTAGCGCTGCACACCACATTCTTGGGCCATACAACGCGTGGAACAGCCAGGAACTACCGGGCCACTCCTAGTCCCACTTCTTGGGATCAGGCTTACGACCCCCCAGCTCCTGAACCAGCAGCAGCGGCTGCTTACAACCGACGAGTAGGTCAAGCACCAGAACGAGTCGTAGATGTGCACAACGCCTGTCGGCGATGTGGAGCAATGGGGCATTTTTACTCGGAGTGTCCAAATCCGCAGGTCCTTTTTTGCTGGGAGTGCGGGAAGAAGGGACTACAAACCAACAGCTGCTGTCGTTCTCCGGGATCGGGAAACGGGCAGGGTCCTCGCCCGCTGGGGGAAGCAGCGAGGACCGAGCCTCGAATATCCCAAAATTAGCACCAGCACTACAATTAGAAGGGGGGCGCATCCTGGCAACGGTAACCATCATTGGCCAGCCGTTCCTCACCACTCTCGATACCGGGGCCTCACGGAGCTTCATCAGCGAGAGCTCCGCCAGAAAAGTTGGTCACTCCGTCACAACAAGGGATGTGCGCACAAGAATCCTGTTGGCTGACGGATCCACTAGCGAGGTGACGCGGGCTCTCGTTACGTCGGTCACCTTGCATCAGGATACGCACACCATAACGCTTATGGTGCTCCCAAATCTTCTGGATGAGGTGATTCTGGGGATCGACTTCCTCTGAGGGATGCAGACACATATTCGATGTGGGGGAGCCAGCCTAAAGCTTCTAGATAGGGACACCTCACATAACCAAGGCACCTCCGCAAACCCAGCAGTGCTCACCATGCCCTCGACGCGGCTCCTAGTACCGTCCGCCACACTGGCCACCACTCCTGTCTCAGAACTACCCCATGAGGCAACGGATCGATGGGACCCTATCCCCAGCCAGAGGAAAAGTCCTGTTCCCACGCCGAGACAACTTAGGGCCCCAAACTCGACGGACCAACAAGACGGGCCCCCTCAAGTCCTCCCGAGAAATAGGCCACCCACAAAAAACAGCGTACCGACTGGAGCCTCTGGCAGGTGCCATGCAGGCTCGGGAGAGAAATCCTTTCCGACGACCGCCCTTGACCCACGGAGCAAGGGCTTCAGAGGCCGTACGGTTCCCCATTCAGGAAGCAAACTTGGCCACAATAGTCAAAGAGGAATCCTTAGAGGCACAGTTTGCACAGTTTCTGGAGTAAGAATTGGCCCCTTTCGCAGACATCACGGGCAGCTCTCACATCGCGGAACATCGCATCTTTCTGAGGAGCGATAAGCCAATAAAGCAGAGGTACTTCCCGAAAAACCCGGCGATGCAGAAAATTATTAATGAACAAGTGGACGAACTCCTGCGCGATGACCGCATTGAGCCCTCAAGGAGCCCGCATAGTGCACCCATCGTGCTGGTGAAGAAGAAGACGGGCGAGATGCGTATGTGTGTGTATTATCGCCTTAATACAAACTCCGTTCCCGACGCATATCCGCTTCCCAGGATCAGCCACATTTTGGAGCGGCTGCGGAACGCGAGATACATTTCCACTTTGGATCTCAAGAACGGCTAGTGGCAGATTCCGATGGCAAAGGACAGCAGGGAATGCTCCGCTTTCACCGTGCCTGGCCGAGGACTATTTCAATGGAAGGTGATGCCATATGGCTTACACTCGGCTCCTGCCACCTTTCAGCGTGGACAGCGTGATTGGGCCGGACATGGAGCCCCATGCTTTCGCTTACTTGGACGACATTATCGTCATCGGGAGATCAGCAGAGGAGCATATAGTTAACCTTCGGGAGGTCCTGCTGCGACTAAGGAAGGCAAACTTACGATTGAATACCGCCAAGTGCAAATTCTTCCAGAAAAGCATCTCCTACTTGGGCCACGTGATCAGCGAAGCCGGGATTCAAACGGACCCAGAGAAAATCGCCGCTGTTCAGGGATTGGAACCTCCGACGAACTGCAAGGAGCTACGGCGATGCTTGGGGATTGCGTCCTGGTACCGGCGATTTGTAGCGAACTTTGCTACGATCGTCCAGCCGCTATCGATACTCCTCAAGAAAGGGCGTAAGTGGACTTGGAGCGATCCGCAGCAACAGGCTTTCGAGGAATTAAGGACGAAGCTGACGGAAGCCCCAGTCCTAGCCTGTCCCGACTTCAGCCAGAAGTTTCAGCTTCAGATGGATGCCAGCGATGTCGGCCTGGGCACAGTGCTGACGCAGCAGTTGGAGGGGTCCGAGCGGGTTATCGCATATGCGAGCCGGAGACTGCTGAAGGCGGAGGAGAATTATCCGGCGACGGAAAAGGAGTGCCTGGCGATTGTTTGGGGAATCCGGAAGATGCGGTGCTATCTAGAGGGATATCGATTTGGTGTGATCACCGATCACTTGGCCATAAGGTGGCTAAACTCTATTGATAACCCGACCGGGCGGATCGCGCGGTGAGCACTCGAACTGCAGCAGTTTCAGTTCGACGTAATCTACCGCCGAGGAAAGTTGAACGTAGTGGCGGATGCCTTGTCGCGCCAGCCACTGGAAACGTTGCAACAACTCAAGGAAGAGCCCGAGCCTTGCAAATGGATCGCAGCCAAGATCCAGCAGATGCAGGCGAGCCCGGAAAAGTTTCCGGATTATGTCCAGGAGAACGGTCAATTGTACCGCCACTTCGCCGATCCCTTCGATCAGGAAGGCCGCGGAGCCTGGAGACTCTGCGTGCCCAGCAGCCACAGGCGGCAGGTGTTGCAGGAGTGCCATGACAACCCAACAGCGGGCCACACGGGGATTCGGAAAACGGCAACGGTACTATTGGCCAGGTATGTTTCGGGACGTGGCTCGATATGTACGACGGTGCCCTACCTGTCAACAGTTCAAAGTACGCCAACTCAAGCAGGCAGGGAAGATGTTGACCCGACGGCCAGAAAGTCCTTTTTCAACCGTATGTGCCGACTTTGTGGGACCTCTGCCACGTTCTCGACGAGGGAATACGATGCTGCTTGTGTTTCTGGATCATTTTACGAAATGGGTGGAGCTGATTCCCTTGAGGAAGGCCACGGCGGCCAGCCTCGAGCTACCTTTCCGGGAACGGATCTTGGCGAGGTTTGGGGCACCAAGGACGTTCGTGTGCGATAACGGCACCCAATTTACCAGCAGGGCCTTCAAGGCATTTTGCCTATTATTTGCATATTATAATCTCAGGAGGCGAGAATGGAGGCCCACGGTTGGATCGCTGGTATGGGTCAAAACGCATCTGCTCTCCAAAGCGGCAGGAGCGTTTAAGGCTAAGCTGGCACCGAAGTATGAAGGACCCTGCAAGATAATAAGGTTTATCTCGCCCAATATCGTCCGACTGCATTTCCTGGAGACCCGCAAGCGACGCAACGCGAACTTGGCGGATTTGAAACCCGTGCATGAGCATCAGCCGTTGGGGGAAAACGAGGAGGATACCGGATCAGAAGAGGAGTCAGAAGCTGCCTACAAACACCCTCAGCAGGAGAAGTGGGGAACGGAATGAAATGAATGGGAAAGGGAATGAAAAAGGGTCGTTCTGGTGGGACCACTTGAGTCAGGCGAGCCTGACCAAAGCCCCAACCTTCCCCTTTATAATAAGGGGGAACAAGTAGCCCTATATTTCCCCAGGTTACCCTTACTACGGAGTAATATTAAGATTTACGCTGTCATGGTAAGCATGGTCACAGAGCGGGGGGAGGAGGACAGTAGGGGAGAACTTGGCGATGGAGTCCGTATTATAAGCTTTCCGTTTTCTTTGCTTATTTCTTACAGGCCCAGCAGCTTCTCCAGCGGGCAGTTCTCGGAACGTTCGCCATCATATCATGGGTGGCCGTTCCGTCACCCAGCTTCCACCCCGACGGGATGTCGCCAGTTTGGTGTGCGGAGGCAGGTATAAGAAGTTTTATAAGTCACCATATAATAAGTCATTTTTAGGTTTTGGGTTCTAAGATTTGGTTTTATTAATTGGAGCAGGCAAGGTCCCGCTCCAATGAAAGTAGATTTGTTAATGTCTTAAATTATTCATACAAAAGGTTTCTTAGCCTAATTCAGGTAGCAGCGCTGCCGGCGTAGGCAGCAGGTATAAGAAGTTTTATAAGTCACCATATAATAAGTCATTTTTAGGTTTTGGGTTTTAAGATTTGGTTTTATTAATTGGAGCAGGCAAGGTCCCGCTCCAATGAAAGTAGATTTGTTAATGTCTTAAATTATTCATACAAAAGGTTTCTTAGCCTAATTCAGGTAGCAGCGCTGCCGGCGTAGGCTGCAGCGCTGCGACGCTTATATGCATATACATATAAGTAAGCGACGGCAAAGGGTCGCTGAGATAGGGGGAAGGTATTATGTTCACGTATGCCGCGCATGTATGAAATTCGGACTCAGCACTTGGATAGCCCATTGCAAGGGTCTTTGACTTATAAATTAAATAATTATTTATTGTATTTATTTATGCATAACACTGAGTACAGTGTGCATTCGCTATGTGAACATACTACATCTCCCTCCTTTTGAAAAATAACGTAATCTAATGGAGTTATTTTCTAATTATTATATATTTATTATTTATTTGTTATTATTTAATAGTATTTTAAGTTAAATTTTATGTTCTAGAGTATATTTATTTTTTTTTTGTTTTCTTTTTTTTTTTTGTATTTATATAATTATTATTATTATTATTTATTTATTTATTATTATTTTTTGTTCTTATTTTTGTTTTTTTTTCGAATGAAAATTAATTGATTTAGTAATAAAAATATACATATAATATGATGATTAGGAAATAAAAATTTTTAATCTATCTTTATGTACTTTTTGTTTCTTATTTTTATTATTTGAAATTATAATATTTTCGTTTTCCTCTATACTTTCTACCTTATATGGTCCAGTATATTTAAAATCTGGTCTCCTATTTTTAGTTGGATATCTTTAACTTTCCTATCATATAATTCCTTATTTTTAAGTTTGTTATCTTCTATCATTAATCTAGCTCTTTTATAGGCTACTTCTATACTTACTTAGATTCTTTAGCGTAATCATCCACATTGTATAGTGGTTCTATTCTATCTATGCTATTAAAATGTATCGGTAAGTTCGATGATTTACCGAATACTAGCTCATATGGACAATAGTCATGTGCCATTGAGGGCGTAGTGTTAAAACAATACGTGAAATATGGGATCCAATTGTCCCAATCGGTTTTGTCTAGTGAGATATAGGACCGGATGAATTCATTTAGTGTTCTATGACTTCTTTCTACGGTTCCTAAAGTCTGATGATGGTGTGCAGTAGATGTTATGTTTTTTATATTCAAATTTTTACATAAATCTTCAATTATTGAATTTTTATATTCTGTTCCCATGTCCGTAATGAATGTCTTCATTGGACCGTACTTCAGAATAAAATCTTCAAATATAGCTTTTGCTACCGTTTTTGCACTTTCGTTTTTGATGGGTATTGTTACGAGGTATTTTGTTAACTCCTTTTTATTTTAGCTAATGTTCTAGCTATGCCTGTATGACCTCCTTGTATCGGATCATCATGGAATGTAAACAGTATTGCTTCTTTCTCTTTTTCATTATTTGATAATAGGGTCACCGGCTTGAGTAGCGCTACTCTTAGAGATTGTAATGTTTTATTGCCCATAATTTTAAAAGATTCTATTGAGATGGTGTCAAAGATCTTTTTCGCTCGGTGCCACTTTGAGTTGGCGGATATTAAGTATACCGGCTTCCTTTTCAAGCCTTTGAAAGAACTGACCTAAGTCGAGAATTTCATTGGTGTACATATCGCTAACATCAATTCTTGCTATAACTTTTTTTCCACGTTTTAGTAAACATAGTGAATTCGTTATTCGCAAGGTCACTACTTTTCGTACCTCGTCATTTACTATGACTTCGTATACGTTGGGCTGAGAAGCTTTGTTTCGAGTTTGCCTAGGCAAATCTACTTGTTCTTTTCCTGCGCAGGAATTTTTCTGTTTACTTTGGTTTCTGGTAGTGACTTTCAGAATGGAATTTTTATTTTGCATTTCCTTCAAATCTGATATTGTTATTCTGGATAATGCATCTGCTACGTAATTGTCCTTGCCCTTCAGATATTCTACTGTAAAGTTATATTCCTCAAGTTCAAGCCTCATTCGCGTCAGCTTTGAGCTTGGATTTATCATGGAGAACAGGTATGTGAGTGGTCTGTGATCAGTTTTGACAGTGAAATGTCTACCATAAACGTATGGTCTGAAGTAAGTTATTGCCCAATGAATTGCTGCCAATTCTTGTTCTGTGGTGCTTTTATTACTTTCGCCCTTAGTAAACGATCTTGATGCGTACGCAACTGGAAGCTGGAGTCCGTTTTTGATTTGAGTTAAAACTGCTCCACATGCTTGCAAAATTCTTTGCTAAAATCTGGGTATTGTAATAAATTTGGATTTATTAGTGCCGATTTAAGATGTTCGAAGGCATTCTGGCAATCCGTTGACCATTCGAATTTAACATCTTTCTTACATAATCTTGTTATGTGACGGGAATATTAGGCGAAATTTTTGATAAAACGTCTATAGTAATTACAAAAAGCTATGAATCTTCTAGCGCTGTCCGCATCATGTGGGACTGGATAATTCTTGATGACGTCGTATTTTTTGTCGTCAGGCAAGATTCCTTTATCTGTGCATTTGTGTCCCAAAAATGTGACCTCGTGCATGAAAAATGAACATTTTTCAGGATGTAATTTTAGATTGTACATTTCTCAAAAACATCAGTTAAGTTTTTAAGCATATGTTTTTCAGAACAACCTATGACTATTAGATCATCCATGTAAAGGAAAGCTTGAGAAGGTTCTAATCCGGAGAATGCTATAGTCATCATTCTCTGGAATGAATTTGGCGCTATTTTTAAACCGAATGGTAATCGCGTGAAACGATATGAAACGATTCGTCGAGAAAGATGTTACGTCCCTTGAATTTTCTTCGAGTTCGATTTGATGGAATCCAGACATTAAGTCTAGACATGAGAAGTATTTCGCTCTTCCTAGTTGATCTAAAATATCATCAATTCTGGGTAGCGGACAACATCCGACAACAGTTTTTTATTAATTTGACGATAGTCGATTACTAGTCTCCATTTTTTCTTATCAGAACCGGGAAGGGATTTCTTTGGAACTAACAAAAGTGGGCTATTGTATGGTGATACAGATGGTTCGACTATTTTATTATCGATTAGCTTTTGTACCTGTACCTGTATTTCGTCTTTTTGACTATGAGGATTTCTGTAATTTTTTATGTATACCGGTTCGTCATCAGTCAATCTTAGTTTTTGTTTATAGAAATTATTTGTTGTTATTGATTCGGTTTCGAGTCCGAATATATCACTATATCTGGTGCATATTTCTGTTAATTTTGTTTTGAATTGTGGGGGAAGTTTTTGTTAGTTGAGATAAGACAGTTTTTTCTCTTGCTTTGGGATTAGTTTACTAGTTACTATTTCGTAGTTCGGAAGTGTTTCATATTTTAAATGGTTAATATTTATTATTTTATCAACATTGGTTGTATTCAACAATCGGACAAATGCGTTTTTTGACAGTTGCAACTGTGTTTGCAACATAAATACCATTTTGAATTTCCTGGTTGGGAATTAGTACACTATCTTCATTTGATGATATGTGAATCTTTCGGACCACTTGAGATCTTGCTGGTAGAATCATGGAATTATTACCAGAACTGTATGTTATTGGAACATAAATTGGGAAATTCAAATTTGTTGGTCTCATTATAAGCCAATCTTCGTTGGGTTTGAAGTCTAGTTGACAATTAAATTTCTTTATGAAATCAATGCCTATTATTCCATCACATGGTATTGCAAAATATGGATCTACTATATGAAAATCATGTGGAATTATATATTTATCTGTCTGTATCTCAATAAAAATTAACCCTTTGGTTTTTATTAATTCATGGCCTATGCCTTGAATACTGATTTTAGTATTTTCCTGAACATCATGAAATATGTCAGAATTTTCCTTTAATATTGATATATCTGCACCCGTGTCCACTAGGAACACAAGTTTTTTATTTGTTTCTGTATTATAAAAAGATACAGAAGTGTTATTACTAAGATTGATGGTATAGATTATTTTATTTGGTATTACACATCTGAAGGGGTTTGAGAGTTTTCCGAGTTTTGAGCTACTCTCACATTGTTTCGGTTTTGGTTACCGTTATTCCTGTTATTCCTATGTCTATAATTTCCACGACCTCTATTATAATTATTGGTCTGGTTATTATAATTTTCGTTGTATCCATTGTTTCTATGGTAACCATTGCCTTGGTAGTGCGCGTTATACTGAAAGGTATCACGAAAATTACCTCTACCACGAAAATTACCTCGATAGTTACCACGATAGGCCTGTCCACCGCGTGCAAATAATACTGAATTTGCATTGCCAGTCATTTCAGTACTGCATTGCATGTACTTCGTAACGGCTTCATTCATTGTATTATAATTACCGGCTTCCAGTATCGTTTTTAGCCTGCCATGCTCACAATTTTTAGTCATTGTGGCTATGGCCTCCTTGGTGCTGAACTTTTCAGCATGTTCAGCCGATAAACCTTCATCAATATATGATGCTTCAAGGAGTTTCCTAAGGTGGTTAATGTCATTGGTAAATTTTTCTGCAAGCTAAAATGGTCAGAACAATGCAGAAAGGTAAACTGCATTGTTCTGGCCATTTTAGCTTTTACTACATCGGACGATTCGCCGACAATATTGGCTTCTAATATGGCAATTATCGAAGAGATAGTGGTCTCATTTTTAACCTTGTACAAGGTTGACCCGATTATTTTCGACTTAATGACCTCTACCGCTAATTCTTCAAATGGTCCTTTTGTTAAATTGACCAATCTAACGGCTGTTAAAAATCTTGCCAGATTTAATTTTTCACCGTTGAATTCGGGTATGGCGCTTGATATATCTTTGATATATGCCCGTTGGGCCGCTGAGTCGGTCATTATGGTTTCTATAGTATCTAGTAAACCTATTAATGAGACAGATTCGTCTGACTCCAATACCTCTTCCTGTGTTGTTGGTATTGTTAATACCGCGGGAATGGTAAGATCGTGCAGATCTTGTTCCTCAACACGGGCTTCTTCTGCCTCAGTTTCAGGGTCCTGAGTTTCAGGGTCCCCAGTTCCTAGCTCAGTCGGCTCAGAATCTTCGCCTGTTTCAAGTGTCGATTGGGTGTTCAAAATGCTTGGGAGTGAAATGTCCAATTGGAATTTGTCTCTTATAGACAGCAAGTGTTTTCGAAACCTGTTAAGGAATCCAGACACTTCGGACCAATGTTTCTTGCTTAGTCGTTCTCTATTTTCGTATATTATTACGCGTGCTTGGTTGAAACACTCTACCAAAACAGTTGCATGTTTGTTTACAGTGGCCTTTTGAATTGGCCTATTCTGTGTCAAAGATTTATACGACTTGTCGAACTGGTGCTTTATTTCGTTTAATATTTTGCTCCTTTGTGGCTCATTTCAAAGCTTGCTTTTCATTACCCACCAAATATTTTCTATGGGGCTTAGATCTGGACTATTTGATGGCCAATCTAAAACCTCCATTTGCTTATATTGCAGCCAATTTTTTGTTATTTTGGCTGTGTGCGATGATGCTCCGTCCTGCTGAAAAGTGAATTCACCACAATCTGCCAGTTTTGGTATTGATGGCAGCAAACTTTCTTCCAAAATATTTATATATTTTCCAGCATTAACCGTCCCTTCTAACGTTATTCGTGCGATTTGTTTGTTTCGTGCGTTTTGTGTGCTTCAACAAATTATTGGATAGTTAAAGCTTAAAAAAAAAAAATAATTATTGAGCCTAAAATAAATTTAAAAGTAAGAACATCGTTTCCTGACGCAAACTTTTATAACATGTGTTAAGAAAATATTTAAAAAAGCTCCTTTAAGAGTACAAACATATCCTTGACATTCAATTACCACCAGAGCCAGTCTTCACCAGATGGGAAAATGTTGATGAATTTATTTAAGGGGTTATATATACCTTTTTCATTTTTCAAAAAATCGAAAATTTTTTTTGCTGAATCCTAAAGTACATAAAGAACATTTTCCCAAATTTTCATAGAGATCCGAACAATAGTTCCATAGGAAACCAGCTTTTGTGTCGCGGTTTGTCACACTCAACACACTCAACCTCGAACTTTAAATGGGATTATGTATCTCGAAATCGTTTTTTTTACAAAAGTGCCTTTGCCGTGACTACGATTCCGCAGACTTCCAGACTTTCCCATTATTTCAAAGATTAATAATATTTTAAATTGTGATGGCGATGTTTCCGAGATTGGACACGTAAAAAATCAAAATATTATAAAATTCAAATACGCTCCCACTACATCGTGTGATGTAGAAAGAAGCTTTTCGGCTTATAAAATGATATTCGGAGATAAGCCAATGCCTTAATAGCTGTAATTTGGAGAAGATAATGATTATTTATTGTAATCAAAATTATTTTAAGTAAATTTCAATTTGTTTACCATTTCAAAAATCGCTTTTACTATGTATTTTGAGATGACTTTATCATATGCATATTTTGCATATTTTGAATATATTTTGCATATTTTGCATATATTTAGCATATTTTGCATATCTTATGCATATGCGTTTTATGCAAATATGCATATAAAAAAAAAATGCATATCCTCTTTACGGTTTTTTTCATCGAAAAAAATGTTGGTGTTATCGGAATTTAAATATCTTAATCCCTTAAAAATATGGAAATATGCTAATTCCGAGGTCTAGTCATCATACTCTGGAATGAATTTGGCGCTATTTTTAAACCGAATGGTAATCGCGTGAAACGATATGAACCATTGTTCGTCGAGAAAGATGTTACGTCCCTTGAATTTTCTTCGAGTCCGATTTGATGGAATCCAGACATTAAGTCTAGACATGAGAAGTATTTCGCTCTTCCTAGTTGATCTAAAATATCATCAATTCTGGGTAGCGGAAATTTATCCGACAACAGTTTTTTATTAATTTGACGATAGTCGATTACTACTCTCCATTTTTTCTTATCAGAACCGGGAAGGGATTTCTTTGGAACTAACAAAAGTGGGCTATTGTATGGTGATACAGATGGTTCGACTATTTTATTATCGATTAGCTTTTGTACCTGTACCTGTATTTCGTCTTTTTGACTATGAGGATTTCTGTAATTTTTTATGTATACCGGTTCGTCATCAGTCAATCTTAGTTTTTGTTTATAGAAATTATTTGTTGTTATTGATTCGGTTTCGAGTCCGAATATATCACTATATCTGGTGCATATTTCTGTTAATTTTGTTTTTGAATTGTGGGGGAAGTTTTTGTTAGTTGAGATAAGACAGTTTTTTCTCTTGCATTGGGATTAGTTTGAACTATTTCGTAGTTCGAAAGTGTTTCATATTTTAAATCGTTAATATTTATTATTTTATCAGCATTGGTTGTATTCAACAATCGGACAAATGCGTTTTTGACAGTTGCAACTGTGTTTGCAACATAAATACCATTTTGAATTTCCTGGTTGGGAATTAGTACACTATCTTCATTTGATGATATGTGAATCTTTCGGACCACTTGAGATCTTGCTGGTAGAATTATTACCAGAACTGTATGTTATTGGAACATAAATTGGGAAATTCAAATTTGTTGGTCTCATTATAAGCCAATCTTCGTTGGGTTTGAAGTCTAGTTGACAATTAAATTTCTTTATGAAATCAATGCCTATTATTCCATCACATGGTATTGCAAAATATGGATCTACTATATGAAAATCATGTGGAATTATATATTTATCTGTCTGTATCTCAATAAAAATTAACCCTTTGGTTTTTATTAATTCGTGGCCTATGCCTTGAATACTGATTTTAGTATTTTCCTGAACATCATGAAATATGTCAGAATTTTCCTTGCTAGTTGATCTAAAATATCATCAATTCTGGAGATCTTGAGATCTTGCTGGTAGAATCATGGAATTATTACCAGAACTGTATGTTATTGGAACATAAATTGGGAAATTCAAATTTGTTGGTCTCATTATAAGCCAATCTTCGTTGGGTTTGAAGTCTAGTTGACAATTAAATTTCTTTATGAAATCAATGCCTATTATTCCATCACATGGTATTGCAAAATATGGATCTACTATATGAAAATCATGTGGAATTATATATTTATCTGTCTGTATCTCAATAAAAATTAACCCTTTGGTTTTTATTAATTCGTGGCCTATGCCTTGAATACTGATTTTAGTATTTTCCTGAACATCATGAAATATGTCAGAATTTTCCTTTAATATTGATATATCTGCACCCGTGTCCACTAGGAACACAAGTTTTTTATTTGTTTCTGTATTATAAAAAGATACAAAAGTGTTATTACTAAGATTGATGGTATAGATTATTTTATTTGGTATTACACATCTGAAGGGGTTTGAGTGTTTTCCGAGTTTTGAGCTACTCTCACATTGTTTCGGTTTTGGTTACCGTTATTCCTGTTATTCCTATGTCTATAATTTCCACGACCTCTATTATAATTATTGGTCTGGTTATTATAATTTTCGTTGTATCCATTGTTTCTATGGTAACCATTGCCTTGGTAGTGCGCGTTATACTGAAAGGTATCACGAAAATTACCTCTACCACGAAAATTACCTCGATAGTTACCACGATAGGCCTGTCCACCGCGTGCAAATAATACTGAATTTGCATTGCCAGTCATTTCAGTACTGCATTGCATGTACTTCGTAACGGCTTCATTCATTGTATTATAATTACCGGCTTCCAGTATCGTTTTTAGCCTGCCATGCTCACAATTTTTAGTCATTGTGGCTATGGCCTCCTTGGTGCTGAACTTTTCAGCATGTTCAGCCGATAAACCTTCATCAATATATGATGCTTCAAGGAGTTTCCTAAGGTGGTTAATGTCATTGGTAAATTTTTCTGCAAGCTAAAATGGTCAGAACAATGCAGAAAGGTAAACTGCATTGTTCTGGCCATTTTAGCTTTTACTACATCGGACGATTCGCCGACAATATTGGCTTCTAATATGGCAATTATCGAAGAGATAGTGGTCTCATTTTTAACCTTGTACAAGGTTGACCCGATTATTTTCGACTTAATGACCTCTACCGCTAATTCTTCAAATGGTCCTTTTGTTAAATTGACCAATCTAACGGCTGTTAAAAATCTTGCCAGATTTAATTTTTCACCGTTGAATTCGGGTATGGCGCTTGATATATCTTTGATATATGCCCGTTGGGCCGCTGAGTCGGTCATTATGGTTTCTATAGTATCTAGTAAACCTATTAATGAGACAGATTCGTCTGACTCCAATACCTCTTCCTGTGTTGTTGGTATTGTTAATACCGCGGGAATGATAAGATCGTGCAGATCTTGTTCCTCAACACGGGCTTCTTCTGCCTCAGTTTCAGGGTCCTGAGTTTCAGGGTCCCCAGTTCCTAGCTCAGTCGGCTCAGAATCTTCGCCTGTTTCAAGTGTCGATTGGGTGTTCAAAATGCTTGGGAGTGAAATGTCCAATTGGAATTTGTCTCTTATAGACAGCAAGTGTTTTCGAAACCTGTTAAGGAATCCAGACACTTCGGACCAATGTTTCTTGCTTAGTCGTTCTCTATTTTCGTATATTATTACGCGTGCTTGGTTGAAACACTCTACCAAAACAGTTGCATGTTTGTTTACAGTGGCCTTTTGAATTGGCCTATTCTGTGTCAAAGATTTATACGACTTGTCGAACTGGTGCTTTATTTCGTTTAATATTTTGCTCCTTTGTGGCTCATTTCAAAGCTTGCTTTTCATTACCCACCAAATATTTTCTATGGGGCTTAGATCTGGACTATTTGATGGCCAATCTAAAACCTCCATTTGTTATATTGCAGCCAATTTTTTGTTATTTTGGCTGTGTGCGATGATGCTCCGTCCTGCTGAAAAGTGAATTCACCACAATCTGCCAGTTTTGGTATTGATGGCAGCAAACTTTCTTCCAAAATATTTATATATTTTCCAGCATTAACCGTCCCTTCTAACGTTATTCGTGCGATTTGTTTGTTTCGTGCGTTTTGTGTGCTTCAACAAATTATTGGATAGTTAAAGCTTAAAAAAAAAAAATAATTATTGAGCCTAAAATAAATTTAAAAGTAAGAACATCGTTTCCTGACGCAAACTTTTATAACATGTGTTAAGAAAATATTTAAAAAAGCTCCTTTAAGAGTACAAACATATCCTTGACATTCAATTACCACCAGAGCCAGTCTTCACCAGATGGGAAAATGTTGATGAATTTATTTAAGGGGTTATATATACCTTTTTCATTTTTCAAAAAATCGAAAATTTTTTTTTGCTGAATCCTAAAGTACATAAAGAACATTTTCCCAAATTTTCATAGAGATCCGAACAATAGTTCCATAGGAAACCAGCTTTTTGTGTCGCGGTTTGTCACACTCAACACACTCAACCTCGAACTTTAAATGGGATTATGTATCTCGAAATCGTTTTTTTACAAAAGTGCCTTTGCCGTGACTACGATTCCGCAGACTTCCAGACTTTCCCATTATTTCAAAGATTAATAATATTTTAAATTGTGATGGCGATGTTTCCGAGATTGGACACGTAAAAAATCAAAATATTATAAAATTCAAATACGCTCCCACTACATCGTGTGATGTAGAAAGAAGCTTTTCGGCTTATAAAATGATATTCGGAGATAAGCCAATGCCTTAATAGCTGTAATTTGGAGAAGATAATGATTATTTATTGTAATCAAAATTATTTTAAGTAAATTTCAATTTGTTTACCATTTCAAAAATCGCTTTTACTATGTATTTTGAGATGACTTTATCATATGCATATTTTGCATATTTTGAATATATTTTGCATATTTTGCATATATTTAGCATATTTTGCATATCTTATGCATATGCGTTTTATGCAAATATGCATATAAAAAAAAAATGCATATCCTCTTTACGGTTTTTTTCATCGAAAAAAATGTTGGTGTTATCGGAATTTAAATATCTTAATCCCTTAAAAATATGGAAATATGCTAATTCCGAGGTCTAGTCATCATACTCTGGAATGAATTTGGCGCTATTTTTAAACCGAATGGTAATCGCGTGAAACGATATGAACCATTGTTCGTCGAGAAAGATGTTACGTCCCTTGAATTTTCTTCGAGTCCGATTTGATGGAATCCAGACATTAAGTCTAGACATGAGAAGTATTTCGCTCTTCCTAGTTGATCTAAAATATCATCAATTCTGGGTAGCGGAAATTTATCCGACAACAGTTTTTTATTAATTTGACGATAGTCGATTACTACTCTCCATTTTTTCTTATCAGAACCGGGAAGGGATTTCTTTGGAACTAACAAAAGTGGGCTATTGTATGGTGATACAGATGGTTCGACTATTTTATTATCGATTAGCTTTTGTACCTGTACCTGTATTTCGTCTTTTTGACTATGAGGATTTCTGTAATTTTTTATGTATACCGGTTCGTCATCAGTCAATCTTAGTTTTTGTTTATAGAAATTATTTGTTGTTATTGATTCGGTTTCGAGTCCGAATATATCACTATATCTGGTGCATATTTCTGTTAATTTTGTTTTGAATTGTGGGGGGAAGTTTTTTGTTAGTTGAGATAAGACAGTTTTTTCTCTTGCTTTGGGATTAGTTTGAACTATTTCGTAGTTCGAAAGTGTTTCATATTTTAAATCGTTAATATTTATTATTTTAGCAACATTGGTTGTATTCAACAATCGGACAAATGCGTTTTTGACAGTTGCAACTGTGTTTGCAACATAAATACCATTTTGAATTTCCTGGTTGGGAATTAGTACACTATCTTCATTTGATGATATGTGAATCTTTCGGACCACTTGAGATCTTGCTGGTAGAATTATTACCAGAACTGTATGTTATTGGAACATAAATTGGGAAATTCAAATTTTTTGGTCTCATTATAAGCCAATCTTCGTTGGGTTTGAAGTCTAGTTGCCAATTAAATTTCTTTATGAAATCAATGCCTATTATTCCATCACATGGTATTGCAAAATATGGATCTACTATATGAAAATCATGTGGAATTATATATTTATCTGTCTGTATCTCAATAAAAATTAACCCTTTGGTTTTTATTAATTCGTGGCCTATGCCTTGAATATTAATTTTAGTATTTTCTTGAACATCATGAAATATGTCAGAATTTTCCTTGCTAGTTGATCTAAAATATCATCAATTCTGGATAGCGGAAATTTATCCGACAACAGTTTTTTATTAATTTGACGATAGTCGATTACTACTCTCCATTTTTTCTTATCAGAACCGGGAAGGGATTTCTTTGGAACTAACAAAAGTGGGCTATTGTATGGTGATACAGATGGTTCGACTATTTTATTATCGATTAGCTTTTGTACCTGTACCTGTATTTCGTCTTTTTGACTATGAGGATTTCTGTAATTTTTTATGTATACCGGTTCGTCATCAGTCAATCTTAGCTTTTGTTTATAGAAATTATTTGTTGTTATTGATTCGGTTTCGAGTCCGAATATATCACTATATTTGGTGCATATTTCTGTTAATTTTGTTTTGAATTGTGGGGGGAAGTTTTTTGTTAGTTAAGATAAGACAGTTTTTTCTCTTGCTTTGGGATTAGTTTGAACTATTTCGTAGTTCGAAAGTGTTTAATATTTTAAATCGTTAATATTTATTATTTTATCAACATTGGTTGTATTCAACAATCGGACAAATGCGTTTTTGACAATTGCAACTGTGTTTGCAACATAAATACCATTTTGAATTTCCTGGTTGGGAATTAGTACACTATCTTCATTTGATGATATGTGAATCTTTCGGACCACTTGAGATCTTGCTGGTAGAATCATGGAATTATTACCAGAACTGTATGTTATTGGAACATAAATTGGGAAATTCAAATTTGTTGGTCTCATTATAAGCCAATCTTCGTTGGGTTTGGAGTCTAGTTGACAATTAAATTTTTTTATGAAATCAATGCCTATTATTCCATCACATGGTATTGCAAAATATGGATCTACTATATGAAAATCATGTGGAATTATATATTTATCTGTCTGTATCTCAATAAAAATTAACCCTTTGGTTTTTATTAATTCGTTGCCTGATTTTAGTATTTTCCTGAAC
Organism: Drosophila aff. chauvacae BK-2020; assembly: GCA_018903765.1. Classification (NCBI taxonomy): domain Eukaryota; kingdom Metazoa; phylum Arthropoda; class Insecta; order Diptera; family Drosophilidae; genus Drosophila; species Drosophila aff. chauvacae BK-2020. The sequence continues at coordinate 965,890 of JAEIGO010000106.1, forward strand.
ATCATGAAATTGTATATTCTAAATAGTTTTGTTTTTTAGGAAAGGGGGATATTTTTAATAATTGGGTAAGATAATCTGTCTGCGCCTGGGGTTTTTCCTTTTGTTTTTGTAAAAGCAAGTTCAATTTCGCTTAGTGTACAGTTTTTGTCTAGGTGCCTGGCAGAGGCAGATACAAAGCTTGGGGAATCATTTTCAGATAGAGAGGTGTTTTTCTTTTGAATGTACTTGTTCGAGAAATTGGCATCTGCGGAGTAGTTTGACCATGATAGGCCAAAATTCTCAGCAATATCTCGAGCGTGAGATAGTATAAGAAGTATTATATGTCACCATATAATAAGTCATTTTTAGGTTTTGGGTTTTAAGATTTGGTTTTATTAATTGGAGCAGGCAATGTCCCGCTCCAATGAAAGTAGCTTTGTTAATGTCTTAAATTATTGATACAAAAGGTTTCTTACCCTAATTCAGGTAGCAGCGCTGCCGGCGTAGGCTGCAGCGCTGCGACGCTTATATGCATATACATATAAGTAAGCGACGGCGAAGGGTCGCTGAGATAGGGGGAAGGTATTATGTTAACGTATGTCGCGCATGTATGAAATGCGGACTCAGCACTTGGATAGCCCACTGCAAGGGTCTTTGACTTATAAATTAAGTGCATTAATATATTTGTATTTATTGTATTTATTTATGCATAACACTGAGTACAGTGTGCATTCGCTATGTGAACATACTACATCATAATGGAGTTATTTTCTAATTATTATATATTTTTTGTATTTATTTGTTATTATTTAATAGTATTTTTAAGTTAAATTTTATGTTCTAGAGTATATTTATTTTATTTTATTTTTTTTTTTTTTTGTATTTATATTATTATTATTATTTTTTATTTATTTATTATTTTTTTTTTTTCTTATTTTTGTTTTTTTTTTCGAATAAAAATTAATTGATTTAGTAATAAAAATATACATATAATATGTTGATTAGGAAATAAAAATTTTTAATCTATCTTTATGTACTTTTTGTTTCTTATTTTTATTATTTGAAATTATAATATTTTCGTTTTCCTCTATACTTTCTACCTTATATGGTCTAGTATATTTAAAATCTAACTTATGTCCGGTTTCGTTTTTTAACAAAACCTGGTCTCCTATTTTTAGTTGGATATCTTTAACTTTCCTATCATATAATTCCTTATTTTTAAGTTTGTTATCTTCTATCATTAATCTAGCTCTTTTATAGGCTACTTCTAACCTATACTTAGATTCTTTAGCGTAATCATCCACATTGTATAGTAGTTCTATTCTATCTATGCTATTAAAATGTATCGGTAAGTTCGATGATTTACCGAATACTAGCTCATATGGACAATAGTCATGTGCCATTGAGGGCGTAGTGTTAAAACAATACGTGAAATATGGGATCCAATTGTCCCAATCGGTTTTGTCTAGTGAGATATAGGACCGGATGAATTCATTTAGTGTTCTATGACTTCTTTCTACGGTTCTTAAAGTCTGATGATGGTGTGCAGTAGATGTTATGTTTTTTATATTCAAATTTTTACATAAATCTTCAATTATTGAATTTTTATATTCTGTTCCCATGTCCGTAATGAATGTCTTCATTGGACCGTACTTCAGAATAAAATCTTCAAATATAGCTTTTGCTACCGTTTTTACACTTTCGTTTTTGATGGGTATTGTTACGAGGTATTTTGTTAACTCCTTTTTATTTTAGCTAATGTTCTAGCTATGCCTGTATGACCTCCTTGTATCGGATCATCATGGAATGTAAACAGTATTGCTTCTTTCTCTTTTTCATTATTTGATAATAGGGTCACCGGCTTGAGTAGCGCTACTCTTAGAGATTGTAATGTTTTATTGCCCATAATTTTAAAAGATTCTATTGAGATGGTGTCAAAGATCTTTTCGCTCGGTGCCACTTTGAGTTGGCGGATATTAAGTATACCGGCTGCCTTTTCAAGCCTTTGAAAGAACTGACCTAAGTCGAGAATTTCATTGGTGTACATATCGCTAACATCAATTCTTGCTATAACTTTTTTTCCACGTTTTAGTAAACATAGTGAACATTCGTACCTCGTCATTTACAATGACTTCGTATACGTTGGGCTGAGAAGCTTTGTTTCGAGTTTGCCTAGGCAAATCTACTTGTTCTTTTCCTGCGCAGGAATTTTTCTGTTTACTTTGGTTTCTGGTAGTGACTTTCAGAATGGAATTTTTATTTTGCATTTCCTTCAAATCTGATATTGTTATTCTGGATAATGCATCGGCTACGTAATTGTCCTTGCCCTTCAGATATTCTACTGTAAAGTTATATTCCTCAAGTTCAAGCCTCATTCGCGTCAGCTTTGAGCTTGGATTTATCATGGAGAACAGGTATGTGAGTGGTCTGTGATCAGTTTTGACAGTGAAATGTCTACCATAAACGTATGGTCTGAAGTAAGTTATTGCCCAATGAATTGCTGCCAATTCTTGTTCTGTGGTGCTTTTATTACTTTCGCCCTTAGTAAACGATCTTGATGCGTACGCAACTGGAAGCTGGATTTTTTGATTTGAGTTAAAACTGCTCCACATGCTTGCAAAATTCTTTGCTAAAATCTGGGTATTGTAATAAATTTGGATTTATTAGTGCCGATTTAAGATGTTCGAAGGCATTCTGGCAATCCGTTGACCATTCGAATTTAACATCTTTCTTACATAATCTTGTTATGTGACGGGAATATTAGGCGAAATTTTTGATAAAACGTCTATAGTAATTACAAAAAGCTATGAATCTTCTAGCGCTGTCCGCATCATGTGGGACTGGATAATTCTTGATGACGTCGTATTTTTTGTCGTCAGGCAAGATTCCTTTATCTGTGCATTTGTGTCCCAAAAATGTGACCTCGTGCATGAAAAATGAACATTTTTCAGGATGTAATTTTAGATTGTATGTCCTACATTTCTCAAAAACATCAGTTAAGTTTTTAAGCATATGTTTTTCAGAACAACCTATGACTATTAGATCATCCATGTAAAGGAAAGCTTGAGAAGGTTCTAATCCGGAGAATGCTATAGTCATCATTCTCTGGAATGAATTTGGCGCTATTTTTAAACCGAATGGTAATCGCGTGAAACGATATGAAACGATTCGTCGAGAAAGATGTTACGTCCCTTGAATTTTCTTCGAGTTCGATTTGATGGAATCCAGACATTAAGTCTAGACATGAGAAGTATTTCGCTCTTCCTAGTTGATCTAAAATATCATCAATTCTGGGTAGCGGACAACATCCGACAACAGTTTTTTATTAATTTGACGATAGTCGATTTCTGTTAATTTTGTTTTAAATTGTGGGGGGAAGTTTTTTGTTAGTTGAGATAAGACAGTTTTTTATCTTGCTTTGGGATTAGTTTGAACTATTTCGTAGTTCGAAAGTGTTTCATATTTTAAATCGTTAATATTTATTATTTTATCAACATTGGTTGTATTCAACAATCGGACAAATGCGTTTTTGACAGTTGCAACTGTGTTTGCAACATAAATACCATTTTGAATTTCCTGGTTGGGAATTAGTACACTATCTTCATTTGATGATATGTGAATCTTTCGGACCACTTGAGATCTTGCTGGTAGAATCATGGAATTATTACCAGAACTGTATGTTATTGGAACATAAATTGGGAAATTCAAATTGGTTGGTCTCATTATAAGCCAATCTTCGTTGGGTTTGAAGTCTAGTTGACAATTAAATTTCTTTATGAAATCAATGCCTATTATTCCATCACATGGTATTGCAAAATATGGATCTACTATATGAAAATCATGTGGAATTATATATTTATCTGTCTGTATCTCAATAAAAATTAACCCTTTGGTTTTTATTAATTCGTGGCCTATGCCTTGAATACTGATTTTAGTATTTTCCTGAACATCATGAAATATGTCAGAATTTTCCTTTAATATTGATATATCTGCACCCGTGTCCACTAGGAACACAAGTTTTTTATTTGTTTCTGTATTATAAAAAGATACAAAAGTGTTGTTACTAAGATTGATGGTATAGATTTTTTTTATTTGGTATTACACATCTGAAGGGGTTTGAGAGTTTTCCGAGTTTTGAGCTACTCTCACATTGTTTCGGTTTTGGTTACCGTTATTCCTGTTATTCCTTTGTCTATAATTTCCACGACCTCTATTATAATTATTGGTCTGGTTATTATAATTTTCGTTGTATCCATTGTTTCTATAGTAACCATTGCCTTGGTAGTGCGGGTTATACTGAAAGGTATCACGGCCTCTACCACAAAAATTACCTCGATAGTTACCACGATAGGCCTGTCCACCGAGAGCGAATAATACTGAATTTGCATTGCCAGTCATTTCAGTACTGCATTGCATGTACTTCGTAACGGCTTCATTCATTGTATTATAATTACCGGCTTCCGGTATGGTTTTTAGCCTGCCATGCTCACAATTTTTAGTCATTGTGGCTATGGCCTCCTTGGTGCTGAACTTTTCAGCATGTTCAGCCGATAAACCTTCATCAATATATGATGCTTCAAGGAGTTTCCTAAGGTGGTTAATGTCATTGGTAAATTTTTCTGCAGTTTTACCTTTCTGCATCGTTCTGGCCATTTTAGCTTTTACTACATCGGACGATTCGCCGACAATATTGGCTTCTAATATGGCAATTATCGAAGAGATAGTGGTATCATTTTTAACCTTGTACAAGGTTGACCCGATTATTTTCGACTTAATGACCTCTGCGGCATCGCATCCGGGGCACCAAGCCGCCCGGATCTGCGCACCCACGCCGCAGCCACCGTCGCAAAGGACCGCGCCATCGCATCCGGGGCGCCCAGCCGCCCGGATCTGCGCCTTCTGCCGCCGCCAGAATCTGCGCCCACGCTCCAGCCGCCCGGAGCAGCGCTCCGCGCCGCAGCCACCGTCGCCACCGACCAGCGCCACCGCATCCGGGGCACCAAGCCGCCCGGATCTGCGCACCCACGCCGCAGCCACCGTCGCGAAGGACCGCGCCATCGCATCCGGGGCGCCCAGCCGCCCGGATCTGCGCCTCCTATCGCCGCCAGAAGCAGCGCCCACGCCTCCGGGACACCCAGCCGCCCGGAGCAGCGCACCCGCGCCGCAGCCACCGTCGCCATCGACCTGCGCCATCGCATCCGGGGCACCAAGCCGCCCGGACCTGCGCACCCACGCCGCAGCCATCGCCGAAAGGTCCGCGCCATCGCATCCGGGGCGACCAGCCGCCCGGATCAGCGCCCATGCCTCCGGGGCGCCAAGCCGCCCGGAGCCGCGCACCGGCTCAAGCCGCCACCGGGACCCGCGTCACGGACCCGACGCACCCTCACCACCAGGACGCGCGATCGACACTTCACCCCCCCCATGAAGTAAGAGGGGAGTGTGACGAAGTCACAATTTATAGCTATGTAAATATGTAATTATAAGATAAATATAAGCTAAGTATAATTATAGCTAAGACGCCAGCACTGGCCCGCACACAAACCACTCGTCCACGGTTTCCACTCACACACAAGAACCCACTCAAGCCCTAACGAGATAGGGAGCAGCGGCCGATCGCCGGATGAGCAGCAGCGTCGCCGCTATTACCAAAGCGCAGGCGTGGGAAAAGGGCGCGTGCCAAGCCGCCCTTCCCATTGGCCGGATCGGATCACGCCATAAGTGCAAGACCGAAGCCAGAGCGACGGCACATGCGCCGAAGCACCGAGAGAGCGGCAGAATAGTGCTGCCGGCACGATCGCCTGTAGGAGCGAGCGAGAGGCAAAGTGACGCCACCCACGCTCGGCGACAAAGCCGACAGAGCTCCCAGCAGAATTAGGCCATGGTCAAGCTTCGATAAGAAGAGCTTGAATTAATTAGTCTCGAGCTGCGAAACCGAACAGACGCGAAAATACCAAGTCCCGAAAACTCTAAGTCCCGCGGTCCCGCCACCACGCGGTTGAGCAACACGTGTCCGCCGTCGCGAGTGTTGCGCCACCACCGTCGCCCAGGACCTCGACAGGATCGTCGAAAGGACGCCGCCTTTTCCCAAGGAGGATGTGTGTTTGTGCGGGTGAGCGATGACCGCGGGCCAACATTTGTTAGGGGCCGGAGAAAGGTGCCCGTCAACGTAAGGCCCTTCTCTTCCCCCCTCCCCGCCGTTTTATCTTGGGCCGCCGGCCATATATAATTAAATAATTAATTATTCCCCGCTGCCGGGGAAGGCGCCCGCCGGATTAGGGCTCTTCCCCATGCCATTTTCTTCGGGCCGCGGGCCACCTAATTAAAAAAAAGGGAAAAATAAATACTTAAAGTGGAGATCTTTCGCCTATTCTCTTACCCTTTCCGCTCCGGGTTCCCCGTGTTCCCCTCTCTCGTCACTGGGGCCCCTCGCCGCTCGGAAAGTCTTCCAGGCGGGGCGTAGGTAGGGACCGTTCGGAAATTCCTCCGGGTCCAGGGGCGCACGCCGTTCGGAAAATCTTCCAGGCGTGGCGCATAGGTGGACCGTCCGGAAAATCCTCCGGGTCCAAAAGCATAGGCGGACCGACCGGAAATCCCTCCGGGTTCGCAGGGACCGCCGATCGGAAATCCTTCCAGGCGGTTCCGAGGCTTTCCCTCTCTTTTCTCCCTCCCGTTTTCTCCCGCTTAGTTCGACCCCATTAAAAATAGCTAAAACCTTCGGCCGCCTCTCTGTCCTGGCTGTCTCAACAATTTATAAATTTGTGAGGACCTCTGGAGCCGCTGAGGTTTACCCCGGCCAGAGACGCTTCTTTACATGGCGCCCGAGCAGGGACTGGCCAGGACACGAAGGACTATTTTATCCTGGCGAACTAAAACCCCGCCGGCCAAAATCCGCTTATTTTTAGGGTAAAAACTAACATTTTTACGTGGGTCAGACGGGCCATTTTTCGCAATGGGTTATTTTGCACTTGTCGCGGCCGATCTACGCCGCCAACAACAACAATAAAATACCACAGCGAATATAAGGAAGAAAGGAGAGACGGGAAGAAAACTTTCCGTCGACCACGCGGAGTTTTGCCAGTCGCCACCTGCACGGACCGCGCTGCTGCCGCTGGCAGAGCAGCCTATTTCGCCGCTGCCGCCGCTCGCAGAGCTTGCTTTTGCCTACGATCCCGACTGCGCTGCTGCCGCTGGCAGAGCGACCTATTTTTGTTCGCACCCCGACTGCATTGCCACCGCTGACCGAGCGGCCTACTCTTTGCCTGCGAGTCCGCTGCTGCCGCTGGCAGATCGGCCTATTTTGCACGCGCTCCGACTACGCTGCCGCCGCTGACCGAGCGGCCTATTCTTTGCCTGCGATTCCGCCGCTGCCGCCCCGGCAGAGCGGCCTAATTTTTTACAAGCCACTCCGACGGCGCTGCCGCCACCGGCAGAACCTCCTACCGGACGACCACCACGAGTCACCCTGGGCCGGGAAACGGAGCACCCTATCCCGGACAGGGAACCATCTCGAGGCCCGCCAACGCCTTACGATCCCAGGCCCACCGCCAGAACGGCACGCACGCCCGCCGCCAGAAGTAACCACGGAGCCCTCCTCCGCCCGCCAAGAGCGGCCACCCGCAGCTCGCCGGGAAGAGCCCCGCTCCGACCCCCAAGCGAGCACGCCGAGACCGGCCCCCAGATGCCGCCCAATTCCGGCGCCGCGAGCGCGGCCTCGAACCACGACGCCAGGGACCAGCGAAGGCACAGCCCCCGGGAGCAGCGTGCACCCGAGGGCATCCGCGCGAAATCCCCCCTCCGACCCGGCCAAGCCGGGAGAGCAACCACACAGCTGGAGCCATATTCTGCCCGTGGCAGACGCCACAGCCGCGCAACGGAATCCTTTCCGTACCTCCAATAAACGCGTCCACCTCCGTGACCGCGCCGAGGAAACGCCGGAGCAGGATCCTCCCCTGTGCGGAGCAGTAGGCTCGGTGAGCCACGACGACTCAGCCGAGCCCGAGGAGCCTGGAACCCATAGTAACCCAGAGCCCTGGGTAGGGAAGTACCCGGAACAAGAACTGGTTCTGTTGACCATCCTCACGGGAGTGTCTGCGTCCCTGAGCCGCCACTACCGAGAGCTACGCCACCGCCGCCCGACGCCAACCCATCCGGCACCCACTGCCCGGATCCGCGCCCCCGTGCCGCCGCCGCCGGGATCTGCACCCGCACACAAACCACTCTTCCACGGTTTCCACTCAAACGCACTCCCACACTCACTCAAAAGTGCACTCACACACAAGAACCCACTCAAGCCCTGACGAGATAGGGAGCAGCGGCCGATCGCCGGATGAGCAGCAGCGTCGCCGCTATTACCAAAGCGCAGGCGTGGGAAAAGGGCGCGTGCCAAGCCGCCCTTCCCATTGGCCGGATCGGATCACGCCATAAGTGCAAGACCGAAGCCAGAGCGACGGCACATGCGCCGAAGCACCGAGAGAGCGGCAGAATAGTGCTGCCGGCACGATCGCCTGTAGGAGCGAGCGAGAGGCAAAGTGACGCCACCCACGCTCGGCGACAAAGCCGACAGAGCTCCCAGCAGAATTAGGCCATGGTCAAGCTTCGATAAGAAGAGCTTGAATTAATTAGTCTCGAGCTGCGAAACCGAACAGACGCGAAAATACCAAGTCCCGAAAACTCTAAGTCCCGCGGTCCCGCCACCACGCGGTTGAGCAACACGTGTCCGCCGTCGCGAGTGTTGCGCCACCACCGTCGCCCAGGACCTCGACAGGATCGTCGAAAGGACGCCGCCTTTTCCCAAGGAGGATGTGTGTTTGTGCGGGTGAGCGATGACCGCGGGCCAACATTTGTTAGGGGCCGGAGAAAGGTGCCCGTCAACGTAAGGCCCTTCTCTTCCCCCTCCCCGCCGTTTTATCTTGGGCCGCCGGCCATATATAATTAAATAATTAATTATTCCCCGCTGCCGGGGAAGGCGCCCGCCGGATTAGGGCTCTTCCCCATGCCATTTTCTTCGGGCCGCGGGCCACCTAATTAAAAAAAAGGGAAAAATAAATACTTAAAGTGGAGATCTTTCGCCTATTCTCTTACCCTTTCCGCTCCGGGTTCCCCGGACCGTTCGGAAATTCCTCCGGGTCCAGGGGCGCACGCCGTTCGGAAAATCTTCCAGGCGTGGCGCATAGGTGGACCGTCCGGAAAATCCTCCGGGTCCAAAGGCATAGGCGGACCGACCGGAAATCCCTCCGGGTTCGCAGGGACCGCCGATCGGAAATCCTTCCAGGCGGTTCCGAGGCTTTCCCTCTCTTTTCTCCCTCCCGTTTTCTCCCGCTTAGTTCGACCCCATTAAAATAGCTAAAACCTTCGGCCGCCTCTCAGTCCTGGCTGTCTCAACAATTAATAAATTTTGTGAGGACCTCGGGAGCCGCTGAGGTTTACCCCGGCCAGAGACGCTTCTTTACAATTTGTAGAGGAGGAATTAGCACAATTCGAGGGAATTAAAAGAAAGAATCCAGCGATGCAGAGGATTATTGATGAGCAGAGCTATTACGCAACGATTGCAGGGTTCACGCAGCCCCCACCGTGCACCAATTGTACTTGTTGGCTAGAAAGCACAAGAAATTAGATTATGTGTAGATTTTCGGAAACGGAACGCCGCCTCCATTCCAGATGCATACCCAACGCATATGCATACTTGGATGATATTATAATCATAGGGCGCACTCTAGAGGAGCATACGCAGCACCTTAAGGAGGTATTCCGACGACTATGGAAGGCCTCAATGCAAAATGCTTGAACTTGTACACTCGATAAATAATACACGGAAGAACTTTCTGGGTATTACGCGACGTCCGCCTTTATTTGTGTAATAGAAAATTAGATCTCGTTTCGGGAAGACCACTTGGGAGAGCGGGTTAAAAGCCCTGTGGACCGAAAGTCCGGTGGAAGAGGGAGAAAGAGACAGTGGCTCTGCCTCTGAAGAGTTAGCGTGCTTTTGGCGTGAACATTCTTCCCCTCTTGCGAGGATACGCAGCAAAATATATTATAAGTCCTTCCAGGCCCCCTTGCTAGGGAAAGCTTTGGATATACTGACCGCTTGTCGTCATGGGGAAGTGTGTGGTGATCTTGACCACACGACTGGCATCTGTCATCACCTCGTCGTGTGGAACCCATAATTGGAGAAATTGGGAGAGGTAGTAACTCGTGTGGAGAAGGAGGAAATCCTTTGGATCAGTGCGGATACTGTATCAGGAGGAATCGTTACACTGGAGGAGCAGTTGCTTGGATGCAACAAAGTGTGATGCCGACCATGACACGGGACACACTTGTGGACGCTTGTGCAATTACGGAGTTAATAACCGCTCGCAAAGCAATTTAAGCACAACTGCCTTTTCTGAATATACATAGGATGAACAAACCTCTGTCGTCATCTGGAGAAAACGTGGACATTTACATACTGGATGGTTCTCCTTGGCGAAGAGTGCCACGATAACACCCTGGCAAGTCCGCTGGGATGCATCGACGAAGGGTCGATGGACGAACCGCCTGATACCAAACTTGATGGACTGGACGAGGAGAAAACACAGGCAAATTTGGTCACGAAGCGAGAGGAAGCTGTACCTGGTTCTATAGGGAAGCCGATGATACCGCCGAGCACGTGCTGTTCACGTGTGGAAGATTCGCGAACAAACGACGCTCGCTGAAAGCTGGGGATTATCATCTCGGCGGATAACTTTTGGAAAAAGTTTGAAACTGCGCGAGAAATTTCGCGAAGCGAATCGGAGTGGAGTTTGTGAGACGGAGCCAAAGAAACAAGGCGCGCGAGAGTTTTAAATACGAAAAGAGCGACGATTTCGGACTGGAAAACAAAGTGCCATAACGGTAAGGCTGTCGAGTGACACCTTTCCCAACCAGAGACAATAACAAGAACCAGAAAGGAGAGAAAAACCCAGCAGATCAATGAGGGAGGAAACGGCGATGCCCGGCCCAGGACCAGCGGCGGAGCACGACCGTTCTCAACACCGGAGCGTGTGTGTGTGTGACAGCGAGACAGGTAAGTGGAAAACAGTGAACCGCAACGAGGTGGCCAGCGCGTCTGGCCAAAACGGCCGCATGTTTTTCTTCTTCATATAAAACCTCTAAGAATGACCATGGAAATTTAACCTAAGAGAAATTAAAACAAGAAAACCTGAATAATATGTAAAAGTAAAAAAAAATTAACAAATAGAATATAACTGAAATTGAATACTTGTTTTTGTTATGGAGAAACCATCGGGAAAAGCTGGGAAACTAAAACATCGAAAGGGTTCATTTTGTCCGGGGCCAGACAGAGACGGCCATATGATTTAGAGCCACTCTAGGCGTCCAAAGATTTATTTCCATCTTTTGGCCCTTCGTGGCCAACAGACTATTTTGCCCAATGTTAGTGCAAAAATTTAATACCAACCCGGTGGCTGACAACCTTCAGTCAGTCTTATCACCATCTCATCAAAGAATCTTGTCCTATATCTTTATAAATTTTCTGTAAAGACATCGTGGCATGACTGAGCTTCACCCCAGCCTAAGAACTACTTCACAGATAAAGCCTGAGCAGGAACATGGGGCTTAAGAATTTTAGATGAGAAATAATGGCCTAAACCCCCATTTGGTTACACTGAAACATTTTTTTTATTTTTTACACAGCCAATTGATAGCGCAAATTTGTTCAGTGCCCGCCAGAAAAGGCAGAATATAGCAGGGGACGAAGGAAAATAAAAGCTGTCGGTATCAAAATTAAAGCATTTTTGACGGAATTATAAGACCTAAAAAATCACGAACAAAAATTTAACTATTGAAATCTGGAAATTTAAGAAACAACTAGCACAGAAAAGCTGTAGGAGTCAAAAAGAAAGCATTTTTGACGGAATTATAAGACCTGAAAAATCACGAACAAAAATTTAACTATTGAAATCTGGCAATTTAAGTATGCAATTTCATAGATACAGAAAAAGCTAGCACAGAAAAGCTGTCGGAATCAAAATTAAAGCATTTTGACGGAGTTATAAGACCTAAAAAATCCCGAACAAAAATGTAACTTTTAAAATCGGGCAATTTAAGTATGCAATTTCATAGATAAAGAAAAAACTAGCACAGAAAAGCTGTCGGAATCAAAATTAAAGCATTTTTGACGGAATTATAAGACCTAAAAAATAACGAACAAAAATTTAACTATTGAAATCTGGAAATTTAAGTATGCAATTTCATAGATACAGAAAAAACTAGCACAGAAAAGCTGTCGGAATCAAAATTAAAGCATTTTTGACGGAATTATAAGACCTAAAAATAACGAACAAAAATTTAACTATTGAAATCTGGCAATTTAAGTATGCAATTTCATAGATACAGAAAAACTAGCACAGAAAAGCTGTCGGATTCAAAATTAAAGCATTTTTGGCGTAATTATAACACCTAAAAAAAAAACGAACAAAAATGTAACTATTGAAATCTGGGAATTTAAGTATGCAATTTCATAGATACAGAAAAAACTAGCACAGAAAAGCAGTCGGAATCAAAATTAAAGCATTTTTGGCGGAGTTATAACACCTAAAAAAAATCGAAAAACAATTTAACTATTTAAATCTGGCACAAAAACTAACAAAAATGTAACCATTGAAATCTGGCAATTTAAGTATGCAATTTCATAGATACAGAAAAAACTAGCACAGAAAAGCAGTCGGAATCAAAATTAAAGCATTTTAGACGGAATTATAAGACTTAACAAAACGAAAAACAATTTAACAATTGAAAACGAAAAACAATTTAACTATTGAAATCTGGCCAAAAAAAACTATCAAAAATTTAACCATTGAAATCTGGCAATTTAAGTATGCAATTTCATAGATACAGAAAAAAGTAGCACAGAAAAGCAGTCGGAATCAAAATTAAAGCATTTTTGGCGGAGTTATAACACCTAAAAAAAACGAAAAACAATTTAACTATTTAAATCTGGCAATTTAAGTATGCAATTTCATAGATACAGAAAAACTAGCACAGAAAAGCTGTCAGATTCAAAATTAAAGCATTTTTGACGGTATTATAAGAACTTAAAAAATCACGAACAAAAATTTAACTATTGAAATCTGGCAATTTAAGTATGCAATTTCATGGATAAAGAAAAAACTAGATACAGAAAAACTAGCACAGAAAAGCTGTCGGATTCAAAATTAAAGCATTTTTGACGGAGTTATAACACCTAAAAAAAAACGAAAAACAATTTAACTATTTAAATCTGGCAAAAAAACTAACAAAGATTTAACCATTGAAATCTGGCAATTTAAGTATGCAATTTCATAGATACATAAAAACTAGCACAGAAAAGCTGTCGGATTCATAATTAAAGCATTTTTGACGGAGTTAAAACACCTAAAAAAAACGAAAAACAATTTAACTATTGAAATCTGCCAATTTAAGTATGCAATTTCATAGATACAGAAAAACTAGCACAGAAAAGCTGTCAGATTCAAAATTAAAGCATTTTTGACGGAGTTATAACACCTAAAAAAAACGAAAAACAATTTAACTATTGAAATCTGCCAATTTAAGTATGCAATTTCATGGATAAAGAAAAAACTAGATACAGAAAAACTAGCACAGAAAAGCTGTCGGATTCAAAATTAAAGCATTTTTGACTGAGTTATAACACCTAAAAAAAACGAAAAACAATTTAACTATTGAAATCTGCCAATTTAAGTATGCAATTTCATAGATACAGAAAAACTAGCACAGAAAAGCTGTCAGATTCAAAATTAAAGCATTTTTGACGGAATTATAAGACCTAAAAAATAACGAACAAAAATTTAACTATTTTTCAATATTTCTGGCAATTTAAGTATGCAATTTCATAGATAAAGAAAAAACTAGCACAGAAATGCTGTCGGAATCAAAATTAAAGTATTTTTGACGGAGTTATAACACCTAAAAAAAACGAAAAAAAATTTAACTATTGAAATCTGGCAATTTAAGTATGCAATTTCATAGATAAAGAAAAAACTAGCACAGAAAAGCTGTCAGGTCAGGCGGCGACTTTCTCCACAACGGGGGTCTCGTTCTTTTGCTCAGCCACATCAGCCATTTCGATTTACTGTTAATTTTACTTCCAAAGAATGAAGCGCGACACTTTAAATTATGTGGTCTAGCGTTTGCAAATCACAATTCGCAGTAGTTATAAACGAATTGGAAGATTTTTTAATTTTGTGCTGACTGCCGCCTATTCTTTAGTAGCTTCGCTAGGAAAGTCGCTGGTTGCTGGATTTTTGGATCGTCCGTCCACACATTCAGAAAAACGCCGAAAGATTTTTCACATAATTATTTTCACATAATAATTAACTTTGTATTTCAGATCCTTGGTTACGGTCGCCATTAAATAGTCAAACACCGGTATATTGAGTTGGGACGTGCGTCCCATTTGAATTCTGTTTTATTATTGAGTATCCAAAGTTCTTATTAAGGGGTTACACCACTGTAGAATTTTTGAAAAATCGAAAATTTTTTTTATAGGTCATTTAAGAATGATATACTAAAAGATGAAGTCCGGGAAAAAATTTTTCATGCCTGAATTTCGAGTTCTGCCGCAGGACCTCTCACAATTTTACAAACGATTTTACAGCCACTGAAAACTTAAAACACGTTTATCTCAAAACGTTTGAAATTGTTGTCCGCAGGGAACTATGTAGGGATTTTTTAAAATAGTGAATAGTTTTTTTAAAGAAAATAAAAATGTGATGAATTTCATGGTCAAATTGTGAATTTTTTTTTTTAAACTGTCGCCATTTTACGAAAAATTAATTTAAAAGAAGACCCCTACGTAGTTCCCTGGGGACATCAATATGGATTCAGAAAATGTTTGGTTCTAAAATTGTAGAAGATACGTTTCCGGCCGTGGACCCATCTGTGATAAAACATGCCACCGCAGAACTGCTGCGGAGTCACCATTTTTTTTTTTACATTACTTGAAATGTATGTTTTTTTGTAGTTTAATATTGATATTATAAAATACTTTTAACAGAATTTCAATAACTCCATTGTGTTTACTTACAGAAATTTCGAAAATATGTTTTACAGTGTTTTACCCCTTAAGATATTACAGGTAAGAGCCGCGCAACTGCGCTGCCAGCGAGCCCGGCAGCAGAGCGGCTGTCTCACGTATCTTCTTATGTACTTGGGAAGAATGTCACACGCGCACATTCGGTTATACCTTACTATGCTGACACTGCACTCGATCGGTCATACACTTTATGTGCGCGATCACATTTCGTCCTACTAATGATTGGACTTTTGCTATTAAATGACTAAGACGAAGAGTCGTAGTCCGTACAGTGTGTACTCGATATGTGCGTATACCACAATACGAGCCACCGTTATGGAGTTTTGAAGGTCCTGGAGGACCCTAATTTTTCCTAGCAAGGATGCTCCCACTCGATGGAGGAGTGTAGCTAATGTTAGTTAGCCAGACATTTCTCCACTCTCATACGACGGCCCCTGGACTATAGTCAAAAATGTATATGGGTGACTTGCGGCCTTCATCTTGGATGCCCTATTTACTTGGCCGCACCCCGTGTCCGACAATCCAGCGCTGACCCCTGTTGAAAAGTTGTTCTATCTAAATGCCAAGACTAGTGGTGAAGCTCATTTCATAGTTTCCAATTCACCACTCACCAACGATGGTTTCCGCTCAGCCTGGAAAAACCTAACTGAGCGTTTCGAAAACTAGCGAGCGCTGGTGAACAGCCAACTGAAGAAATTACAATTCAAAATTACCTCACATCCCTAAATTTGTCCAGCCTTCCTACGGATAATTGGGATAGTCTCCTGGTCTATTTGTGTTCCACGAAGCTTCCAAGGCTGACGCTCTTATTATGGGAGCAGTCCCTAACGAAAAAAATCGACATTCCTACGTGGCTAGCACTTGATTCTTTCTTGACTGAGCGCCATAGATCTCTAGGAACTATAGATTCAATTCAACCTCCTAAGTTGCGCCTCCATCCGTCTGAAGCGACACCCTCCGACATGTCGCCACGAATACTGAAATCATTCAGTACGATGATCGTGATCCAATCGGATCCAGAAGATGTGATGTATGTTCCAAAGAGAACCATTCAGTGCGTTTATGTCCACGCATTCTTCAGATGATGACAAAGGATCGCACCGCTTACATCCAAAAAATCAGTTGTGCATGAATTGCTTTGCACTTAAAAAAAAAACGACAAAATTTTAACAATTGAAATCTGGCAATTAAGTTAAGGAATCAATCAAGTGGGACAAAATGAAGAGAGACAAATAGAATAAGAGAAAAAAGGAAGACGGACAGAAGGAAAAGGGACAAAAGGAAAGAGAGAAAAAAGAAAGAGGAGGAGGGCAAACCATGGTGGAATTGTACAAGGTGAGGCCACTCTGCTATGGCACTCTCTCGTTGTTACCCTAAGGTTCAGTCGCTCTCAAGGAATTGGTTTTTCGTTTTCCTATTGGTGTTACCCATCGAGAGAGCCCTGTCCTCACTTTATATGATTCCACCACGGGGCAAACGGAAGTAAAACAAACGGAAGATAGACGAAATGAAGAGGACCAAAAGTAAGGGAAACAAAACGAATACAGACAAAATAATGTGAAACAAAAGGAAGAGACAAATGAAAGAGAGACAATAGAAAGAGGGACAAAAGGAAGAGGGACAGAAGGAAGTGAGACAAAAGGAAGAAAGACAAAAGAAAGAAAGACAATAGGAAGAAAGACAAAAGGAAGAGAAACAAAAGGAAGTGAAACAGATGGAATAGAGACTAAAGGAACAGAGACCAAAGGAAACAGGACAGAAGGAAGAGAGGAAAAGGAAAGAAAGACAGAAAGAAATAGAAACAAACGGAACAAAGGCAAAATCAAGAGGCAAAGAAAGGAGAGGGAAAAAAGGAAGTAAAACAATTTCTCTTCCTTCTGTCTCTCTTCCCTTCTGGCATTTTAAGTAAGCAATTTCATAGATACAGAAAAAGCTAGCACAGAAAAGCTGTCGGAATCAAAATTAAAGCATTTTTGATGGAGTTATAAGTCGGAATCAAAATTAAAGCATTTTAGGGGCATTCCGCACGACACCCATCTACAACTTACTATACGAAGCTAACATACCAACAATAGAACAAAAACGCGATCACCTAACAGCAAAACTCTTCAAATCCCTAATACAAGCTAAAGATACTCCTATCTGGAAATTTATAAAACCAAACGTCAGAAAGAAAAAATGGATCTCAACAATACAGCACGCAATAACGAAATGCCAATACTATGATATACCATACAAGCCGAAAATAATTCACAAATTAAAACCAGCCTGGCAATTACCCAAAAAATCAATCAATACATCTCTTAACACTTACAACAAAGCCAACACTCCACCTGAAACATTCCAAAAAATCTTCAACGAAACAAAATCATTTTATCAAAATCACACATTCATATACGTCGATGGATCTCCACAGAACTCTATTTCAACCTATGGAATCACCACAGAAACCGAAACCCTAGCCTACGGAAGCCTACCTCCCTACTCATCAATACTAACAGCCGAAATATTAGGAATCCTCGAAGCAACTAAAATAATATTTAAAATGAGAGGCAAATTCGTAATATGCTCCGACTCACTGGGAGCCATCGAAGCCATAAAAAACCCACTCAACAACAACACTTACCCAGCACTCATCCGATCGATAATTTCATCTCACTACCCGAAAATCAAATCTTATGGACTCCAGGACACAGCAACATAAAAGGAAACGAAATGGCTGACAAAACAGCCAAATCAGTATTAAGAATGCCACTTATATTCACACCAAATCTAAACTCAAAAGACATTTACAAATTCCTAAAACAACAACTTAATCAACAATCACAAAGTCTACTCATCAAGTGCAATACCTGGTACCAAAACATCAATACCAACGACTCACATACATCGATCTCCTGAAGCATAATTCAAGAAGAAGTAACTCGTATCGACCAAATTAAGTTTACCCGATTACGATTGGGTCATACAAACCTAACACACAAGCAATACCTAGACACAACAACACAACGTAACTGCCCACTATGTGTTACTCACACTCCAGTCACCATCGATCACATCCTCAATTATTGTCCAACTATAGCCCATTTGAAGCAAAACATTCTCAAAAACATAGACGCCACCCACTATTTAAGTAACACATCAAAATAATAACCGATTTTCTTAAAGAATCTCAATTAAACCATAATATATAAACACGCACCATGTGAGGGGTCGATTGGCCCTCACAAATAAATAATACAACAATATAAATAATATACAATATAAATAAATATAAATAGTAATACAAATAAATAGTAAATACGAATTAAATAAAAAATAATATAATATTAATATAATATAAACATATAATTAAATAATAATAGGATAAGAAATAATAGCAGATATGTATATATTCCCCCGGTACAAGTTTTGTAAGCGATAGGTAGTAATTAGATTAAGGCGACGGCGGCCACACGCGATAGTTTTAAAACTGCCACCACCAACCCAAGCTCGACCCGTTAGCCTGGAAGGCTACCGTACACACCGACACACGCACACCAACAACCACAGCAAAACTCACCATGATCACGCCACCCGAAAATAGGTAAGCGCCCATGAGAGCGAGAGAGAGGGAGCGACCGATCGCACGGTAAACTCCTGGAAGAAGGCAAAAAGAACTCCGCAAGAAATTTCACGAAGCGAAGGGGAGGAGAGTTCGAGATAAGCAGTGAATCGAGACGGACGTAAAACGTAGATCGGCGATCGAGTGAAAACCCCGTGTGCGGGTAAAACCTGCAAAACTTTGGATTTTCGGAAAGCAGGAGATACGGGCCGGCGACTGCCACCGTAAATGGGATTTGGATAATAGGATTTGGAGCAAGAGGAGGATTTGGCAATGCCTGGCCCAGGGACCAGCGGCGGGGCAGAGCCATTCCACACGTGGAACCAACGTGTGTGTGCGAGCGAGCGAGATGGGTGAGTGGCAGACAGTGAACCGCAACGAGGTGGCTAGAAAGTGCGTGTGTTCTTAAAATCTTTGCGAGCCCTCGATGCGGTGGTCACTAGAGAGTGCGGCCAGACCGACTCTAGAAAATGCATGTTCTTGACCTAACCTAGAAAACACTGCGAGAAATTGTGAGAGACTCGGAAATTGTTATGAAATATGAAAACATAGAACACATGGAAATAAAATAGTAAACGGAAAATATGATCTTAGAAATCATAAAATAATGTCAACGGGCGAAAACACAGAGAGAAAAATGTGGAAGTTTGTAAATATGAAATCTTAAAAATTATAAATTATAAATCCCGGGAAGGCGGGAAACCACGAACATAAAAGTAGATGAGAAACCGATCAAAGCTTAATTAAATTAAATTAAATAATTAAATAATTTAAATTAAATACCACGAGCTGGGGAAACAGCTACACTGGGAGAAAATAAACTTGGAGAAAGCGAACAAAATATAATGAAATTAAATTAAATAAATCGTGTCGAATAAAAATAAAACTAGTGGGAAAAATGGTTGAAATAAATAGCGAAAAATGCATGATAAGAATAAATGATGAAAATAACAAGGAAAATAATGAAACCTAGGTCAACTGAGGAAAACCCTATCCAACACATGAAATAATTTAAATTACTTCTTACGAAGTTATATCTTTTGGGGAATTCTCAAGTAAAACTGAATATATTTTGGACGGGCCAGGCACAGCCGCCCGGAGCAAATTCGTTATTATTTCTTCTTTTCCCCCTCGGTCCTTCGGGCCCAAACATGCATGAAGGCTAATTCGATCCTTCCCTCTGTCACACCCTATCAACATATTTTTTTAGTGTAACTCGGTGGCTGACAAACTCCACCCCGCGTCAGCCCACCGTCTCATATTAGTCACATTGTCCCAGATATTTATAAATTTTCTGTAGAGAGACCCTGGCGAGACTGAGTCTCTCCCAGCCCAGATAACTACCTCACAGATGGCGCCCGAGCAGGGACATGGGGCTTACGAATTTTAGATGAGATTTATGGCCTAAAGACCCATTGAGTTACAATGAAAAAAAAAAAAAATTTTTTTTTGTCTGTTGTGGGTACGGCAGAGGGAAAGTTTGCGAGTGCACTTAAGAAAAGTATAAAATATAACAAAATAGATATTTGGATGAAAAACCTTTTCCCAAGAAAATCCCGAGAAAAATGATATAAAATTTTATATATATATATATTTACTTCCCTGTATACGAGAGCCCCAAGAAAAGAAAGGTATCCGAAAATATATATTCCTAAGCAAGGTACGAAACATAACCTGGAACGAGAGGTTATGTAGGCACGTGGGCAGCAGAACACGTGAGCCCCAGAAAAATAAGAACAGGTCAAAGGAGAAACGAGAAAAGGAGCGGTCCCTCTCTCGGTCAGCCCATCAGGTCGCAAGATTTTTCTAGAACACGAGGTAGGGAGAAGCTAACATATTCCCCACAGCACGGCCATCTTGTTTCACTCTTATCGTCGTCTCTCTCTCACACCCGCAGTGGAGTCGATCTACCTCCACGATAGTCAACGGAATTTTTGCAGAGTTCGCATACAACCGTCGCCGAGTACAGTCACTACTAAGCTGAGTTTATTAAATCACCGTCGCAGAATTTTGAAATCGTTTTGCCTCATCGTTGCTACCTTCGGTCCGCCTGAGAATTTATACGCCGTTTTTATAAATAAATTCGTGAATTCCGTGAGCTTCGTTTGACCCCGCAATAAATTTTCGCTGTGTAGGAAAATATTTCCTTCGTGTCTGGAATTAGCTTCGAGGAAGATTTGTTTTAAATTTTTGCAAAAATGGGTGCACGTTGGATTTCGTATCTCCGCAAGCGAGAATTGGAAGCGATTTTAAAGGAGTTCGGGTTAGACGCAACGAGAAGCGTCGAGGAAATGAGGAGCCGGTTGGCTGCATTTAATAATGAGGATAACGTCTTGGAAATGGCTCCAAGAATGCGAGACCGAGATTTTAGCCGCGATCAACGAACGGAAACAGCGACCCCCGAGTCCCCACATCCTGGGCCATAATCAGCTGCAGATTCCAGTACCTGGAATTACCGTGGACGTTGCCGGAGGCACAGAGTCCAGGAGAGACGTTTCGCCTAGGAAACCTGAGATGACAGCAGCCACCCTAGCGGAGAAGCTTCGAAATTGGGGAATAACGTTCGACGGGAACTCGGATCCGATCGCGTTCATCCAGCATCTCGAGGAGCGAGCCACTGCATACGAGGTCAACGTAGAGAAGATGCCGCAAGCCATTCCCGGACTGCTGACGGATACGGCGGAAAACTGGTTTAGGACCAGCCAACTGTTAGGAGAATCGTGGGCTAATTTCAAGAAGGCTTTTCTGGATTTCTTTTTGCCGCCGAGGTATTTTCAGCGACTTGAAGACGACATTCGCAACAGGTATCAGCGACAGGGGGAAACATTTAAGCAATATTTGGTAAATATCCGACTGTTGATGCACAGAGCGGGATACAGCCCGGAGCAGGAGTTGGACAGGATTTATGAGAATCTTCGGCAGGATTACCAACTTTCCACTAGGCGACACGAGTTCACGACGCTGGAGCAGTTGACTGTCTTAGCGGTCAACTATGAGGTCACTCTGGATCGGGATTCAGGAAACCATGCCAGGAGGCTGGCCGAGCTGCAGCCACCGAGGAGAACTGACCACGGATCGTATCCTGGAATGCCACCAAGGAACCGCCCAAATGTCGCGCCACAACCTTTACCTATACCCGCCGCTGGTATTTCAGGACAAGTTTCCCGGGTGGGAAACTTGTCAGTGGTGCCGAATTTCAGGGAAGCTTGCAGGAACTGTTCAGAATTAGGACACTATGCGAGCGGATGGCGTAGTCGTCGGGTTGTTTTCTGCTGGGAATGTGGTCGAAGAGGAGTCTGGACCCGAGAATGCTGCCAACGAAATAATCCGGGAAACGAGAGGAGTCTTCGCCAACACGGGGAACGACCGGAGACTGCCAGGAGGAATCCCCGGAATTAGGAGAAGTATTACAAGTCCAAGCCAGTAGACTCATCGCGCAAGAGCCGATTGAGGGGCAGGTATTTAGCGCGACGTTAGATACAGGAGCTAGTAGGAGTTTCGTGAGCGAAAGAGTTGTTCAACGCGTAGGCACGCCCGATAACGTACGGACGGTACGCACACAAGTCAGCCTGGCCGAGGGCTCACGCAAGGATATCACCCAGTCACTAGTAGCCACAGTCCAATTGGACCAACGTTGGGTAAAGATTCCACTCCTGGTTTTACCTTCACTTATGGAAGACGTGTTGTTAGGCATGGATTTTCTCTGCGGTGTGTCCGCAAATTTGCAGTGTGGTCGCGAGGAAAAACAACAAATACTCAAACTATGCAAGTCATTCAAAAGACTTTTCCACAACGAAAACAACCAACTAACGTTCTCTAACGCCGTCAAACACTCTATACCAACAACAGATAATATACCGATACACACAAAATCTTACCGTTACCCATTTGTACATAAAGACGAAGTAAAAAAGCAAATTTCAAAAATGCTCGAGCAAAACATCATAAAAAACAGCCATTCCCCCTGGAGTGCACCCGTCTGGGTCGTACCTAAGAAAAGTGACGTCATAGGCGAAAAAAGTGGCGCTTGGTAATCGATTTTCGGAAATTAAATGAGAAGACTGTCTCTGATAGATACCCTATCCCGAACATTGCCGATATACTAGATAGTCTAGGGAGGACCATGTATTTCACAACGATAGACTTAGCAAGTGGCTTTCACCAAATTCAAATGAACCCACGCGATGCGAGCAAGACGGCGTTCACCGTCGAAAATGGGCATTATGAATTCACAAGAATGCCCTTCGGTCTCAAGAACGCCCCTGCCACGTTCCAACGCGTTATGGACAACGTTTTAGGTGACTTAGTCGGTAACGTCTGTCTCGTCTATCTCGACGATATAATAGTATTCTCACCCTCACTCCAAAAACATATAGCAGATATTAAATCTGTTTTCACAAAACTCCAAAACGCAAATCTAAAAATCCAACCAAGCAAATGTAGCTTTTTAAGGAAGGAAATCGACTTCCTGGCACATATCGTAACCCAGGAAGGAGTCAAACCAAACCCACTTAAAATTCAAACCATCAAGGACTTCCCCTGCCCAAAGACAACCAGGGAAATTAAATCATTTTTAGGACTATTAGGGTATTACAGGAAATTCATAAAGGACTTTGCGAAAATAACTAAACCCATAACGAGACAGTTAAAAGGGAAGAAATCTATAATAATAGACGATGAATTTAAACAAGCATTCGAAACGTCGAAAGATCTTCTTTGTAATGATCCCATACTCATATACCCTGATTTCAATAAACCGTTCACGCTGACCACAGACGCAAGTAATTATGCTATAGGCTCTGTGTTGTCACAAGGCCCAGGTACTAATGACAGACCCATATCCTTCGCTAGCAGGACACTCTCGGACACGGAAATCCGCTATTCGACGATAGAGAAAGAAATGCTATCTATCATTTGGTCTGTAGGTCATTTCAGACCATACCTTTTCGGGCGTAGATTCAAAATAGTCACAGACCATAAGCCATTAATCTGGCTAGAAAATTTGAAAGGTCAGAATCCAAAACTACTTCGATGGAAAACAATCCTGGCCGCTTACGACTACGAAATCGTATACAAAAAAGGGTCGCAAAACGTAGTTGCTGACGCACTCAGCAGAATTGAGCCAAACTTGAACATAAACGAGGACCCACAAATTATACCAATCGCTTCGCATCCACTAAATCACTTCAATTGCCAAATAATATTCCGTATCGGATCAACAACTTTAAGACAAGTAGAAACACCATTTATCCATAAAGTAAGACATATTATCACGGAACCCGTACATACTTTCGACTCTGTTACAAACACCCTTCAAACAATCCTGAAACCGAATAAAACATTCGCAATATTTGCACCAAACGATATTTTCAAAATAATAGAAGAGTCTTATAATAACTATTTCTTTGAAAATGACTTATACAATATTTTCCGCTGCAATATATGGTTAACCGAAATTACGAATCCTCATGATCAGGAAAACGAAATTCGTGCATACCACTTTAATACCAATCATAGAGGCATAGATGAAACATATAACCATTTAAAAGGGACATTTATTTTCCGCATTTAAAAGACATTATCACAAAATTATAAAAAATTGCGATACCTGCCTAACCCTAAAATACGATAGACACCCCCATAAATCATTGATGCAAACCCCAACCGCCCCAGATGGACCATTGGCAGTCGTACATATAGACATATATTTCATTAACAATACTTGTAACCTCACAATTATCGATAAATTCACCAAACTAGCACAAGCCTACCCCCTTAGCAATAGGAATTCAATAAAAGTCGTCGATGCCCTATTACAATTTATAAGTCACTATGGCGCACCAAAGAAAATAATTTTCGACCAGGGCGCGGAATTTTCGGGCAATCTATTCAACGACTTCTTAAATCAATTCCAAATAACGGCTCATACAACTTCATTTCAACAATCAACGGGCAACGCTTCTGTCGAGAGACTGCACTCCACCTTAACCGAACTATACAGGATAATCTTGAACAAAAGAAAGGAAGCACGCATAGAACGCGATCATGCCCAAATACTCGCAGAAGCAGTAGCAACATATAACAATGCAATACACTCCAGCACTTCCTATACCCCCTTTCGAGCTCTTCCACGGAAGAACACACATATTTAACAAAACAATAACATTCGACAATCACCATGATTACCTTAAGAAATTAAACGAATTTAGAAAAGACATATACCCAAAAGTACAGGAACATTTAAGCGGGACCACAGGAAAAAAATTGGCTAAATTAAACAAGGACAGGGAGACACCAGTCCAAGTCGATCCTAATGATAAAATATTTAGAAAAGAAATCCGTAGAAACAAGATAACACCGAGATTTTCAATACACAAAGTAGATAGAGACAAAGCAGTCAAAAGTTACACAAACAAAAAATTAGAAAAATAGTTAAGAAATCAATGGAAGAAACATAAGATAGACAAGCATTATTCAATAAATATATCAAACCAAGTAACTTAAAAACCCACATTAACAAGAAACAATCTAAGATACAAAAATACATAATAATTAAACAAAATGTAACTTTAGATGTAACGTTTATAAACACAACACTCATGTTTAATATTAAGATATCCATAAAAAAAACTGTTAAATTCAAAATGTCGTCGGAGTTCGTGGCATACACCAACAACACGTCGCCTAATCACCCTTCTCCGATCCGGCCATTTCCCCTTATGGCCTTCTCTTCGGACTGGGGGGGGGGGGAGGAGTTAACATGCCCACACTGGAGACAGGACCGACCCAGAGTTAACATGCCTCCTCTCTCCGGTCACACTGGAACCAATACCGAGAGTCAACATGCCCCCTATCTCTTTGGGCACACTTGGAGACGGACCTAGAAATAAGGAGGCGGTGCCAATACGAACTCTGACGAAGATATTGAAAAAATAAAGATTTGTCATTCTGCTGAATTCTTTGAAAGCCTTTCTCCCTCGGCCACAGGATTGTAACTGGCGCAGCCGGACTACGGACAAGGGATTAACAATGCCCACTACGCTTTTCGTTGAAATTCTAAAAGAGGTAATGAACATGTGACGGCAGTGGTTGTGAGTGGAAAAACAGTAAATTAAGTAAAAAGTTATTGAAACATAATGACGTGCAAGTGCAAATAAAATTTTAGCCGCGATCAACGAACGGAAACAGCGACCCCCGAGTCCCCACATCCTGGGCCATAATCAGCTGCAGATTCCAGTACCTGGAATTACCGTGGACGTTGCCGGAGGCACAGAGTCCAGGAGAGACGTTTCGCCTAGGAAACCTGAGATGACAGCAGCCACCCTAGCGGAGAAGCTTCGAAATTGGGGAATAACGTTCGACGGGAACTCGGATCCGATCGCGTTCATCCAGCATCTCGAGGAGCGAGCCACTGCATACGAGGTCAACGTAGAGAAGATGCCGCAAGCCATTCCCGGACTGCTGACGGATACGGCGGAAAACTGGTTTAGGACCAGCCAACTGTTAGGAGAATCGTGGGCTAATTTCAAGAAGGCTTTTCTGGATTTCTTTTTGCCGCCGAGGTATTTTCAGCGACTTGAAGACGACATTCGCAACAGGTATCAGCGACAGGGGGAAACATTTAAGCAATATTTGGTAAATATCCGACTGTTGATGCACAGAGCGGGATACAGCCCGGAGCAGGAGTTGGACAGGATTTATGAGAATCTTCGGCAGGATTACCAACTTTCCACTAGGCGACACGAGTTCACGACGCTGGAGCAGTTGACTGTCTTAGCGGTCAACTATGAGGTCACTCTGGATCGGGATTCAGGAAACCATGCCAGGAGGCTGGCCGAGCTGCAGCCACCGAGGAGAACTGACCACGGATCGTATCCTGGAATGCCACCAAGGAACCGCCCAAATGTCGCGCCACAACCTTTACCTATACCCGCCGCTGGTATTTCAGGACAAGTTTCCCGGGTGGGAAACTTGTCAGTGGTGCCGAATTTCAGGGAAGCTTGCAGGAACTGTTCAGAATTAGGACACTATGCGAGCGGATGGCGTAGTCGTCGGGTTGTTTTCTGCTGGGAATGTGGTCGAAGAGGAGTCTGGACCCGAGAATGCTGCCAACGAAATAATCCGGGAAACGAGAGGAGTCTTCGCCAACACGGGGAACGACCGGAGACTGCCAGGAGGAATCCCCGGAATTAGGAGAAGTATTACAAGTCCAAGCCAGTAGACTCATCGCGCAAGAGCCGATTGAGGGGCAGGTATTTAGCGCGACGTTAGATACAGGAGCTAGTAGGAGTTTCGTGAGCGAAAGAGTTGTTCAACGCGTAGGCACGCCCGATAACGTACGGACGGTACGCACACAAGTCAGCCTGGCCGAGGGCTCACGCAAGGATATCACCCAGTCACTAGTAGCCACAGTCCAATTGGACCAACGTTGGGTAAAGATTCCACTCCTGGTTTTACCTTCACTTATGGAAGACGTGTTGTTAGGGCATGGATTTTCTCTGCGGTGTGTCCGCAAATTTGCAGTGTGGTCGCGAGGAAAAACAACAAATACTCAAACTATGCAAGTCATTCAAAAGACTTTTCCACAACGAAAACAACCAACTAACGTTCTCTAACGCCGTCAAACACTCTATACCAACAACAGATAATATACCGATACACACAAAATCTTACCGTTACCCATTTGTACATAAAGACGAAGTAAAAAAGCAAATTTCAAAAATGCTCGAGCAAAACATCATAAAAAACAGCCATTCCCCCTGGAGTGCACCCGTCTGGGTCGTACCTAAGAAAAGTGACGTCATAGGCGAAAAAAAGTGGCGCTTGGTAATCGATTTTCGGAAATTAAATGAGAAGACTGTCTCTGATAGATACCCTATCCCGAACATTGCCGATATACTAGATAGTCTAGGGAGGACCATGTATTTCACAACGATAGACTTAGCAAGTGGCTTTCACCAAATTCAAATGAACCCACGCGATGCGAGCAAGACGGCGTTCACCGTCGAAAATGGGCATTATGAATTCACGAGAATGCCCTTCGGTCTCAAGAACGCCCCCTGCCACGTTCCAACGCGTTATGGACAACGTTTTAGGTGACTTAGTCGGTAACGTCTGTCTCGTCTATCTCGACGATATAATAGTATTCTCACCCTCACTCCAAAAACATATAGCAGATATTAAATCTGTTTTCACAAAACTCCAAAACGCAAATCTAAAAATCCAACCAAGCAAATGTAGCTTTTAAGGAAGGAAATCGACTTCCTGGCACATATCGTAACCCAGGAAGGAGTCAAACCAAACCCACTTAAAATTCAAACCATCAAGGACTTCCCCTGCCCAAAGACAACCAGGGAAATTAAATCATTTTTAGGACTATTAGGGTATTACAGGAAATTCATAAAGGACTTTGCGAAAATAACTAAACCCATAACGAGACAGTTAAAAGGGAAGAAATCTATAATAATAGACGATGAATTTAAACAAGCATTCGAAACGTCGAAAGATCTTCTTTGTAATGATCCCATACTCATATACCCTGATTTCAATAAACCGTTCACGCTGACCACAGACGCAAGTAATTATGCTATAGGCTCTGTGTTGTCACAAGGCCCAGGTACTAATGACAGACCCATATCCTTCGCTAGCAGGACACTCTCGGACACGGAAATCCGCTATTCGACGATAGAGAAAGAAATGCTATCTATCATTTGGTCTGTAGGTCATTTCAGACCATACCTTTTCGGGCGTAGATTCAAAATAGTCACAGACCATAAGCCATTAATCTGGCTAGAAAATTTGAAAGGTCAGAATCCAAAACTACTTCGATGGAAAACAATCCTGGCCGCTTACGACTACGAAATCGTATACAAAAAAGGGTCGCAAAACGTAGTTGCTGACGCACTCAGCAGAATTGAGCCAAACTTGAACATAAACGAGGACCCACAAATTATACCAATCGCTTCGCATCCACTAAATCACTTCAATTGCCAAATAATATTCCGTATCGGATCAACAACTTTAAGACAAGTAGAAACACCATTTATCCATAAAGTAAGACATATTATCACGGAACCCGTACATACTTTCGACTATGTTACAAACACCCTTCAAACAATCCTGAAACCGAATAAAACATTCGCAATATTTGCACCAAACGATATTTTCAAAATAATAGAAGAGTCTTATAATAACTATTTCTTTGAAAATGACTTATAAAAATTTTCCGCTGCAATATATGGTTAACCGAAATTACGAATCCTCATGATCAGGAAAACGAAATTCGTGCATACCACTTTAATACCAATCATAGAGGCATAGATGAAACATATAACCATTTAAAAAGGGACATTTATTTTCCGCATTTAAAAGACATTATCACAAAAATTATAAAAAATTGCGATACCTGCCTAACCCTAAAATACGATAGACACCCCCATAAATCATTGATGCAAACCCCAACCGCCCCAGATGGACCATTGGCAGTCGTACATATAGACATATATTTCATTAACAATACTTGTAACCTCACAATTATCGATAAATTCACCAAACTAGCACAAGCCTACCCCCTTAGCAATAGGAATTCAATAAAAGTCGTCGATGCCCTATTACAATTTATAAGTCACTATGGCGCACCAAAGAAAATAATTTTCGACCAGGGCGCGGAATTTTCGGGCAATCTATTCAACGACTTCTTAAATCAATTCCAAATAACGGCTCATACAACTTCATTTCAACAATCAACGGGCAACGCTTCTGTCGAGAGACTGCACTCCACCTTAACCGAACTATACAGGATAATCTTGAACAAAAGAAAGGAAGCACGCATAGAACGCGATCATGCCCAAATACTCGCAGAAGCAGTAGCAACATATAACAATGCAATACACTCCAGCACTTCCTATACCCCTTTCGAGCTCTTCCACGGAAGAACACACATATTTAACAAAACAATAACATTCGACAATCACCATGATTACCTTAAGAAATTAAACGAATTTAGAAAAGACATATACCCAAAAGTACAGGAACATTTAAGCGGGACCACAGGAAAAAAATTGGCTAAATTAAACAAGGACAGGGAGACACCAGTCCAAGTCGATCCTAATGATAAAATATTTAGAAAAGAAATCCGTAGAAACAAGATAACACCGAGATTTTCAATACACAAAGTAGATAGAGACAAAGCAGTCACTCTCCTAACAACTAAAGGTCAAAAGTTACACAAACAAAAAATTAGAAAAATAGTTAAGAAATCAATGGAAGAAACATAAGATAGACAAGCATTATTCAATAAATATATCAAACCAAGTAACTTAAAAACCCACATTAACAAGAAACAATCTAAGATACAAAAATACATAATAATTAAACAAAATGTAACTTTAGCTTTAGATGTAACGTTTATAAACACAACACTCATGTTTAATATTAAGATATCCATAAAAAAAACTGTTAAATTCAAAATGTCGTCGGAGTTCGTGGCATACACCAACAACACGTCGCCTAATCACCCTTCTCCGATCCGGCCATTTCCCCTTATGGCCTTCTCTTCGGACTGGGGGGGGGAGGAGTTAACATGCCCACACTGGAGACAGGACCGACCCAGAGTTAACATGCCTCCTCTCTCCGGTCACACTGGAACCAATACCGAGAGTCAACATGCCCCCTATCTCTTTGGGCACACTTGGAGACGGACCTAGAAACAAGGAGGCGGTGCCAATACGAACTCGGACGAAGATATTGAAAAAATAAAGATTTGTCATTCTGCTGAATTCTTTGAAAGCCTTTCTCCCTCGGCCACAGGATTGTAGCTGGCGCAGCCGGACTACGGACAAGGGATTAACAATGCCCACTACGCTTTTCGTTGAAATTCTAAAAGAGGTAATGAACATGTGACGGCAGTGGTTGTGAGTGGTAAAACAGTAAATTAAGTAAAAAGTTATTGAAACATAATGACGTGCAAGTGCAAATAAAACAAAAGAAACAAACAAAATCAAGTTAAAATTGCTTCACAAGCGACCGTATATGTGTACATCAACCGCTGATAAGGCACCGGGATCGCTTGTGCGGGTTAATTTACAACAATATAACAAAAAAAAAATGCTGTGTGTGATGACCGTATATGTGTACATCAATCGCTGATAAGGCACCGGGATCATCCAATACACCCTAAATCATAAAATATTACCAATTAAAAGTGGAAAATGAATCAAAAAAAAAATTTTTTTTTTTTTGACATAAAACTGCTGTGTGGTGACCGTTTGTGTGTGTCGGAGAGCACTTGGTGTGCGTATTTGGGAGAGTATTGGTATACACTTGATTGTATTGGTACACTTGATTCTGACATCCGGCAACACAAATATTTTTATGAAATATCACAAGTCATGATTTATCGATTTATAAGTTATGTACAACTTATCGAGTCTCTATAGCGTCCTTTTTTTTACCATCGCTACTTTTTCTTAGTCTTGACTTCACTTTCTGCGACGCTAGTTTTCCTATTATGAAATTCAAATTAAATCTAAACAAAAACGCTAATCATCAAAGAAAACAAATAAATAATTGTGGGACTTGGTCACTGGATGTCCTAAGTGCAAGGAACGCATGTTATTAGCTGCGTGAACACCACCATAGGTATGCTTTTTGGTCATTTCAAAAGAATAGCAATTTCATCACTATGGTAATATTGCAGCCTATATTTGTTGTAGTTCTGTAGCTTTGCCGTGACGATAGACTGGCGCTGAGTTGTAATCAGAACTCGCTGCGCAAGAAGCGAATGTACATCAATCGCCGTCAAGACAACGGGATATCCGCACAGTGGTTTATAAAAATAAATGTGAGTTGTGTGATTAACGACCGAATATGTGTACAACAATCGCTGTTAAGGCACCGGATCGTTTTCATTTATCAATTTACATGAACGCAAATTTATTTAAAAAAAAAATAATAAACAGTGATACCTCAAAAACAAGTAAGCATGAATGTGTTTGTGTTACGCCGCTTGTAAAACCCTTGCGACGCTTGACGCTGAGTTCGCTTCTACACTGTTGAATTCTATTGAATTCTTTTTGCACACCACGCACTGCGAGAATAGAACCACTTAAAACAAAAAAAAAAAGCAATAAAATCAATTCTAGAAATATATTAAACATATGTATATAAAAAGAAATAAGAAAAATAAGAGAAAACGACGAAACAATCCACAAACAACTTAACGTCTACTGGTGTCACATGTTCACTAACCTCTAAAATACGCTCTATTGAATACTAATTTAATTTATGCATTACAGTCAAAGCCAAAAACAGTAGGAAACTACAAAGGTGGAAGGAAGCACAGCAGCACTGCACATACAACTAACAATAAACAACGCGAAACAAGGAAAAGAGAAAACTGCGTAACGGACACACACATACAGGTTTTCTTTTATTTTGGAAATAATACACACTAAAAAATAGATGCATAAACATAGTATCATAAAATATAATACAATAGTTTACTACATTAATATACAAACGAAAACTAAACAAACAAAAAAAAAAAACACAAAATTTTCAATATACAAATACCATAACCATACCCCAATATATAATTAATCGCGATTACTTGCAAACAAAAATACAGATTTATTCCTAACAAACGTAAATGTTAAAGAATACTACTAACACAGTTAGGGGCAGATCAGGGCTAAGAAGCGGATCTAGACTATCTGAGATAAGGGAAGCGACAGGAACAGAAGAGGAAGACCAGTCGGTTCAATCGCAAAACAATAATCCTAATCTCACCAACGCTATGGATTCCGGTAACGACACAGGGCCACTAAATTCCACCACCAACCTAAATCTACAACAACTACTAACCCTTGTACATCAACTACCAACCTACGAAGGCCCACCTGACAATCTTGATAGATTTATAGACAGAGTAGATCAGCTTCTTTTGTTAGCCTCATCGGTGGACCAAGCAACATGCGGACAGTACTTACTTGGAACTATCCGTGACAAAATTAAAGGCAGAGCAGACGAAGCGCTGAATGTCTGCGATGCACTCCTTAGTTGGGATGATATCAAAGCAAACCTCAAGTGACTATACTCTAGCAAGAAAACAGAAGAAATGCTTGTTAGAGAGCTACATAATCTTCCGGACGGACTCAGTATGGGAAAATTGTATTACTCAGCCGCAAAATAAGAAGCGAATTAATGTCACTCGCCAGAGAAGCAGACTCTAGTGGACACTCTCTTGCGGCCAAACGTGACCAATACGACAGATTCTGCCTAAATACATTCTTAGCTGGATTAAAGGACCCACTTAGGTCAGCCATTAGGAATCAAAGGCCAGAGACAATCGAGAAAGCATACGAGTACGGACAGATTGAATTAAACTTCTCTAGAAGCCTGAACAAACAACAAGAAAACCGACGACGCGACAGCACAATATACAGGAATCACCCATACGTGAGAGGACAACCAACAAATAGTGACTACAACAGTCGCTACATACCACGACAACAGAACTATAATAATGGCAAAAACGCTCATCATGTACCACGATACGATAACACCAACAATGACAATAATGGCCGCTTTATACAGAGACAACAAAATTTTAACAACAATAATAATAGACGCTTCACACGTCAACATAATTCCCACAACAATAGTAATGGTCGACAAGATAAAGAAACTCTGGGCAGAAACCCCTTCCACAATAACGACCAACCAAATCAATCCCTAAGTCACCAAAACAGAAACAACCGTAATTCAAGAGCTCCCCTATGTAACATCAACGATGATGCAAATTTTCAAATAGAAGCCTCGGGAAGCCAGTCGGCTACATAAGCAAGAAGACTCACGGATCTTCCTTGCCATTTGTTTTATTATCACCAAACTCCATGGTGTCAAATCCTCTAAAATTCCTAATAGACACTGGATTTACTTACTCTTTCATAAACCCGGAACTTATTAATGAAGATCACATCAAAAAACTAACCTCAGATATCAATATCCACACTGTTCTCAGTACATTCAAAATTCGGGAATATACAGATAAAATAAATTTCAAACAATTCAAAAAAATTAACAATTTTAAGTTCTTATTATTTAATTTCCACCCCCACTTCAATGGTCTCCTAGGCATGGATATCCTATCTAGCCTAAATGCAAGAATAAACTTTGCCGAGTCCATATTAGAAACACCAGAAACCGCCATCCCAATCCTCACAAGGGCAAACCCTGTAGACACATTACATAACCTGCCACAAAATACCAAAATGCTACTTCCGCTCCCAGTAAACTTCATGCAGGGAGACTTTATATTTGAAACTATGAATTTGGATAATCAAATATCCATAACAGGCGGTTTATACACCGCAAACGCAGGATCCGCCTATTTCGAAGTCTGCAATAACTCAGACCAGATCCAAACACTTTACCTCGAGGAACCGTTACAAGCAGAAGAGTTCTCTCCACAAACCCACCAATACTTAAACTGTATGTCCGCGGGAACAGATACAGAACGACCGGATGACCAACAATTAAAAATTCAAACGGAACACCTTAACAGCGAGGAAAAACAACAAATACTCAAACTATGCAAGTCATTCAAAAGACTTTTCCACAACGAAAACAACCAACTAACGTTCTCTAACGCCGTCAAACACTCTATACCAACAACAGATAATATACCGATACACACAAAATCTTACCGTTACCCATTTGTACATAAAGACGAAGTAAAAAAAGCAAATTTCAAAAATGCTCGAGCAAAACATCATAAAAAACAGCCATTCCCCCTGGAGTGCACCCGTCTGGGTCGTACCTAAGAAAAGTGACGTCATAGGCGAAAAAAAGTGGCGCTTGGTAATCGATTTTCGGAAATTAAATGAGAAGACTGTCTCTGATAGATACCCTATCCCGAACATTGCGGATATACTAGATAGTCTAGGGAGGACCATGTATTTCACAACGATAGACTTAGCAAGTGGCTTTCACCAAATTCAAATGAACCCACGCGATGCGAGCAAGACGGCGTTCACCGTCGAAAATGGGCATTATGAATTCACGAGAATGCCCTTCGGTCTCAAGAACGCCCCCTGCCACGTTCCAACGCGTTATGGACAACGTTTTAGGTGACTTAGTCGGTAACGTCTGTCTCGTCTATCTCGACGATATAATAGTATTCTCACCCTCACTCCAAAAACATATAGCAGATATTAAATCTGTTTTCACAAAACTCCAAAACGCAAATCTAAAAATCCAACCAAGCAAATGTAGCTTTTAAGGAAGGAAATCGACTTCCTGGCACATATCGTAACCCAGGAAGGAGTCAAACCAAACCCACTTAAAATTCAAACCATCAAGGACTTCCCCTGCCCAAAGACAACCAGGGAAATTAAATCATTTTTAGGACTATTAGGGTATTACAGGAAATTCATAAAGGACTTTGCGAAAATAACTAAACCCATAACGAGACAGTTAAAAGGGAAGAAATCTATAATAATAGACGATGAATTTAAACAAGCATTCGAAACGTCGAAAGATCTTCTTTGTAATGATCCCATACTCATATACCCTGATTTCAATAAACCGTTCACGCTGACCACAGACGCAAGTAATTATGCTATAGGCTCTGTGTTGTCACAAGGCCCAGGTACTAATGACAGACCCATATCCTTCGCTAGCAGGACACTCTCGGACACGGAAATCCGCTATTCGACGATAGAGAAAGAAATGCTATCTATCATTTGGTCTGTAGGTCATTTCAGACCATACCTTTTCGGGCGTAGATTCAAAATAGTCACAGACCATAAGCCATTAATCTGGCTAGAAAATTTGAAAGGTCAGAATCCAAAACTACTTCGATGGAAAACAATCCTGGCCGCTTACGACTACGAAATCGTATACAAAAAAGGGTCGCAAAACGTAGTTGCTGACGCACTCAGCAGAATTGAGCCAAACTTGAACATAAACGAGGACCCACAAATTATACCAATCGCTTCGCATCCACTAAATCACTTCAATTGCCAAATAATATTCCGTATCGGATCAACAACTTTAAGACAAGTAGAAACACCATTTATCCATAAAGTAAGACATATTATCACGGAACCCGTACATACTTTCGACTATGTTACAAACACCCTTCAAACAATCCTGAAACCGAATAAAACATTCGCAATATTTGCACCAAACGATATTTTCAAAATAATAGAATAATTATAATAACTATTTCTTTGAAAATGACTTATACAAAATTTTCCGCTGCAATATATGGTTAACCGAAATTACGAATCCTCATGATCAGGAAAACGAAATTCGTGCATACCACTTTAATACCAATCATAGAGGCATAGATGAAACATATAACCATTTAAAAAGGGACATTTATTTTCCGCATTTAAAAGACATTATCACAAAAATTATAAAAAATTGCGATACCTGCCTAACCCTAAAATACGATAGACACCCCCATAAATCATTGATGCAAACCCCAACCGCCCCAGATGGACCATTGGCAGTCGTACATATAGACATATATTTCATTAACAATACTTGTAACCTCACAATTATCGATAAATTCACCAAACTAGCACAAGCCTACCCCCTTAGCAATAGGAATTCAATAAAAGTCGTCGATGCCCTATTACAATTTATAAGTCACTATGGCGCACCAAAGAAAATAATTTTCGACCAGGGCGCGGAATTTTCGGGCAATCTATTCAACGACTTCTTAAATCAATTCCAAATAACGGCTCATACAACTTCATTTCAACAATCAACGGGCAACGCTTCTGTCGAGAGACTGCACTCCACCTTAACCGAACTATACAGGATAATCTTGAACAAAAGAAAGGAAGCACGCATAGAACGCGATCATGCCCAAATACTCGCAGAAGCAGTAGCAACATATAACAATGCAATACACTCCAGCACTTCCTATACCCCTTTCGAGCTCTTCCACGGAAGAACACACATATTTAACAAAACAATAACATTCGACAATCACCATGATTACCTTAAGAAATTAAACGAATTTAGAAAAGACATATACCCAAAAGTACAGGAACATTTAAGCGGGACCACAGGAAAAAAATTGGCTAAATTAAACAAGGACAGGGAGACACCAGTCCAAGTCGATCCTAATGATAAAATATTTAGAAAAGAAATCCGTAGAAACAAGATAACACCGAGATTTTCAATACACAAAGTAGATAGAGACAAAGCAGTCACTCTCCTAACAACTAAAGGTCAAAAGTTACACAAACAAAAAATTAGAAAAATAGTTAAGAAATCAATGGAAGAAACATAAGATAGACAAGCATTATTCAATAAATATATCAAACCAAGTAACTTAAAAACCCACATTAACAAGAAACAATCTACGATACAAAAATACATAATAATTAAACAAAATGTAACTTTAGCTTTAGATGTAACGTTTATAAACACAACACTCATGTTTAATATTAAGATATCCATAAAAAAAACTGTTAAATTCAAAATGTCGTCGGAGTTCGTGGCATACACCAACAACACGTCGCCTAATCACCCTTCTCCGATCCGGCCATTTCCCCTTATGGCCTTCTCTTCGGACTGGGGGGGGAGGAGTTAACATGCCCACACTGGAAACAGGACCGACCCAGAGTTAACATGCCTCCTCTCTCCGGTCACACTGGAACCAATACCGAGAGTCAACATGCCCCCTATCTCTTTGGGCACACTTGGAGACGGACCTAGGAACAAGGAGGCGGTGCCAATACGAACTCTGACGAAGATATTGAAAAAATAAAGATTTGTCATTCTGCTGAATTCTTTGAAAGCCTTTCTCCCTCGGCCACAGGATTGTAACTCGCGCTGGGCGTTAGAATTGCAGCAGTACCAATTTGACGTCACATATCGGCGCGGAAGTCAGAACGTTGTCGCGGATGCGCTGTCACGACAGCCTTTGGAGGTGATACAGATGATTCAGGAAGACAAACCCCCATGCACTTGGTACCAGCGGATGCTGAAACTCGTCCAGGACAAGTCTGGAGAATTTCCGGACTATGTATACGAGAATCAGCAGCTATATCGACATATTGGAGCACGACCCGATGATGAAGACTCGGTGCCATGGAAACTGTGCGTGGCCAAGGAACACCGCCAGCGAGTACTGTCGGAATGCCACGACCAGCCCACGGCAGGACATCTCGGAATCAGGAAGACTACCACCCGGATCGCCCAGAGGTATTACTGGCCGGGACTCTTCCGTGACGTAGCCAGGTATGTACGCAAGTGTGACACTTGCCAGCGGTTCAAAGTCAGTCAGAGTAAACCAGCGGGCAAAATGTTCACCAGGCAGATCAGTGGACCTTTCGACACTGTCTGCGCAGATTTCATCGGGCCACTTCCGCGTTCCAAGAGCGGAAACAGTATGCTTCTTGTATTCTTTGACGCTTTCTCTAAATGGGTTGAGTTGGTCCCCTTAAGGAAAGCTACTTCGGCATATCTCGAGAAATAATTTAGGAAAAGGATTCTGAATCATTTCGGGGTTCCACGCAGGTTCGTTTGTGATAACGGAACTCAATTCACTAGTCGTTCTTTTAAAGCTTTCTGTAAACAAGCGGGAATGGAGATCCAGTATACGGCACCCTATACACCGCAGCAGAACCCGACGGAGAGGGCCAATCGCACCATTAAGACTATGGTCGCCCAGTACATCCAGGATAAGCAGACGACTTGGGACGAATTGTTACCGGAGCTGAACTTGGCGATAAACAGCAGCGTTTCGGATTCGACCGGATTTAGTCCGGCCTTCATCGTTCAAGGCAGAGAGCCACGACTACGAGTTACTCCGGGACCAAGCGAAGTTCCCCGAGCACCCGTCGCGAAAGCGGAAATGCTTCGCGACGTGTTCAAGATCGTCCAGGAGAACACTCAGCGAGCTTCACTCGAACAGCGGAAGCACTACGACCTTCGAAGACGAGCATGGAGACCACAGTTAGGATCGTTAGTATTTGTCAAGCAGCATTTCTTATCCAAGGCGGCGGATAACTTTGCGGCAAAGCTGGCCCCTAAATATGAAGGGCCATATAAGGTTATCAAGTTCCTGGCACCCACGATCGAGCGTCTGCAGCATGTCCAGAGTAAACAGCGCAGAACGGCATCTCTAGGAGACTTAAAGGAATCGGTAAACGATCTGGAACCGGCGAAGCCGGAGAACGAGGAGGAAGTTAGCGGCGTGTGACCCTGAGCTTCGCAGAGAAAGACCGCAGTGGCGGTACACGGTACAGCGGCAGGAACCAGAGGTTCTGCCATCAAAAGGGTTGAGGCCCGGAAACGCCAAACATTTGGCTAAGAAAAGGGTTGAGGCCCCGAAACGCCAAACATTTGGCTACAAAAAGGGTTGCGGCCCGGAAACGCCAAACATTTGGCTACAAATAGGGTTGCGGCCCGGAAACGCCAAGCATTTGGCTAAGAAAAGGGTTGAAGCCCGGAAACGCCAAACATTTGGCTAAGAAATGACAGGCAAGTGCCGTTAATAACTAGGAGCACTGTGACAGGAGCCCAGGACTGAGACAGTGGGGGCCACTTGTTGGACGGTGCGCCTTCCCAACGTCCCCACTTCCCTGATGGGGAAACTCAATGCTCCCAGGGCCCACAGCTAACCCACACCAACTAACGTTTATTAGAAATTTGCTAAGTAGGTCCTTAGTAAGGCAAAAGTCTAATAAAACTTTGTTTTCCCACAGATATGGCATCTACAGCCACTAGGATGGAGGCGGAAGAAGATGGACGACGAACCGGTCCCATCACCCCGCCAGAACTGATCGTCATCTTCGACGACGACAATCCCGTCGAAGCTCCGCCGACTGCCACGGGTGGCAGCGCCGCAGAAGCATCTGGCCCTCGCTATGAGGCCGAGGACGACACTCTACCCACCTTGGTCCCCGGCGACAATGCCATCGCCGCATTTGGGACGGAGCCTCTCGCGTGTGTGCGCGGGAGCAGGAGTGGGAGAACCGATCCCACGAGAAGGTCACATCGGAGCCGACGCCAGCTTCAAAGCCGGCCACACCGGAGCCGAGGCCAACCCAGAGACCAAACGAGATCAGGATCTCTTTGAGTTCCCCGAAGAAGGAGGGGAATGTGAGGGGCCGATTGGCCCTCACAAATAAATAATACAACTAAATAATATAATTAAACACATATAAATAATAATATAAATAAATATAAATAGGAATAAAAATAAGTAGTAAATACGAATTAAATAAATAATAATATAATATAAACATATAATTAAATAATAATAGGATAAGAAATAATAGCAGATATGTATATATTCCCCCGGTACTAGTTTTGTAAGCGATAGGTAGTAATTAGATTAAGGCGACGGCGGCCACACGCGATAGTTTTAAAACTGCCACCACCAACCCAAGTTCGACCCGTTAGCCTGGAAGGCTACCGTACACACCGACACACGCACACCAACAACCACAGCAAAACTCACCATGATCACGCCACCCGAAAATAGGTAAGCGCCCATGAGAGCGAGAGAGAGGGAGCGACCGATCGTACGGTAAACTCCTGGAAGAAGGCAAAAAGAACTCCGCAAGAAATTTCACGAAGCGAAGCGGAGGAGAGTTCGAGATAAGCAGTGAATCGAGACGGACGTAAAACGTAGATCGGCGATCGAGTGAAAACCCAGTGTGCGGGTAAAACCTGCAAAACTTTGGGTTTTCGGAAAGCAATATTGGACAATAGGATTTGGAGCAAGAGGAGGATTTGGCAATGCCTGGCCCAGGACCAGCGGCGGGGCACAGCCATTCCACACATGGAACCAACGTGTGTGTGCGAGCGAGCGAGATGGGTGAGTGGCAGACAGTGAACCGCAACGAGGTGGCTAGAAAGTGCGTGTGTTCTTAAAATCTTTGCGAGCCCTCGATGCGGTGGTCACTAGAGAGTGCGGCCAGACCGACTCTAGAAAATGCATGTTCTTGACCTAACCTAGAAAACACTGCGAGAAATTGTGCGAGACTCGGAAATTGTTATGAAATATGAAAACATAGAACACATGGAAATAAAATAGTAAACGGAAAATATGATCTTAGAAATCATAAAATAATGTCAACGGGCAAAAACACAGAGAGAAAAATGTGGAAGTTTGTAAATATGAAATCTTAAAAATTATAAATTAGGAAATTATGAAAAAAAGGAAATAATAAAAGAAAGCGAGTGCACTAAGAGAAATATCGGAAGAACAAAAATTTAACCCTCTAATGCCAATTTCCAAAATAATGGAAGAAATTAAATGAAATAATTTGTTCTAAAGTAACTCGTGCCTTCTGAACTCGAATATGCTATTAAAAATAACGTATAAGCTTTCGTTTACCTGTAAGGTGAGAAAAAGTGAATAGGTGCCTCAAGGCACTCTTGGGCTTTTGAGAGTAAAAATATATCATTTTTTGAGATGACAAATTGTTTTATTGCTTAATATGATATTTTAAGAAACAGTTTTTATTAGCTGTGCAGCATAAATGTAAATTGCATTTAGTGCAAATGCATTGTGTCTGCGATGTTTTACAAAATTTACAACGTCGTTTTCCACTATCTCGCTCCAACCAATGAGGGAAATGGTTCGCTTGGTCAAACCGCAAGTTTGCTATAGGGTGTTTTGATTTTTCTCCATGTTTAAGTCTAAGCTGTGGCGATTGGTGAGACAGTGGAGACTGTGCTGATTGCTCTATCCGAGAGGATGGTGAGTTAATAGCCCGCACTAATTGAGAGCACGGCGATCTATATGCAGATGGACGACCTGTCATATTTTTGGATTTGTATGCCACCATACCTGCGGCCACCGCTTCTCGAAAATCTGGGAGTTCCAGCAGTTTTTTCATTTTACGCCTCTTTTTCTATTTGTATAAGCCTGTATAAAATATAAGAATTGGTGACTGCCATATCAATTAAATGATAAAAAAAAACGAGTTGCGGCATCACGAGTTTTGGCTCTTATATGATAACGGCCCATTAAACCATCCATGAGGTCTACGCCGCCCATGTGAGCATTATACTCATGAACAATTTGGGGGCAATCGATTTCAATATATTTCTTCGATTTTCTGTCGAACCGTGAAGCTTTAGATGTTCCCACACTCGGATTCTTCTTTGCAAATGGTTTAACACCCACATATGTCGAAAAAAAGCGAACGGCTTTGCTGTCTTTCCACAGGACATTTTTGTTAATTCGATTCCATATGAGCAACCTACGTACTCAATTATAGAACCTCTTGGCAATTTGGCAATGGTATCTTCGTTTGGTAGCTTGCAATTAGGGATACGATTTCCTCGAATCGTGCCAAGGCTGTAAATACATTTTGCACGTAGGTACACCATCAGAGGCAGTGAGGTATAAAAATTGTCAAAGTAAATGATGTGATTCTTAAAACTTTGAACGCTTTGTGTTAAACGCACAACAATGTTGTCCGAAGCACCAAGATCTGGGTGACCAGGCAAGATCACATTATCTCCTGCACCGCTGTATACTTCAAAGCGGTATGTGTATCCAAATGAATCACATAGTACAAATAGTTTGATACCCCACTTGTGTGGCTTGTTTGGCATGTACTGGCGTAAGTGGTGTGTCAGGATGTTCTTTAATTACTTATTTTATTTATTATATGTATTCCGTTGGTTATTATATTATGATTTGCAATGTTTCTTAGAACTATGTCTAACTATCTTGTCTTTTCTAATTATCTTTACACTTTTCACTATTGTTCTTGTTCGTCCTAATTATCGTTTCACTAAGCTCTTGTTTGTTCTTTCTTGTTTGCGTGCTCGTACCGAAGATGATCCGCTGCTCTCCGGCAGTTCTCTTTCAACCCCCGAATCATACATTGCTTCTGTTTGAGAGAGCAACCGGCTCTCTCACACAGAGCGTAACAAAATAGTGTGCCCAGAGCATACTCATCCTAATTGGCCTGCTACAACTCGGCCGTCCTGACCTTGAGATAGCCCTCTATCTCGGCCTTCCAATGTCTTACCGTATTCTTACTATTATTTAATAACTTATACAACTTATATACTAATACAATTCTAATTTTCAAATTTTTCTTGTTTTTACTAATATTTTTATTACCCACTAATTACCTACATTTATTTTCATCATGCATCCAATGCCTAATATTATTTGCCCTCCAAACCCCTTGGTATGGATTTCGAGATAATTGAAACCCGTCGATGTCTTGTGTTTATGTAGGGGGGTGGCGAGGATCCTCCGCTAAAGGATTCCAGAAAGGTCACGTGGAAAATTCCCACGGCGCAGGCGAAAAATGATGAAGTGAAAATGCGGGGGCGTCGTGGGATCGATCGGGGTGCGTCAGCTTTATTTCGCTGCATACATGAAACTAAACTAA
Source organism: Drosophila aff. chauvacae BK-2020 (assembly GCA_018903765.1). Taxonomy (NCBI): domain Eukaryota; kingdom Metazoa; phylum Arthropoda; class Insecta; order Diptera; family Drosophilidae; genus Drosophila; species Drosophila aff. chauvacae BK-2020. Next base: position 1,008,938 of record JAEIGO010000106.1, read on the forward strand.
GCTTAAACATAGAGCCGTGCTCCCGTCCGCTTTACTTCGCTAAAGCGAGAGCGGGAGATCGGCGGCGGCCGACTGCTGGATCGGATTTATCCCGAGCTCGGGGAGCGGGAGCGTCAGAGGGGCGATGCGCGGATGCGCTTGGCCAGGGAGCGGCGGAAGAGTGCAGTGGCCGAAGATGTGGAGGAGAGCATCGAGGGCGATCGCTGCCAAGACAGGTGCCGAGGAGCGGCGGAATAGTGTCGCGAAACGGCCGGAGATTGCAGCGAAGCGGAGTGCGGGCGAGCGTCGGCACGCCCGACGAACTATGCGCGGAAGCCTGAAATACGGGAGCGCAAGAGCGGCAGAGCTTTCGGAAGCTCGGTGGCCAGAGGGGGTACAATGGGCCCCTCACGTAAACAAAAATCTGTCATTTCTTAAGACTTTCCCAATAACGTATGGCCCTTTGCTTTTCGGTATTAATTTTTTGATAACTCCCGCGGTGCTATCAAAATTGTTTACCATAACATAGTCACCCTCTCTGTATTCCAAATTATTTTTCTTTTTCGCATTGTAATAATTTTCATTCCTTATTTGAGCCTTTATTTGGCATCCTTCTACCTTTCGTCTAAGTTCTTCTAAATTTTTCCTATTTTCTTCAATAATTTCATCCTCATCTTCTGATTCCACTCTAACTTCTTCCTTCTCTCCTAACTTCTCCTTTAATTTGCTGATCAGCAAAACTCGTCGTTGCACGTCCGACAAGTTAAAAAACGCCGAAATGTTTTCCCATTGAGCGATCCAGAATCGCACACACATTTCGCCTCCAAAGTTCATCAGCATTTCCTTGGCCATATTAAATTCGGGCGACAAAAATCCATAATTTTCGAATCTATTGTCTTGCCGCTCTAGCATTTCATCATAATTTTCTCTGCTGACGTCTCTGCTAACGCTGGCGTCATCGCCTGTGCCGTCGCCTCTACTCTGTCTGATCTCGAAACTTCTCCCGCGTCGCTGTTCTAAACTCTCGAAATTTCTGTCGCCTTGCTGCTCCGCATTCTCGAAGTTTTTATTGTTTTTTTGTGCCGAATTCTCCGAACCGTTGTCTCTGCCGCTGCTGCTTCTAAGTTGCGCATTTTCGTCTCCTCTGCCTCTGCTGCTTCGCTCGCCATCTCTTTCGCTCCGCTGTATATCATACGGCGAACCGTTGCTAAGCTCTCCTTCTTGATCGAACACGTCTATTGTGGCGCCACTAAGTCGCGCGCTTCTAGTTTTCGAACCAGCACTGTCGATCTGATATTGAAGATTTTTGCGAACTTTCGCTGCCATCCCGATTTCCGGATGCACTTTCACTTTATTGCAGTCTAAATTCATTTTTGTTTTGTTAAATATATATTGTATGTAGGCCGCGAAAAATTTTGCACTTTATCCCACTTCTGAGATTGTGTCAGGATGTTCTTTAATTACTTATTTTATTTATTATATGTATTCCGTTGGTTATTATATTTTGATTAACAATGTTTCTTAGAACTATGTCTAACTATCTTGTCTTTTCTAATTATCTTTACACTTTTCACTATTGTTCTTGTTCGTCCTAATTATTGTTTCACTAAGCTCTTGTTTGTTCTTTCTTGTTTGCGTGCTCGTACCGAAGATGATCCGCTGCTCTCCGGCATTTCTCTTTCAACCCCCGAATCATACATTGCCTCTGTTTGAGAGAGCAACCGGCTCTCTCACACAGAGCGTAACAAAATAGTGTGCCCAGAGCATACTCATCCTAATTGGCCTGCTACAGTGGTGCTTCATTTCTGTGCTGCAAATGTGCAAACAAATGTTCATCAACACAAAGGCGTGGTTGTTTGGGCACCGAGTCAAACTGTTGATTCAAGTAATCAATAAGATTTCGGGTACGAAACAGTGGATCGTATCCGGGTTCACCATTTTTTATGCGCTCGCTCTCATCACGCAGAGATAAATACTTTTTAATCGACTCAAATCTATGTCGAGTCATGCAATTTTTTATGGGTCCGAACGCATTTTGTCCCCAATAGCTCCTTAGATTCGGATAGCGGTAAATAGACCTATAAATCAGAATCAGAATCAGAATGTAATGATGAATGTCATCGATTGTAATTTTAAAATTATTAGAAATGTTGTCAGTTAAAGCTGCGCGCATTGTTTCATCGACAATCGATTTCATTATTTCTCCATTAAATAAATGGCAAAATAGCTGTATTGGAGTTTCCAGCTCCTTTATTTTTGCAGGAAGCGTGAAATCTCCTCGAAATGCTATATTATTTACATGCAGCTGCATAGATTGCTCCCGCCACAGAATCCTAGTTGGTTCCCTTGAAATCGATTCAAGACCTACACATAAATACATTATTAATCACTTATAAAATATAACAAATCCTAATTATATTTGCTAACCAGCAGCACTAAAGCCTCCACTATTTGGTAAGGATTCGCTTTCCGAATCTTCATAAGTTGGCAATGGTGATCGGGGCCGTTTTGTAGCCTTCTTTGGTAGGCTTAGGATCCTGGGCATTGTTAACAACATTTTCTTCATTGCCAACTATGAAAGAGACTGTATCAGCTTCCTCTAATGCATTCTTAAGAGCTTCCACCACACTAAAATCATTGTCCTCGTCGTCACTGTCCTCTTCATCCAACTGGACTGACTCAAATAGTTCCATTAGCTGCTCATCTGTCAAGTCGGATAACTTAAACTTCCGATTTGCCATTTCTTCTAATTTAAGAATTTATGTTAAGAAAAATCGTTCTATAACTCTACAGATTGCAAATAGATACTGGCAGAAAAAGCTTGCTTGGAGCCCCAAAGATGCCTCAAGGCACTTATCACTATTTCACTGCTAAAACGTATACCTATTACATATTTGCATATCTGTAATTTAATTTTAATACTAAATTAACTTACCTTTCAGTAAAATAATAATGGTTTGGTTTAGTTTTCTATTTTATTTTATATTATTAAAACAAATCGCACTTTGCTGCAGCTGAAATTTCATACGCGGCGTAACACATATTCAGCGCAAATATAAACAAAAGGTACCGTTAAAAGCTCCTGAGAGCTTTCAAAGCTTCTATACATATTCAAGCATATATTCTTAACGGCTAAAAATTATTTAAATGTAAAAAAATCTTGTATTATTTTTGGAAATGTGAATAATGTAATAAGTGCCTCAAGGCACTCTTGGGGCTTAGAGGGTTAAAAATAAATAATGATATTAAATTTAACCAATTGTGTTTAATAAATAAAAGGCCGGGAAGGCGGGAAACCACAAAAATAAAAGTAGATGAGAAACCGATCAAAGCTTAATTAAATTAAATTAAATAATTAAATAATTTAAATTAAATACCACGAGCTGGGGAAACAGCTACACTGGGAGAAAATAAACTTGGAGAAAGCGAACAAAATATAATGAAATTAAATTAAATAAATCGTGTCGAATAAAAATAAAACTAGTGGGAAATAAATAGCGAAAAATGCATGATAAGAATAAATGATGAAAATAACAAGGAAAATAATGAAACCTAGGTCAACTGAGGAAAACCCTATCCAACACATGAAATAATTTAAATTACTTCTTACGAAGTTATATCTTTTGGGGAATTCTCAAGTAAAACTGAATATATTTTGGACGGGCCAGGCACAGCCGCCCGGAGCAAATTCGCTATTATTTCTTCTTTTCCCCCTCGGTCCTTCGGCCCCAAACATGCATGAAGGCTAATTCGATCCTTCCCTCTGTCACACCCTATCAACATATTTTTTTAGTGTAACTCGGTGGCTGACAAACTCCACCCCGCGTCAGCCCACCGTCTCATATTAGTCACATTGTCCCAGATCTTTATAAATTTTCTGTAGAGAGACCCTGGCGAGACTGAGTCTCTATCCCAGCCCAGATAACTACCTCACAACCAACAAATTGTATCGCCATAAAAATTGTAAAATAATATTATAAAATACCATGTATATAGTCGATGGCCCTGAAAGCTCGTACTATATTTTATTATGTTAGTTTAGTTTTATAATCTACTCTAACATTATATAAAAATAAAAAAAAAATAAAAAATTAACAAATAGAATATAACTGAAATTGAATACTTGTTTTTGTTATGGAGAAACCATCGGGAAAATCTGGAAAATTAAAACATCGAAAGGGTTCATTTTGTCCGGAGACGGCCACATGATTTAGAGCCACTCTAGGCGTCCAAAAATTTATTTCCATCTTTTGGCCCTTCGGGGCCAACAGACTATTTTGCCCAATGTTAGTGCAAAAATTTAATACCAACCCGGTGGCTGACAACCTTCAGTCAGTCTTATCACCATCTCATCAAAGAATCTTGTCCTATATCTTTATAAATTTTCTGTAAGGCATTCTGGCATGACTGAGCTTCACCCCAGCCTAAGAACTACTTCACAGATAGCGGCCGAGCAGGAACATGGAGCTTAAGAATTTTAGATGAGAAATAATGGCCTAAACCCCCATTTGGTTAGGTTAGGTTAGAGCGGTGATAGCCGGCTCAGAGAGCCGGACCTTCCACTTGAGCCTGAGGAGGCTCTTTGTGATGCCGCATAGGCTTAGGTCGCCGTCCGATGCAGGTACTCATGGTCCGATGACAAGTACTACGTAAGAGAGGACCAACCCGATCCTTGGATGAATCGGATTATCTGCCTCGGTGATGTCTCGCTTAGCTCTGCGAGATCCACAAGGGTGGGGAAGCCCAGGTACTGCAGTCTTCGTCTTCTTAGGGCCGGACAGTGGCAGAGGAGGTGGAGGACGGTCTCCTCTTCCTCCTCATCCCTACAGCTTCTACAGAAGTCATTGTGGTGCACCGACAGCCTGGACGCATGTGTTCCAAGCAGCCAGTGACCAGTAAGAGCCCTAACGGCCAGGGCGCAGCTTTCCCTGCTTAGTGACAATAGCTCCTTTGAGCGTTTCGCTGAACGGCGTGGCCAGATCATTCTAGAGTGGCGGCAGGTGATGAGGTTTTCCCATTTCCTGTCGGCTAGGAGGTGGAAATACTCCCTACAGAGTAGTCTGCGAGTGGACAAGGGCATGTCAACTGACTCTCTCTCCGGCTGAAGAGGGGAGGTTGTACCCTGCCGGGCCAGCTCATCGGCAGCGCAGTTGCCCTCGATGTCCCTATGTCCTGGGACCCAAATGAGATGGAGGTCGTACTGCTCCGCCATCTCGTGAAGAGATCTGCAGTCGTTGATGGTCTTCGAGTTAGAAGAAATAGATTCGAGTGACTTCAGGGCGGCCTGACTGTCAGAGAAAATGCATAAGGGAGCTCTGCCCCTAGTGGGGGGAGCTGATCAAGGGCTTCTTCAATGGCGTAGACTTCCGCCTGAAAGACGCTGCAGTGGTCGGGTAGTCTAAACGAGACGTTTAATCCCAGGTGTTCAGAGTTTTGAGTTTTGAGCCATCCGTGTAAATGTGAAGGGACCCTAGGGGTCCAGGGGGTCCTAGGTTCCATTCCGTTCTGTCGGGGATGTAAACCTGGAAGGGTGTGATGGGGTGTTCAGTGGGGACACAGTAGTCAGTGTTTCCCTTAGTAAGGTGTGGAGCAGAGCCGAGGTTCGTGTGTCCGAAACTAAGTCTTCTCCACAGACCCGCGCCCTTCAGCCTTAATGCCGAGAGTGACGCGGTCATCTCTCCCAAGGGGGAAGAATGTTCACGCCAAAAGCACGCTAACTCTTCAGAGGCTGTGTGATACCGTACACTGTCTCTTTCTCCCTCTTCCACCGGATTTTCGGTCCACAGGGCTCTTAACCCGCTCTACCAAGTGGTCTTCTTGAAACCCGTTCTAATTTTCCATTACACAAGTAAAGGCGGACGTCGCGTAATACCCAGAAAGTTCTTCCGTGTATTATTTATCGAGTGTACAAGTTCAAGCCACCCCCCACCAACGAGCATTTTGCATTGAGGCGAAGGTTCGCCTTCCATAGTCGTCGGAATAACTCCTTAAGGTGCTGCGTTTGCTCCTCTAGAGTGCGCCCTATGATTATAATATCATCCAAGTATGCAAATGCGTTGGGTATGCATCTGGAATGGAGGCGGCGTTCAGTTTCCGAAAATCTACACATAATCTAATTTCTTCTGCTCTCTTGCCAACAAGTACAATTGGTGCACGGTGGGGGCTGCGTGAACCCTGCAATCGTTGCGTAATAGCTCTGCTCATCAATAATCCTCTGCATCGCTGGATTCTTTCTTTTAATTCCCTCGAATTGTGCTAATTCCTCCTCTATAAATTTATGTACTCATGGATCTAGGCCTTCCTGTTTATCCTTCTCCTTAATAACTGCCAATGCTCTTCCAGTGTCGGGTACATTTTCCGGTCTGGCTGGGGAGTAAGTTCCTGATGAGTCGCCTTGACTCGCGTTGTTGACTGTGATTGCTGTCTACATTGATGTATCCTTGTTTCCTGAGTTCGTCGAAACGGGTTGTTCTACACTGGCTTCTCATCGCGGGGTCCACAAAGACTGCTTGTCGGGACAGCTTGTATATCACGATCTGTCTCGTTGACTTGGAGTTCCGGTGCTGCGGGTTCCGTTCTAGAATTCGGCTGTGGGGTGGATTCGTTTATAGAGAGAGGGGACAGAACCGAACCGTTCCTTGTGTTATCTAAGAGAAGGGGGCTAAGTAGCAGAGTTGCGCGACTACATGAAACGGTTTTATTTTCCTTCGTCCCCTGCTATATTCTGCCTTTTCTGGCGGGCACTGAACAAATTTGCGTTATCAATTGGCTGTGTAAAAAATAAAAAAATGTTTCAGTGTAACCAAATGGGGGTTTAGGCCATTATTTCTCATCTAAAATTCTTAAGCTCCATGTTCCTGCTCGGGCGCTATCTGTGATGTAGTTCTTAGGATCCTGGGCATTGTTAACAACATTTTCTTCATTGCCAACTATGAAAGAGACTGTATCAGCTTCCTCTAATGCATTCTTAAGAGCTTCCACCACACTAAAATCATTGTCCTCGTCGTCACTGTCCTCTTCATCCAACTGGACTGACTCAAATAGTTCCATTAGCTGCTCATCTGTCAAGTCGGATAACTTAAACTTCCGATTTGCCATTTCTTCTAATTTAAGAATTTATGTTAAGAAAAATCGTTCTATAACTCTACAGATTGCAAATAGATACTGGCAGAAAAAGTTTGCTTGGAGCCCCAAAGATGCCTCAAGGCACTTATCACTATTTCACTGCTAAAACGTATACCTATTACATATTTGCATATCTGTAATTTAATTTTAATACTAAATTAACTTACCTTTCAGTAAAATAATAATGGTTTGGTTTAGTTTTCTATTTTATTTTATATTATTAAAACAAATCGCACTTTGCTGCAGCTGAAATTTCATACGCGGCGTAACACATATTCAGCGCAAATATAAACAAAAGGTACCGTTAAAAGCTCCTGAGAGCTTTCAAAGCTTCTATACATATTCAAGCATATATTCTTAACGGCTAAAAATTATTTAAATGTAAAAAAATCTTGTATTATTTTTGGAAATGTGAATAATGTAATAAGTGCCTCAAGGCACTCTTGGGGCTTAGAGGGTTAAAAATAAATATTGATATTAAATTTAACCAATTGTGTTTAATAAATAAAAGGCCGGGAAGGCGGGAAACCACAAAAATAAAAGTAGATGAGAAACCGATCAAAGCTTAATTAAATTAAATTAAATAATTAAATAATTTAAATTAAATACCACGAGCTGGGGAAACAGCTACACTGGGAGAAAATAAACTTGGAGAAAGCGAACAAAATATAATGAAATTAAATTAAATAAATCGTGTCGAATAAAAATAAAACTAGTGGGAAATAAATAGCGAAAAATGCATGATAAGAATAAATGATGAAAATAACAAGGAAAATAATGAAACCTAGGTCAACTGAGGAAAACCCTATCCAACACATGAAATAATTTAAATTACTTCTTACGAAGTTATATCTTTTGGGGAATTCTCAAGTAAAACTGAATATATTTTGGACGGGCCAGGCACAGCCGCCCGGAGCAAATTCGCTATTATTTCTTCTTTTCCCCCTCGGTCCTTCGGCCCCAAACATGCATGAAGGCTAATTCGATCCTTCCCTCTGTCACACCCTATCAACATATTTTTTTAGTGTAACTCGGTGGCTGACAAACTCCACCCCGCGTCAGCCCACCGTCTCATATTAGTCACATTGTCCCAGATCTTTATAAATTTTCTGTAGAGAGACCCTGGCGAGACTGAGTCTCTATCCCAGCCCAGATAACTACCTCACAACCAACAAATTGTATCGCCATAAAAATTGTAAAATAATATTATAAAATACCATGTATATAGTCGATGGCCCTGAAAGCTCGTACTATATTTTATTATGTTAGTTTAGTTTTATAATCTACTCTAACATTATATAAAAATAAAAAAAATAAAAAATTAACAAATAGAATATAACTGAAATTGAATACTTGTTTTTGTTATGGAGAAACCATCGGGAAAATCTGGAAAATTAAAACATCGAAAGGGTTCATTTTGTCCGGAGACGGCCACATGATTTAGAGCCACTCTAGGCGTCCAAAAATTTATTTCCATCTTTTTGGCCCTTCGGGGCCAACAGACTATTTTGCCCAATGTTAGTGCAAAAATTTAATACCAACCCGGTGGCTGACAACCTTCCTGCCGAGCAGGAACATGGAGCTTAAGAATTTTAGATGAGAAATAATGGCCTAAACCCCCATTTGGTTAGGTTAGGTTAGAGCGGTGATAGCCGGCTCAGAGAGCCGGACCTTCCACTTGAGCCTGAGGAGGCTCTTTGTGATGCCGCATAGGCTTAGGTCGCCGTCCGATGCAGGTACTCATGGTCCGATGACAAGTACTACGTAAGAGAGGACCAACCCGATCCTTGGATGAATCGGATTATCTGCCTCGGTGATGTCTCGCTTAGCTCTGCGAGATCCACAAGGGTGGGGAAGCCCAGGTACTGCAGTCTTCGTCTTCTTAGGGCCGGACAGTGGCAGAGGAGGTGGAGGACGGTCTCCTCTTCCTCCTCATCCCTACAGCTTCTACAGAAGTCATTGTGGTGCACCGACAGCCTGGACGCATGTGTTCCAAGCAGCCAGTGACCAGTAAGAGCCCTAACGGCCAGGGCGCAGCTTTCCCTGCTTAGTGACAATAGCTCCTTTGAGCGTTTCGCTGAACGGCGTGGCCAGATCATTCTAGAGTGGCGGCAGGTGATGAGGTTTTCCCATTTCCTGTCGGCTAGGAGGTGGAAATACTCCCTACAGAGTAGTCTGCGAGTGGACAAGGGCATGTCAACTGACTCTCTCTCCGGCTGAAGAGGGGAGGTTGTACCCTGCCGGGCCAGCTCATCGGCAGCGCAGTTGCCCTCGATGTCCCTATGTCCTGGGACCCAAATGAGATGGAGGTCGTACTGCTCCGCCATCTCGTGAAGAGATCTGCAGTCGTTGATGGTCTTCGAGTTAGAAGAAATAGATTCGAGTGACTTCAGGGCGGCCTGACTGTCAGAGAAAATGCATAAGGGAGCTCTGACCCTAGTGGGGGGGAGCTGATCAAGGGCTTCTTTAATGGCGTAGACTTCCGCCTGAAAGACGCTGCAGTGGTCGGGTAGTCTAAACGAGACGTTTAATCCCAGGTGTTCAGAGTTTTGAGTTTTGAGCCATCCGTGTAAATGTGAAGGGACCCTAGGGGTCCAGGGGGTCCTAGGTTCCATTCCGTTCTGTCGGGGATGTAAACCTGGAAGGGTGTGATGGGGTGTTCAGTGGGGACACAGTAGTCAGTGTTTCCCTTAGTAAGGTGTGGAGCAGAGCCGAGGTTCGTGTGTCCGAAACTAAGTCTTCTCCACAGACCCGCGCCCTTCAGCCTTAATGCCGAGAGTGACGCGGTCATCTCTCCCAAGGGGGGAAGAATGTTCACGCCAAAAGCACGCTAACTCTTCAGAGGCTGTGTGATACCGTACACTGTCTCTTTCTCCCTCTTCCACCGGATTTTCGGTCCACAGGGCTCTTAACCCGCTCTACCAAGTGGTCTTCTTGAAACCCGTTCTAATTTTCCATTACACAAGTAAAGGCGGACGTCGCGTAATACCCAGAAAGTTCTTCCGTGTATTATTTATCGAGTGTACAAGTTCAAGCCACCCCCCACCAACGAGCATTTTGCATTGAGGCGAAGGTTCGCCTTCCATAGTCGTCGGAATAACTCCTTAAGGTGCTGCGTTTGCTCCTCTAGAGTGCGCCCTATGATTATAATATCATCCAAGTATGCAAATGCGTTGGGTATGCATCTGGAATGGAGGCGGCGTTCAGTTTCCGAAAATCTACACATAATCTAATTTCTTCTGCTCTCTTGCCAACAAGTACAATTGGTGCACGGTGGGGGCTGCGTGAACCCTGCAATCGTTGCGTAATAGCTCTGCTCATCAATAATCCTCTGCATCGCTGGATTCTTTCTTTTAATTCCCTCGAATTGTGCTAATTCCTCCTCTATAAATTTATGTACTCATGGATCTAGGCCTTCCTGTTTATCCTTCTCCTTAATAACTGCCAATGCTCTTCCAGTGTCGGGTACATTTTCCGGTCTGGCTGGGGAGTAAGTTCCTGATGAGTCGCCTTGACTCGCGTTGTTGACTGTGATTGCTGTCTACATTGATGTATCCTTGTTTCCTGAGTTCGTCGAAACGGGTTGTTCTACACTGGCTTCTCATCGCGGGGTCCACAAAGACTGCTTGTCGGGACAGCTTGTATATCACGATCTGTCTCGTTGACTTGGAGTTCCGGTGCTGCGGGTTCCGTTCTAGAATTCGGCTGTGGGGTGGATTCGTTTATAGAGAGAGGGGACAGAACCGAACCGTTCCTTGTGTTATCTAAGAGAAGGGGGCTAAGTAGCAGAGTTGCGCGACTACATGAAACGGTTTTATTTTCCTTCGTCCCCTGCTATATTCTGCCTTTTCTGGCGGGCACTGAACAAATTTGCGTTATCAATTGGCTGTGTAAAAAATAAAAAAAATGTTTCAGTGTAACCAAATGGGGGTTTAGGCCATTATTTCTCATCTAAAATTCTTAAGCTCCATGTTCCTGCTCGGGCGCTATCTGTGATGTAGTTCTTAGGCTGGGGTGAAGCTCAGTCATGCCAGGATGCCTTTACAGAAAATTTATAAAGATATAGGACAAGATTCTTTGATGAGATGGTGATAAGACTGACTGAAGGTTGTCAGCCACCGGGTTGGTATTAAATTTTTGCACTAACATTGGGAAAAATAGTCTGTGGCAATAGTCTGTTGGCCCCGAAGGGCCAAAAGATGGAAATAAATCTTTGGACGCCTAGAGTGGCTCTAAATCATGTGGCCGGACAAAATGAACCCTTTCGATGTTTTAGTTTTCCAGCCTTTCCCGATGGTTTCTCTATAACAAAAACAAGTATTCAATTTCAGTTATATTCTATTTGTTAAATTTGCAATGTGTTCACGCCAGAAGGGCGTTTATTTTCCGGAGGCAGTGTGATCCAGTGCACTCGCTCTCTCTCTCCCTCTCCCACTGCTCTTTTGTGCATCGAGCTCCTAGTCCGCACTCCCCAAGCTAGTTTTAAGGCTTCTTCTTGTTAGTACTAATTTCGATACGATTCAATAAAGACCTCCAACGCACGTCGCGTATCACCCCGAAGTTCTGCCGTGTTTTACTTATCGAGTGTTCTAAGTTAAAGCCATCCCCCTCCGAACATTTGGTCCTTCGACCCGGATAATTCTATCTCCAGCAGTTCCGGTGGCTTTAACACCGCACAAGATAAGTAAACATTTTACTTTGCTGCCCTGCCGTTAATTTTTATGATTTGTTTCTAAATCCTAGTCCGATTGATCCGACACAATGGCAGCTTCCAATTCCGAATCCGATTTGTAGAATCCTAGTGTCGCAATTAATTTATATTAATTTTCCGCGAATTCAACATTCTAAAAGTCTGTGTTTAAATATATGCCATAAGCCACAGTGAAACTTTCAATTTCGAATTTCTCTTCGTTCACTGTGATCCGCTTGAATTTATTTCCACTTCTACACCTACATACATATGTCCACTTATCTACAATCGGCACCAACAATTTACGCTATAAATATTCCTATCCTGGATAATAATAGTAAATAAACATTCCAAAATCCACAAGTGTAAATTAAATATATGTACGTATGCTATAAGCCACAGTGAAACTTCTAGTTCCGAAATTCTTTTCGTTCACTGTGTTCCGCTTGCATTTACATATTTACACTCTCCGATATACGATACAGTCCACTCCACTGATCTACGATCGCCACCAGCAATTTACACAAAATTAAATTAAATATATAAACTTACAAATATTCCGGCACGGGTATTTTAATAATTTAAATAATTTAGCCCACAAATTATAAAATAATGCGACGCCCCGCGCCGCATTTCTTATTACTATTATTACTGATTACTATACTATTATACTATTACTATACTATTATTATTATTAGTCGCTTATTATGAGTATTATTATTTACGACCATCGTTATTATTGTGAATTCGGATTATTATGAATTGTTATTATTAGTAGTAATAAATAAAGGGGCGCGAGTACGCCATCTGGCAACACCCCAGCAACGATAGAGGCACCAGCCCTGAACAGCTGATAGATATCGGCCATGCTCAACGATATGGCAACCCTGGTGCCTATCGATAAGAATCGAATATCGAACGGGCAAACACAGCTGATCGCGGCCTATAAAAGGCGATGCACAACTCAGGGCAAGTCACTTCTTGCGAGCAGCCGAGCAGACAACACCTGGGTAAGTTAACAAGTAGATAATAGTAGTGGAGCAAGGCTCTTGTAGCCGAACTCCCAACAGTATCATAGACGTGGGCCAAGATTCAGCTCCTGCTAGCGGATCTTGAGGTGGACCAGGGTAGCGGGGTAAGGTTCTTGCAACCGAGCCCATGCCATAGATCAGGAAGGGGCCAAGGTTTAGCTCTTGCTAGCAGATCTTGACGGGAACAGGGTAGCGGAGTAAGGTTCCGAAACCGAACTCGAGCGTAACAGGATGAACATGGGCCAAGGTTTAGCTCTTGCTAGCAGATCGTGATCAGGAGGATAGGAATAACGGTGCGAGCTGTAACGATCCCTTTTCAAGGGCCGTACAAATTCCTTCACGTTACGCCCAACACCCGTAGATAATATTAATGAACACTAAATATTAAGGTTATAATATTAGGGACACGAAGTCCATCCACCAACTGTTAGGTCATAATTATAATATTAGGGACACGAAGTCCATCCACCATCTGTTAAGTTATAATTATAATTATAATTAGGGACACGGAGTCCATCCATTAAGGGTGGCAACCTAAGACCCCGATAGTGGAATGCGATATATCGATAAAACAAAGATCGGCGAGATGCGACCACTAAACCAGAGATCGTGGCTTTTGGTTTCCGGTTTCGGATCGAGACAGACGCGGCGTAGAGAAAAACTAAAGAATCGAAGCGAACACGCGACATCGTGACCAGAAAATAGCTCCCAGAGACGCGCGAGTGTGCAACAAAGAGCAGCGGCAGCGACAGTTCCCGCTACATCAGACAATTTCGAGACACGCGAGTGCGCGACCCGGAGATAGCGGCGACAGTCAAAACTCCCGCTGCAGCAAAACCGCAGACGGCGGAACACCAGCGGTGATAGCTTTTCCCGCTGTGCCAGGCGACGCCGTAGAACACGTAAGCCACCCGTTTCTCCCTTCCCCTTGGCCGTAGCCAGGGGCAGCGGATCCTTGACAAATAAACCGAATGCCTCTGTTCCCCCTCCCCTCCCACTGCATGCCAACCTAGGGTAGCACGCCGGGAACTTTGCGCGCTTGGATTCTCATCCGCCAAAACTCCAAAAGTCTGCACCCCTGCTTCCGCCTCATCCCGATCCTCGGCCGGCGTAAGCTGCGCAGGCCGACCGTTCCCCTGCGCTTGGTTTCGCATCCGCACCGGAACTTCGGAGCTCACGACGCTACGCCACTGGCCTGCCCATTAACCCTAGTAGCCTCCGCGTTCATCCGGAGTAGTAGAAATCCCGGAACCTTCGCGATTATCCGGAGGAGGAGGCCTGAGAAGCCCCAGTGTCCCGAGGATTCCCCTGACTTCCCCGCCCCCTCGTCCCACGAGCTTCTAGCCAGGGTTGCCAGATCGGCCGCCAGAGCTGCCTGAGTTGCCTGATCGGTTGCCTGGGTTGCCAGATCAATCGAATTAGCCAGGGTTGCCAGATCAATCAAAAATCACCAGGGTTGCCAGATCAACCGAATTCGCCAGGGTTGCCAGATCAATCAAAAATCACCAGGGTTGCCAGATCAACCAAAAATCACCAGGGTTGCCAGATCGACCAAAGTTGACAGGGTTGCCAGATCGATCAAAAATGACAGGGTTGCCAGATCGATCAAAGTTGACAGGGTTGCCAGATCGACCAAAGTTGCCAGGGTTACCAGATCGTGCAGTCGCTAGTCCCACGAGTCGTCGATCGCCAAGCCCGGCGATCACCACGTGTTACCGCGAGAGACGTCCTTGTGTTACACAACCGACTGCCGGCCGCTCAGCAGCGTGGCGACGATTCGAGAACGGCCCAACACCAACACAATAAGTTGCGATAAACGGTAGAGGATTATGCTTCAGTGCTTCTGGCGGTCTCTCCGCTCCTTCGTACAAAATTCCTAACTACAGGTTCCACCATTCTATACAAATTTCTTGTGTAGGTTCCTTGGCCGCGACTGAGATCCTACCCCGGCTATAGAAACCACCACCAATCACAAGTGGCGCCCGAACAGGGACCTGATAGGGAGAAATACCAGGAATATTACCATCTGTATACGGAGCGCGAAACCTCCAGAGTAGGGACTACAAAATCTTCGAACTAACAGTCCGCGCATCCAGAAGCAAGCCCACGTGCTTAACCGCGACATCGCCCAGTCCACGCGTACGAGTGCCAGTGCAGTGATAATTCAAAACAAGGCAACAACACCCAGAACAAAGACGCAACCCCGAAGCGGAAAGCGAGACCAGTGCCAGTGACAGTAAATCCTAGACACGAAGACACGACCATCCGAGAAGTGAAGACCAGTGAGAAGGACGCCTAGAACCAGCTGAAGGACGAGAAAGCCGAGACGCCGACCAGAAAGTGCCCGGTGAGTTCGTTCCACGTAAAATTAAGAATCCAGGGGTCTCCACACGGTGGATCTATAGCCGACTCAAGGTCGAACTGTTGTCCTTTGCCGAGGAATTCGGATTCTCTGCCGACGGCGTCGTCGACGACCTACGCCGAAACTTTGCTACGTTGGTAAAAGACTCGGAACAGACCCAAGAAGTATGGGCCCGACTCTATGACTTAGAGCAACGATATACTATACGTACCAGTAGCCCCGCGCCTCGCGATGAGGATCGAGCTGGCCCCAGCGGCCACCTCGCCAGTATAAATGCCGGGTCGAACCCCGGAACCTCCCCTCGTAATCGCAATACCCCGAATATCGTTGTCTCTGCTCCTTCTTCACTCGACACGACCCAAGAAAACTCCTCTGACCCGGGCGGCGACCGACACCGCCGCGAGTACGTATGCGTGCCGGAGAGAATCCGGAAATGGGGTCTCCAATTCGACGGTTATTCCGACCCACTTGCGTTCATAGAGCAAGTAGAGAGCCGCGCAGTATCCTACGGCATAGACCTCGGGCTCCTTCCCCGAGCCATGGCGGAACTGCTGACGTGCAGGGCTGATAAATGGTTCCAAACCAGCCGCCTGCAAGGGGCTGATTGGACCAGCTTTCGGAGAGAGTTCCTAGAGTTTTTCCTCCCGCCTAGGTACCTCCAGCGCTTGGACGACCAGATTCGGCGTCGTGAGCAGCTAGATGGAGAAACGTTCAAGGACTACATGCTAGACCTTCGGATACTCATGCGCCACGCCGGCTACAAGGAAGAACAAGAGTTGGACAGACTCTACGAAAATATCGCCCCCGAATATCAAATGTACATCCGACGCAATGAGTTCCGGACTATTGGGGAACTGGTGCGTCTGGCCACCGAGTTTGAATCCGTTAAGAAGCGGGTCCTAGGACGCAACAACAATGTCCAATTTCCTCTTAGCACGCCCGCACAGCCCGAGCATAGATTATTCATGCCAGCCATAGTTAACAGAGTGACCGCATCCGACTGCCGAATCGACGCTTGGAATGCTTGCCGGAATTGCGGAGAGCCAGGACATTTCAGCCGTGATTGTCCGAACCCCCGGCAGTATTTCTGTTGGGACTGTGGACGCCTGGAAGTCCGCACAGTCGAGTGCTGCCGGCGACCACGGCCGGGAAACGACGTGGGTCCCCACGATCGGCGGAGTCCGTCGGGGACCAACTCAGCCGAGCACCGCCAGTAATCGCACCATTGTGAATCGAGAGAGAGAGGACGACCATCGCCGCCGAAGTCGACATTGGGGGTCACGTACGGCTAGCCACAATTAACACAGGGGCCTCCAGAAGTTGTATAAGCCAGGACATCGCCGAGACAGTCGGACAACCTCACCAGTTCCGCGAAATCCGACCCAGATCACAGAGTCCACTTCGCCCGATAGCAGACACTAGCCATCCGCCACAGCCCCGACCCAGATCGCCACGGCCCCCGCCCCAGACCCACGATGCAAGACCCTCGCCACAGCCTCGACCCAGACCACCCCGCCAGATAGATGACGCAAGAGCTTCACCAACCATGACCCCCGAACCACGACTAAGCATCATCGAGCACGAGACAAGACCACGGAAAGATCAGAATACGAATAACCTGGAGATCCAACCCGGCAGAGCCATCACCCCGGCAGAGCCATCCCTCCGGCAGAGCCAACCCGGCAGTGCCAATATCCAGGCTGAGTCATCCTCCCGGCAGAGCCATCACACCGGCAGAGCCATCCCCCCAGCAGAGCCAACCCGGCAGAGCCATCACACCGGCAGAGCCATCCCCCCGGCAGAGCCATCCCCCCGGCAGAGCCATCCCCCCGGCAGAGCCAACCCGGCAGAGCCAATACCCAGGCAGAGCCAACCCGTCGGAGCCAACGCACCGGCAGAGCCACGATTCCCAGTCAATTCAACGGACCAGACAGATTAGTCACTTTCCAGTCTCCGAACGTTTTCCGAATACGTCTACCCGGCCCTCGGAAGGGGCGTCTTGCGAGCATTGGAGACCTAAAAGCGTTTCATCCTTCTTCTTCCACAGATGGACACCGACGACGATGTAGCATAGGACGACCGCCGCCGCCAAGACGCACCACCCCCACCCCAGCCTTCTCCACGCAGTGCATGGATACCACCGGCCGCCGCAGCGCGCCAGGGCTCTACCCATACTGCCTGCGCTCAACCGGGTCGTGTGAGGAAGGAGCCTATGACCCCGCGACCGAACTGGCTACAATGAGGAGGAGCTACCGACCTCACCTTGCCCAGCAACATGATGCCACCACCGACCAGTGGCCCAGGGCCGCGCACATTAGACACAGACGAACAGCCTGCACCCCAGCGAGGACCAGGCCGCAGGACTCGCCCCCATGTCGCCAAAGGGTATGATCCTGGATTTGCCAACCGGATGGGATCCCTTTGCCTCCAACTCCCATCCAGAGGAACATCTCTTTTGGCCCCCTCCGAAGTACGGAGGGGATGTAACGATCCCTTTACAAGGGCCGTACAAATTCCTTCACGTTACGCCCAACACCCGTAGATAATATTAATGAACACTAAATATTAAGGTTATAATATTAGGGACACGAAGTCCATCCACCGTCTGTTAGGTCATAATTATAATATTAGGGACACGAAGTCCATCCACCATCTGTTAAGTTATAATTATAATTATAATTAGGGACACGGAGTCCATCCATTAAGGGCACGAAGTCCCTCGAGAATACCCTTCATAAGCGCCCAGGTGGCAACCTAAGACCCCGATAGTGGAATGCGATATATCGATAAAACAAAGATCGGCGAGATGCGACCACTAAACCAGAGATCGTGGCTTTTGGTTTCCGGTTTCGGATCGAGACAGACGCGGCGTAAAGAAAAACTAAAGAATCGAAGCGAACACGCGACATCGTGACCAGAAAATAGCTCCCAGAGACGCGCGAGTGTGCAACAAAGTGCAGCGGCAGCGACGGTTCCCGCTACATCAGACAATTTCGAGACACGCGAGTGCGCGACCCGGAGATAGCGGCGACAGTCAAAACTCCCGCTGCAGCAAAACCGCAGACGGCGGAACACCAGCGGTGATAGCTTTTCCCGCTGTGCCAGGCGACGCCGTAGAACACGTAAGCCACCCGTTTCTCCCTTCCCCTTGGCCGTAGCCAGGGGCAGCGGATCCTTGACAAATAAACCGAATGCCTCTGTTCCCCCTCCCCTCCCACTGCATGCCAACCTAGGGTAGCACGCCGGGAACTTTGCGCGCTTGGATTCTCATCCGCCAAAACTCCCGATCCTCGGCCGGCGTAAGCTGCGCAGCCCGACCGTTCCCCTGCGCTTGGTTTCGCATCCGCACCGGAATTTCGGAGCTCACGACGCTACGCCACTGGCCTGCCCATTAACCCTAGTAGCCTCCGCGTTCATCCGGAGTAGTAGAAATCCCGGAACCTTCGCGATTATCCGGAGAAGGAGGCCTGAGAAGCCCCAGTGTCCCGAGGATTCCCCTGACTCCCCCGCCCCCTCGTCCCACGAGCTTCTAGCCAGGGTTGCCAGATCGGCCGCCAGAGCTGCCTGAGTTGCCTGATCGGTTGCCTGGGTTGCCAGATCAATCGAATTAGCCAGGGTTGCCAGATCAATCAAAAATCACCAGGGTTGCCAGATCAACCAAAAATCACCAGGGTTGCCAGATCGATCAGAAGTTGACAGGGTTGCCAGATCGATCAAAGTTGTCAGGGTTGCCAGATCGATCAAAGTTGACAGGGTTGCCAGATCGACCAAAGTTGCCAGGGTTGCCAGATCGTGCAGTCGCTAGTCCCACGAGTCGTCGATCGCCAAGCCCGGCGATCACCACGTGTTACCGCGAGAGACGTCCTTGTGTTACACAACCGACTGCCGGCCGCTCAGCAGCGTGGCCACGCGTCGAGAACGGCCCAACACAAACACAATAAGTTGCGATAAACGGTAGAGGATTATGCTTCAGTGCTTCTGGCGGTCTCTCCGCTCCTACGTACAAAATTCCTAACTACAGGTTCCACCCTTCTATACAAATTTCTTGTGTAGGTTCCTTGGCCGCGACTGAGATCCTACCCCGGCTATAGAAACCACGTCACAGAGCATAGGCACGACGATCGTCAGTACGACCGACCGTCACCCGGACTCGACCGTCGCGACCCGAACCGCGGCCAACCCGCTTGGGAACGCGCCTAGCCCAACACACCCGACACTCCAGGGTAATCTCACGTCGACCGCGCCAGTCGCGAAGTCGCACGACCCTACACTACAGGGTATCCACAAGCCGACCGCGCCAGTCGCGAAGTCGCACGACCCTACACTACAGGGTATCCACAAGCCGACCGCGCCAGTCGCGAAGTCGCACGACCCTACACTACAGGGTATCCACAAGCCGACCGCGCCAGTCGCGAAGTCGCACGACCCTACACTACAGGGTATCCTCAAGCCGACTACATCGCGCCAGTCGCGAAGTCGCCCGCACTACAGGGTATCCGCACGCCGACTATATCGCGAAAGCCGCGGAGTCGCAACTTCTTCCCCAGGAACAACACGATTGTAATAAATAAATAAATAAAACCGAACTTTCACCTCTCTTCTTACTGGTTACTTGTGGGAATCAGGGAAACGGCACGCACAAATTTGTGTAACTCACGACCCCGGCGAGCTAAGCCACGCAGCCCGAAAGAGGGTCGTTACAATAAATATATTTATAATAATTCATCAACGTTCGACTACAAAATTCTACAAATACAGTCCGCAGCTCCTATAAATAAATAAATATATCCCCAAAATCACGGCACAGAATCGCCGAACTTAATTATTTATTGTCTCTCCCTAGCTCTATCCTGAGCTGAGCTACATTTAAATAAACATATATATTATATATTTATTGTCATTCCTTCGCTCTATCCTGAGCGGCCTTACATGCAGGCATAGGCAACCAAAAACAAATTGCAATTACATACATATTCGATTGCAAGTCGAAGCTCCGTTTTTTGGCAATTTTTCCGCCTCTCGTTGTCTCCGCTAGTCTGCATTGGCAAACGGCGAATGCACAAACATATTCACATGCACGCATTATCTCCGAAAACAGTACCGCGACAAATACAGCAGCGGTCAACTAAATAAGTCCATATTCATAAAAATAATTTTTAAATTATTTTTCAAAACCATTCCAACTAACTAATTCAGTTAGAAATTTATTTGCGCTTCCATATCCGCATTAGTGTGACCGTATCTGTTTTCTGCTGAGTGAATATTATTCTATTAAAGTCGAACCTTCCGCATTAAAAAAAATAACATTCATAAATTAAATTCCAAATATTTTTCGATTGGTTCCTAAATTCCAATTCAGCTTCGACACATAAATATTTCGAAATATACACAGATATATATATACGACAGTAAATTTTTCTAAAATATATCCAGAATGACTTCCTGCAGTTTTAATAAATTTACGATGACCTGTGACCGTCTGAGTCACTTCGAGTCCAGAGTCTGCGATCCAGCAGCACCAAGTCCATCCAAGTACACGTGCCAAATCCATCTCGACCAAGTCCGAGCGCTATGGGATAAGGTCGAGAAAGAGTACGAAGCTTGCTCAGAGCAAATTTCAGTTGGCTTAGAGGGCACGGGGGACACCTTACCTACTCTAAAGGCAAAATACGAGTATGCCTATTTTATTTACGAAAGGGGTGCCGCAAAGCTCATGGAACAGATCGAGACGATCGTTTTTAAAACAGCTCAAATCCAAACCGTTCCGCCCCAAACTTCCTATCCGTCTGGCTATCAGCTTCCTCCGTGCGAAACAGAAGTTTTCTCGGGCGATTACATTCGGTGGCCGACTTTCCGAGACCTTTTCACAGCGGTCTATATAGACAATCCTGCGCTGACCCCTGTTGAAAAGTTGTTCTATCTATATGCCAAGACTAGTGGTGAAGCTCATTCCGTAGTTTCCAATTCGCCACTCACCAACGATGGTTTCCGCTCAGTCTGGAAAAACCTATCTGAGCGTTTCGAAAACAAGCGAGCGCTGGTGAACAGCCAACTGAAGAAGTTACTAAACATACAGTCCATTGCACAGGAATCCTCGGCAGCCTTGAAAGAGCTGCAAAATACAATTCAAACTTGCCTCACATCCCTAAATTGGTCCGGCCTTCCTACGGATAATTGGGATTGTCTCCTGGTTTATTTGTGTTCCACGAAGCTTCCAAAGCTGACGCTCTCATTGTGGGAGCAGTCCTTAACAAATAAAACCGAAATTCCAACGTGGCAAGAACTTGATTCATTCCTGACTGAGCGCCATAGAACTCTTAGAAACTATAGATTCTATCCAACATCCTAAGTTGCGCCTCCATCCGTCAGAACCGACACCCTCCGACGTGTCGCCACGAATACTGAAATCCTTCAGTACGAGGATCGTTCCGATATCCAAAAGATGCGATGTATGTTCCAAAGAGAACCATCCAGTGCGTTTATGTCCACGCTTCCTTCAGATGACGACAGAGGATCGTACATCTTATATCCAGAAGAAGCGTTTGTGCTTAAATTGCTTTGCAAGCGGTCATCAACTCCGTAATTGCACAAGCGCCCACAAGTGCTTCAAGTGTCACGGTCGGCATCAAACTTTGTTGCATCCAAGCAACTGCTCCTCCAGTGAACCGACTGCTCCTGATACTGCTTCTGATCCGATCCAAAGAATTGCCTCGTTCTCCACACGAGTGACAACAGCTCCTGAGTCTTCCAATTACTGGGTTCCGTACAACGAGATGAAATGCAGACGTTCCCGAGGTATTTTATCCTACCCATGCCGAGTCTGCCAAGGGAACCATCCTCTTCGGAAGTGCCACCGTTTTCTTCGGCTTATCGCGGAGAAACGGCTCCAAGCAGTCATCGAGAAGAAATACTGCGTCAATTGCCTCGCCCATCACCATTCCACTGGATCTTGCCGCAGTGACGACCGATGCCAGTCGTGTGGCCAGGATCACCACACACTTCTCCACGTCCACGAGCGCTCAGCGTACCCAACGCTTTCCCGAGCAAAGGCCTCCTGTAATATTCCTACAGCGTATCCTCGCTAAGGGGGCCTCGAAGGTTTTCTTCTTATAATTTTGCTGCGTATCCTCGCAAGGGGGGGAGAATGTTCACGCCAGAAGGGCGTTTATTTTCCGGAGGCAGTGTGATCCAGTGCACTCGCTCTCTCTCTCCCGCTCCCACTGCACTTTTGTGCATCGAGCTCCTAGTCCGCTCTCCCCAAGTTAGTTTTAAGGCTTCTTCTTGTTAGTACTAATTTCGATACGATTCAATAAAGACCTCCAACGCACGTCGCGTAACACCCCGAAGTTCTGCCGTGTTTTACTTATCGAGTATTCTAGGTTAAAGCCATCCCCCTGCGAACACAATGTTTAAATAATATGATGATAAAAGTGTGAATTTGTTCCATGTAAGGACATTGTAATCTATTGTTATAAAAAATATATCATAAAATATGACTTATAGTGTTTTAAACCAAGACCTTGAATAAGAAGGCTGGTTGCGTTGAGTTCTCTTAAGAAACTGATTTTATTAATATTAATTGTGTCCTTATATAGCTAACATTGAAATTCTAATTACATAAAGGCCAACGCAGTGGCCATATACTTCCCAACCGTGGGAAGTGCTTACCGTGAGAGCTGGCAAATTTTCCTGCTCACACGGCGTTTTGTTTCATATAAATTTATATTTATTTCGAATTATTGGAGTTGTTTTTGTTCATGTGTGAACATATAGTTTATTCAAATTATTGTGATTGCATTTTAACATAGAATAAATGTCATTAATTTGATTATGTGCTAATAGATTTATATGACTACAGAGCGTTATTTTTCGGAATTATATATTGGCATAATTATCATTGATTTTTGTGTCTTGAAACACGGACAAAGGAGTCTCTCACATCTTTTTTGGTTGTCTTTTTTTGTTATTACGAGGGGCGCAGCCATGTGCTGTACGACACGATTGCGTTCTAGCTAGACGCGCGAGAAGGAAAATATAGGAAAGAACGAGGAAAGTTAGGTTTAGGTTCATGCTACATTACGAGCTAATTCTACTAGCAATACAGTTTTAAGGCGAGGGAGGCTCTCAGGTCCCTCTATAAAGTTAACAAGTCGGTTGTAATCGGCACATAAGACCCTAAAAGGTTCATGTGCCTCAAACTCCCTTTTAGTTATTTATTGCTAAGGTGATAAAGGTTCTAGATGTTAGTCGAGGAACGTTAAAGTTGAGCTGTCCTAGCAAGTAGGGGCTCTCTACTTCACCGTGAATTAGCTTGTGTAGACGACACCAAGCATCTTTCTACGGTTAGCTAGGGAAGGTAGGTTCATTAATAGAAGCCTACTAGAGTAAGACGGTAATCTTAGGTCGGCATCACAGGGTAAGCCACGCAGTACGAGAAGCAGAACATTTTTTTGAACAGCCAATGAGGACTCCAAACGCAAGAACCATATTCCAAAATAGGACGAACTAATGAAGTAAGAAGAGTCTTATTTACGCAAGGGGAATCGAATTCTTTCGACCACCTTTTAATAAATCCAAGCATGCCTTTGGCCTTGTTACCAATGCAAGAAATATGTTCTGAAAACGAAAGCTACACGGATCTACACGGACATCTATCTAGATCGTCACAACAGTTATTCTTTCCAATGCACATTCATAAAGCGAATATGTCGCATACTGGGGGTGACACGTGAAAATGTCATCAGTTTGCATTTTGAGCTGTTGAGATTTAATACACCATGCCTGGAAGTTGTCAAGATCGGATTGTAAGTCTGACTGGCATGAGCTGTCCTTATACTGCACGCACAGTTTGACATTGTTTGGTAGAACTAGAGGAAGGTCATTGATAACTTTTCCTAGAATGAATTAATTTCATGAATAATTCTTGAAAGATGTCCCACTCTTTGGAATCGCCGCCAAATGTGGGTAACTCAATATTAGGTAGGGTATATATAGGGTATATATTTCGACAACTTTTATACGTCCGTGTCTTCGTTGGTGTACTAAAGGTATGTGTAGCCTTGGTACAGTACGCCCCAATCGTATACCCAATTCAAAGCTGAATTGTAATAATATTATCAAGGAAAAGCCTAGAGGATTTTCGACGGAATTTGTTGGCTCTTCCTATGGAGTCACTATTATTAAAGTATTGTGGAAAGACAGCAAAGCCGTTCGATTGCTATCTACATACGTTGGTGTTCAGCCATTTGAAAGAGCAATCGAAAGTGGAATTCAACATTCTAAAAGTGTGTGTTTAAATATATGCCATAAGCCACAGTGAAACTTTCAATTTCGAATTTCTCTTCGTTCACTGTGATCCGCTTGCATTTATTTCCACTTCTACACCAACATACATATGTCCACTTATCTACAGTCGGCACCAACAATTTACGCTATAAATATTCCTATCCTGTATAATAAAAGAGCAATCGAAAGTGGAATCGCAAAAACAGATCGATATGTTCGAAAATCTAAAAAACACGAGAAATTGACTGCCCACAAATTATTAGAGAATACAACTCACACATGGGCGGTGTAGACTTGATGGATGGATTAATCGGCCGCTACCACATTAGAGCCACGACTAGAGATTCTGCGACACGTATTTTTTACCATTTGGTGGATATGGCTGCAACAAATGAATATATTTTGTACAGGCGTATATCAAATAATGAAAAAGAAAACCCTAAAAACGTTTTCAATCTTCGTCCCAGGAGTGAAGCATCGCGATCTCCATCTCTTCATAGACTTGGGCAACAAAGTCCCTCCGTGTCGTCTTCTCCACCAGCTAGACTTAAAATTGGTGCAAAGTCAAATCATCCTATAGCAGACTTGCGTTTGGATCTCCAGGATCATTTTCCTATTTGGCTAAGTCGAGATGGCGGGAAAAGATGGTGCAAGAATTGCAAAAACTCCCAAACCCAATGCATTTGCAAAAAATGCAATCTTCACCTTTGTTGCAATGCCAACAAGAATTGTTTTTTTGATTATCATAATAAAAAATGATATTTTATGAAAAAGCACTTATATTAAAGCACTTACATTTTATGTAAGCACTTATAAAAAATGAGTTTGATTTTTTCACTCTAAGCCCCAAGAGTGCCTTGAGGCACTCATTCATATTTTCTAGCCTGGCAGGTAAACGGTCGGCGGGGCTGCGCCCCTCGGTCGGTTGGGCGGGAGGTGGGCGTGGGACTCGCGCGAAAAATTATTTGGATATTTTTTATTTAGAATTGAAGAAAATAGCCTTAGAGGGATAAAATATATCTTATCTGGCGTCTCGGGTTTTTCGTTGCTGCCGTCGTCGCCGTTGTTGCCGTCGGTGCCACCGTCGCCGTCGCCGTCGCCGCGGTTTACGTTGTTGCTGTCGCCGTTGCCGTCCTGAAGGTACGACGAAAAATTTTCAGCTTCAGAGAAGTTCTTCGTCGTAGCTTTGTTGTTCTATCTCTGCCTCTATAAGAGGTTTCGTATTGCCTGTCCCTTTTTTTTTTATGCGGGGCTATATTGTCACAATTTGCAATTATGCACTTTTAGTCGTATTAAAAAGGTTTTTTTTTTTAATTGCTGCCGCTCTTTTATGCGGACTTAACTGCACTTTAACAAAATTATTTTTGTTTTTTAATTATTGGCTGCCGCTCTTTTATGCGGACTTAACTGCACTTTAACAAAATTATTTTTGTTTTTTAATTATTGGCTGCCGCTATTTTATGCGGGCCTAAATACACTTTTAAAAAATTATTTGAGTTTTTTATGTATTGGCTGCCGCTTTTTTTATACGGGCCTAAATGCACTTTTAAAAAATTATTTTAGTTTTTTATGTATTGGCTGCCGCTATTTTATGCGGGCCTAAGTGCACTTTTTAAAAAAATTTTTTAGTTTGGCTGCCACTATTTTATGCGCGCCTAAATGCACTTTTAAAAAATTATTTTAGTTTGGCTGCCGCTATTTTATGCGGGCCTAATTGCACTTTTAAAAAATTATTATTTTTTATTTTAAAACATAAAAGATTTGTAATCTTTTTGTTGTTTGGTTTATACTCTGTCCCTTACCATAGGGGGGGAAACAAGAGTAGCCTTTTAGTTAGGAGCTGATTTAATCCTTAATCTTATTAGCACTGGTGGGGGAAGATTTCAGGATGTCTCGAAGGACCATTTGTTTTAAACCAAGACCTTGAATAAGAAGGCTGGTTGCGTTGAGTTCTCTTAAGAAACTGATTTTATTAATATTAATTCTGTCCTTATATAGCTAACATTGAAATTCTAATTACATAAAGGCCAACGCAGTGGCTATATACTTCCCAACCGTGGGAAGTGCTTACCGCGAGAGCTGGCAAATTTTCCTGCTCACACGGCGTTTTGTTTCATATAAATTTATATTTATTTCGAATTATTGGAGTTGTTTTTGTTCATGTGTGAACATATAGTTTATTCAAATTATTGTGATTGCATTTTAACATAGAATAAATGTCATTAATTTGATTATGTGCTGATAGATTTATATGACTACAGAGCGTTATTTTTCGGAATTATATATTGGCATAATTATCATTGATTTTTGTGTCTTGAAACACGGACAAAGGAGTCTCCCACATCTTTTTTGTTTGTCTTTTTTTTTATTATTACGAGGGGCGCAGCCGTGTGACGTACGGCACGATCGCACTCTAGCTAGACGCGCGAGAAGGAAAATATAGGAAAGAACGAGGAAAGTTAGGTTTAGGTTCATGCAACATTACGAGCTAATTCTACTAGCAATACAGTTTTAAGGCGAGGGAGACTCCCAGGTCCCTCTATAAAGTTAAACAGTCGGTTGTAATCGGCACATAAGACCCTAAAAGGTTCATGTGCCTCAAACTCAATGCAAACGAAAGCTTAGGATCTACACGGACATCTATCTAGATCGTCAACAACAGTTATTCTTTCCAATGCACATTCATAAAGCGAATATGTCGCATACTGGGGGTGACACGTGAAAATGTCATCAGTTTGCATTTTGAGCTGTTAAGATTTAATACACCATGCCTGAAAGTTGTCAAGATCGGATTGTAAGTCTGACTGGCATGAGCTGTCCTTATACTGCACGTACAGTTTGACATTGTCTGCGTACATAAGTACCCTAGAGTTGGGTAGAACTAGAGGAAGGTCATTGATAAATAAGCTGAATAGCAGCGGGCCAAGATGGCTGCCTTGTGGGACGCAAGAAGTGACATTGAGGGAGTTGGAAAGAGCATTCTTAAACAGAACCTTTTGAGTCCTGTAAGTCAAATAACTCTGAACCCACTTAAGAAGATCGGTAGGAAAACCTATTAAATCGAGCTTCCTTACAAGAAGAAAATTATTAACCGAGTCAAAGGCCTTACTAAAGTCTGTGTAAATCACATCGGTCAGAAATTTGTAGTGGTAGATCTTCGTCTTATAAATCCATGCTGACGTGGAGAAATTACGGATCTTCACAAGTGCTGCAGGTGAAAAGTAATTATATTCTGGAAGAGTTTTCGAATTGCCGACAACTATGAGATTCCTCTGTAGTTACCAGAATCCGACTTGCTCCCTTTTTTATGGAGAGGAATAATAAATGATTTCTTTAAAATACATAAGAGGAAACTATGGATATGGTTAATAATTTGAGAAGGAGGTTACACAGAGCCTTGGCACAATACCTGAGTACACAGCCCGGTATTCCATCGGGACCTGGAGCATATAGTTGGACGTTGATGCACTAAGAAAACAGCGAACCTTTTTGGATAAACAATCAGATTCATTCTTTACAACCGTTTCCGTATCGATAGTCACTTCGAACGTTGGATGGTAAGGATCTTCAGGTAGCGTCAATGGAGGAACTCTAACTAAGTCAACACCTAGAGGATCAGAGACGAAACAAAGATCCGATAAGCGGTATAAGGAACTCAGGACATGGTTAACTTGAGACAATGATATGTCAAGCAGGCCATCATTAAGGTCATGCTGTTCCACAGTCATTTGACACACCATCAGACGACCAACGAGCTCCAGGTATATTGAAGTCCCCTAGAGTTACGAGTTGGTCTCGATCTGAAAGCCTGTTGGAAACGGCCTGAATTGCCGAAAGGTGTTTCCAATAAATAGGCTCCTCAGCCGAAGGTAAAACATAAGAATTAGTTATATAAATAAAACTACCTGGAAAGGAAAGTTTTACACAAATAAATTCGATATCGATGACATATTCAAGGGCAACAAGTTCGGAGATAAGGGAGGAGTCAACGGCGATTACAACTCCATATCCACGTTGGACAAGTCGGTCTACCCTGTAAATTATCTTTGGCTTTAACCAGGTATCGGTAAACACATTTACCTGGGATACAAAAGAAAAGCTGTCAGAATACAATTTCGAGAGTTTGCTGCGTAAGCCTATCCGATAGGAAAGTTGGAAGGAAGTAGTTAGTTTTTTAGGACTGATGGTGTTGAGCTGTTCTTTGCGGTGGTCCTTGCGGTTTTACATTATCGGCTTGGGTTTTGCATTGAATATAGGCAAGAACATCTTCCGATGTGAGGTCAGGGGCAAGCCGCGAAACAAATATTGTTTTCGACGGTGGAACAGCTACAAGGGTCTTTGGT
Source organism: Drosophila aff. chauvacae BK-2020 (assembly GCA_018903765.1). NCBI lineage: Eukaryota > Metazoa > Arthropoda > Insecta > Diptera > Drosophilidae > Drosophila > Drosophila aff. chauvacae BK-2020. The sequence goes on from JAEIGO010000106.1 coordinate 1,037,753, forward strand.
AACACTATGTTACCAACAGCCGGTACTCTGGATTTTTTTTCGTACTGGGCAGTCTGCGGAGTTCAAGTTTGGGACACCGCAGCGGACACAACGGAATTTACTGGAGGACCAGTTGCCATTTCCACCCCTGCACATTCGATTACCGAATCTAATACCGGTCCCGATCTCAAGACCTTTGGGCTTGGTATCGTGGTCGATGGCTGTGAAGAAGGGGTGATCCCGATGATAGGTTGCTGGGATTCACTTAGTTGCTGATGACCAGCAACCGATTTTTTGCGCTTTGACGACTCGTTTAATAGCTTCAGACTATTAAACTGAGCGTCTAATGCAGCCCAGTAGAACTGCGCACTAGTTCGTAGGTGGTGAAATAAGTACTTACAAACAGACTACCTCTACTTACTTTACTAACCCTAAGCAATGTGTTTTATCATTTCCACTTTTGTATGAAATGTCCGCATATAGGGTCAATCGCCACCACATCGATTACAATAAGGTTGATGAAAAGGCTACCCATCTAAGGGTTAGTGAAAAAAGTACCCATGACTAGAGTACCTACACTGGTACCCATTATAGGGTTAGTGAAAAAAGTACCCATGTAAGGGTTGGTGAAAAGAGTACCCATGTCTAGATTACATACATTGGTACCCATGATAGGGTTAGTGAAATGAGTACCCATGACTAGAGTACCTACACTGGTACCCATCTCAGTGCTGGTGAAAAAAGTACCCATGACTAGAGTACCTACATTGGTACCCATTATAGGGTTAGTGAAAAAAGTACCCATGTAAGGGTTGGTGAAAAGAGTACCCATGACTAGATTACCTACATTGGTACCCATGATACGGTTAGTAAAAAGAGTACACATGCTAGATTTAATATATTTATTTAATGTTATATTTTTCAACAAATTTTAAAAAAATCATTCCAATTTGGCCTCCTCCTTTTGTTTGCTTATGCTGGTATTTTTGAAATGCCGCTTTTTTTGCAATTGCATGGCCTTGCGAAGTTGGTCCTCCGCTGGACCACCATCATTTAAATTGTTGATTGCATCTGAAAATAAAGTTAAGATGTTGATTGTGACAAAGTGCAATTACAATGTATTCAATAATATTTACCAAGCAAGGCTCTATAAAAAAAAACGTGGCTTTTTAATGCAATTTTGCCTTGAACCCCATCAACATTATGGGCCAAAACAACAGTATTTGCCAAAATATTTTTTAAATTTTTGGATATTCCTCCAGGCATCATTAAGGTCTTCATAGCATCGATCTATACAAAATAAAGAGTAATTATAGTTCGTCAATAAATTTAAAAAAAATAAAATAAATACTTACGTAAAGCTCTTTGTTTGTTTCCGTAATCTCCTGATTGATTTGTTCTAATTTTTCCACTGTCTGGATCGGAAATTTTTTCATTACTTGTTGGCCCAGGCTTTGTTGCTTTCCCATGCTCTTAATTGTTGCTGTTTGGTCCGCGACTGCTTCAAGAAGGACACTTTGGCCAACTAAGATAAATAAAATTAAGATTATATAATCACTTAATTATTTATCAAGGGCCACTTAAATCTTGTACCTTTTAAAGAATGAACTTCTTGCAAAAGATCGTCAAATTTTTCTTGCATCGTTTTTGTCTCCGCTGAAAAAATATTTTGTAAATATTTATATTATGAATTATGAATATGAATTTATTGCAGAGCATTTACCACGTGAAGACCGAACTTGTTCAGTGAGTTCCGAAATTTTTTGTTCTAGGCTTTTGTTGGAACCGGAGGATCCACAGTTGCTACATTTTTGTTCTGAAATTGGAGTTTTAATTAGTTTAATTTTTTAAATATAATTATATTTTGACTTACGGGTGTTTTCAAACTCCAGTCGCTTTATTTTTCTCTTCGGACTGACTGGCATATTTACGTTGATCTTAATTAAATTAAAAAAAAATTGTGCGGTTTTGTAGTGTTATTTAAAAGATGGGCATCCATTTAAATATCGATTTGATGAAGAAACGGCATTATTATCAAATCATCTTGAAAAGGTATTACTACCGCCTTGCAAATCAATTGGCTTGTATTGAAAATTTCCACATCCGGCGAAGGCTCGGCATCTACGAGGTAAATACCGATGTCACAGGAGTTAATTGGTTGAGTATAAAAATTACGTAGATTCCTGAATCGTCTTGATTTAAATTGTCCTTCAGAACCTTGTATAACTGACACAATAAGTACCGGAATGTCTCCTTCAATATAACAGTAATTATTAGGTGGCTTTTGTGTTAATGTTGCTCCTTTAAATAATATAAATTTTTGGCTTTTACAGGAGGTAAGATGGTTAAATACACCTCTTCGTCTATTCTCCTTCGAATTTGCTCTAAAATTTTGGTTGGCTTTCGGACGTAACTTTTTAGACGTTGTAAATAATTTTCAAAAGCATATGCAGAGCCCTTTACTGGATCACCCACCTGCTCCACCGTTTGTTGTATATGCAGCAAATTGTGAATATTATATGAAACACTATTCTCACCAAATATTATTGGAAAATTTTCAACAAAAAGCTGCAACATGCGCTGACAGGTTATTAAATTTGATTTTCTATGGAATGGACTGCAAAGCATCGTATAGGCGCAATGCAATAGCATAAATAAATAGTATTGGTCTTCCGATAATTCATTCCAGAATATAGTACAAATTGCCTGAATTCTGTAGCTTTCCATCTTGAAAGTTCATATAAAGCCCTTGGTTTCCTTGCAAATTCTTTGGGCATTTTTTTATGTAGTGAAATTAATTTTTGGGATATATTATTTTTTTTCGTATTTGTCAATTTATCACAAGTTTTGTTGGATATTAATCTAATAAGAAATTTACGCATGACTCCCAAATCGATTAAGTGCATCAAGTCCAATGGAATTTGGGTAACCATTTTAACATCCAAGGTTTCAAAAGGTGTCATTTTTGTCAAGTATTGTGTTTTGTGGTGGTCAGAATATTTTCTATTTTTAAAATCGTCGTCTGTAATTATTTCTCCACACTCGGTTTTATATGTTAAAATACCATTAATTTTCCTTCCCACTTGATTACATTTTGAACATCCATGCGATGAAGTGTGACCTGGGGCATCACAAACAATAGCCCTGAGTTTCATGTTAATAATCTTATCGTCGGTCTCGATTCCATGTAGAAATATATTCTTTAATTCAGAGATAAATGGGTCAAGAAATTCTTCGCAACTAGGTTTTGATTTACCCAAAAATATTCCAACAGGCACTACCGGTGAATTTTCAATATTTGTCAATTTTATTAAAATTGGCCAAAATTGTGCACTCGAACTTTTGAACAGCGGTAAACCATCAATGTTTATGTCAAAAATAATGGTATCATTATCAATATCTTGAATCACAATTTTATTTATTTGATTCTTAATGCCAATGTGCAAATAACTCCCACCGTCGATTTTTGTTATTTCAGTTTTTTCTGTCGACTTGTATTTGTAAAATGGCGAAACTTCTACATTATTTTTTTTGAATATACGCACTAAGTCAACTGCGCAGGCTCGTGTTGGCCTATGTTTTAAGAACCAATTTTTTAAGTCAACATTTAAATTCTCACTATTGTTGTCCACTTTATTGTTGTGTTTATGGTCACTTGTATTCACATTTTCAATATTTTCGATAATTTCCATCTCTACATCATTATTTTCACAAAGCACATTCTGATTTGCAAGAGCAAGACTTAACTTTTCTTGATATTGTCTTTTCAATTGCTGTTTCAGCCTTCTTTTATGCCTTTCACTGAACATCTTAATAAATTAATTTATCTTACCACCGTCACAATTTTTTTTAAATTTCTTTCCACACCTTTACACTTTGAGCACGTTGAACAACTGCAAATAATTTTCGAATTTGTTCAAACACTATACTTAATGACAATCAAAACAAACGGTACTTGATTCACATATTTTGTTTAACTTTAGAATTTTTAAAAACCACCTTAAATTTCCCTCTAAAGTTACAGGGGATGTCCGACAGATGGTGCTGGCTACTTCATTTAAAAATATTAAATATATAACGTATAAATATAGCGCCACCAAGGTTTAATGGGGAGAGGTTCCTGTAAAGCGCACCAGGCGGCAGAATCTGGAATAAGTCAAAGTGGACGAGGTGGTTCGAAGTTCGTTTACCTTAGGGTCAATCTAGTAGGTACCCATATGGTAACTAGCAAAGAAATTAGTTTGGTGGTTCGAAGTTCGTTTACCTGAGGGTCAATCCAGTAGGTACCCATATGGTAACTAGCAATGAATTTAGTTAGGTGGTTCGAAGTTCGTTTACCTTAGGGTCAATCTAGTAGGTACCCATATGGTAACTAGCAAAGAAATTAGTTTGGTGGTTCGACGCTCGTTTACCATAGGGCTACCTACCGAACCAGTCATGTATGGGCTAGTGGAGTAAGTAGTGCAACATGGTCTATTGCCACCAGCAGTACTACAGGGAGTGAACAGATCATTAGCCTTGCGAAAATTGACCGTGAGCTCACTAAATTCATTTCTGGTCTGCCGCATGAAGGAATTCATTTCCTTCTCAACCTCTCGACAGGACTGGCAACAATAATGTAATCCCATTTTACTGGAAATTACATCCGCAATACGGCCAGACAATTCGACACACTTAGCGTGTACGACCGTATCACAAAGCGGGAGAGTGAGAGCGATAAGGAAATAGCGAGGGCGAGAGAGCTTAGAACCGTTTAGCTGCAGCTAAACACCAACGGAACGTAAGCGGGGAGAAGAGGGATAGGCACAAAAGAGAAAACCGTCTTAGCACAAAAACTAAAAGTGTAATTAAATACAAATTAAACACGAAAAAAGCTCATGCACACGCGGTAGCAAACGGCTGAAGTTAAGTGAGAAGTTTTGTTATGATGTTATAACCCCGTTGGTTTAAAAAGCAAAACAACACAATATTCGGAGCGAAAAACAAAAACACGACCGATCACTATGAAGAGAATAGCCGAACTGCACATAGGTGCAAGTTATTGGGAATAAACCTAATACATTAACTTGACGAATAATGGGATTCGTTTTTTTAAACTATTTATAGTTATGTATAATAATATTTATATTATTTATGCCTCTAACTGGAACGTACCATGAGCATATAGGCTGTGACCCGAAAGATGGTGAACTCTACTTGATCAGGTTGAAGTCAGGGGAAACCCAGATGGAAGACCAAATCAGTTCTGACGTGCAAATCGATTGTCAGAATTGAGTATAGGGGCGAAAGAAAAATCAAACCATCTAGTAGCTGGTTCCATCCGAAGTTTCCCTCAGCATAGCTGCTGCATTTTAATATTATATAAAGTAATCTATCTGATAAAGCGAATGATTAGAGTCCTTAGACTGACGGCAGAGTGCGAGCGAGAAGCGAAGCGAAGCGATAATATTGGGCGAGAACGAGCGATAAACCACTTCATGTATTTTTATATGAAATCGCTAGGAAGATGTCAGAGTGAAAGCTAAGCGAGTAGCGAGTTCAAGCGATAAAGTGAGAGACAAGCGAGCGAGCAGTTTCCAACCTGCTTTATCGCTTCAACTCGCTCAGAACGTACGATTTTTGTTTTGTTTTTTGACATTCTGTACTTTGTTTACTTTTCATTTTCAATGCTCGCACTGTTTTTGTTTTGACTTTTGACATTAATAACTAAACTAACTAAATTTTAACAATGTAGATCGATTCTCGCTTCGCTTTCACTCCGACATCTTCTCGCTTTGCTCATAGCTTCTCGCTTCGCTTCGCTTTGCTTCGCTTCTCGCTCGCACTCTGCCGTCAGCCTTAGGGTTGAAACGATCTTAACCTATTCTCAAACTTTAAATGGGTAAGAACCTTATCTTTCTTGATATGAAGTTTAAGGTTATGATATAATGTGCCCAGTGGGCCACTTTTGGTAAGCAGAACTGGCGCTGTTGGATGAACCAAACGTAATGTTACGATGCCCAAATTAACAACTCATGCAGATACTATGAAAGGCGTTGGCTGCTTAAAACAGCAGGACGGTGATCATTTAAGTCGAAATCCGCTAAGGACAACTCACCTGCCAAAGCAACTAGCCCTTAAAATGGATGGCGCTTAAGTTGTATACCTATACATTACCGCTAAAGTAGATGATTTATATTGTGAGGAGTGCCTCACCCCTACCATGTAAATATTATGTACATATATATATATAGTTAAGTCAGTCATAAGGTAGTTTTAAGTGTCATAGAAAGACCCACGAAGGGCATCTGTAACATAGCTAGGAGTTAGGGAAAACCAGACACCCGCCAACAACATCGACAGCCAGTCGGGCATCACTGGCACCACCACGACGACGCCTCATCAATGGCCACATACGCCAGCAACACATGCCCGCATCACACGCCCGCAATATCGCGAGCACACGCCCGCAACACACGCTAACAACGGCCAGCAACATTGCGAGCACACACGCCCGCAACATCGACCCGAGACATCGCAAGCAGACACCAGCAACATCGCCTCTCGGAGAGAGAGAGCCCCACCGCAACATGGCCGAAGAGCCCACCACCACACAGACAGAGGACAGAGAAAGAGCAACCCGAAAGCTCAAGAAGAGAGAGCCCCGATCGGGAAAAACATCCATCTGTCCTGTTACGTACTTGAAATTTTAACAGAGGTCGCCGTTTTTAAGTTATCCACTGTTAAGTCAGCTGTTTCGTTTGCACTAGCACAACGATAACCGATTTTTTGTTAATTGCTGAAAAATCTTGGAAGTTTAAAGTGAAAAAAAGTGTAAAAACAATCAATAAGAGTGGCTTTTTTAACATGTAGTCCAATCCTTGTGGTTTGTATTATGTGTTTGTGATCGTCGATTGTTGAAATTAGCTGTGGTGTCCCAATAATCTTCTGTAAGCTCCAACCCTAATAAAACACAAAATTTGTTGTGTATTCTAATCTTTAAAGAGACCAACAAAGTGAGTGCAGCTCTCTGCACTTCTAAAACTTGTTATATGTTGTAGAGTTATCAATTCTTAGTATTTGCTATTAGTATAAAAGTGCACTTTTGCGCACTTTCTCTAAAATTTAACTTTTAAGGTTATAACCTCAAATTTAAACTTTTCAGGTTCTAACTTCAAAGTGAAAAACATTGAGTTGTTCGTGCAATGGAACAATGAGACGATGAGCAGTACAAAGGAGAATGCTATTTGTAATTGTTTTAAAGCTTTAATTCACGGAAATTGTTCTGAGCACGTCGAAGAAGTTCTAAAAGAAACAAGCAAAGGCCTATGTTGAAGGATTTCGAAGTATTGGCAAAAATTCAAATGGAATTTTAAACAATTCGAACGAAAACATGCTGCCTGGCTAAATTCTGATACTACAGTTGTTGTCACGAAGCGGTCAAGAGCTGTTGGTTTTTTGGGAAACATTAGTTTTACAAACATATTATGCTATTTGTAAAAAAAAACTGTAGTAAAACATCGATTATTTTTTAAACACGTTAAGACCACCACCAATTTTACTTTTGTGTTTTATTTTAGGATTATATTTTCAAATTTTTAGGTTAAAAAAATTTTATTTTACACTGAAAAAAATGTTATGTTTTTTTTTTGGTTGTTTGAAGGCGGGACCACTCCCATTTTACTTAAAATATATAACTATTTTTATCATGAACATAAATCAAAAAACCGAACTTAAATATGTTGCTTCGTTCGCAAGTTATTAATTAATGCCACAAAAACTGGTCGTTGGCCCCATAGTGCCGCGGCATGGGAGCCGGTGGTGCAGGCAAGAGGTAGGAAAACAAGAGTAGGGAAATTAGACTGACAATAAAAGGCAAATAGTAAAATCCCGACGGCTTTTGGCATTCTTTCCTGGCAGCTCCTCCTCCTCTTCCCTAAATCCCCTTCTGGGCGGACTTGGACCCGGCACCATGGTAAACAGGGCCGGATCTCAAATTCCGCAACCTTTCCCGTAACGGCGAAGGCCGAGACTTGGAAGCCGGCACCATGGTAAACAGGGCCGGCTCTCAGATCCCGAGATCACCCTCCGCCTTTGGCTCCGGATCAGGGCAATCGGTACCACGGTAAACGGGGCCGATTTCCCGTTTCGCGGCTTCGCTCGGGGTCGAAGCGCCGGCACCATGGTAAACAGGGTCGGCACTAAGATCCCGGGATTCCTTTCCAGCCTCGGCTCCGGACCACGGCATCGGCACCATGGTAAACAGGGCAGGTTCCGGTTTCGTGGCTCTGCTCCGGATTGGGGCGTCGGTACCACGGTAAACGGGGCCGATTCCTAGATCCGGAGATCCTTCTCCCTCTCGGCTTCGGACCACGGCATCGGCACCATGGTAAACAGGGCCGGGTACCTGGCCACGCCTCCAATGGCTCCGACGCGGTTCCCGGCTCCGGCCGGCCGCTCAGGCCGCTCATCCGTCTGTTCCAAATAAAATGCAGTCCTACACGGACCGACCCTTTCCCAAATTTACCCTCCTAAAGCAAATACGCTCTTTCACCAGCGCCATCCCTGTTTCCCCTACCTGTCTCACTATAAATAATGGGGGAACTCTGAGCCGCTGAGGATATCCCAGCCTTAGAATAGATCGCTTCCTCACATGGCGCCCGAACAGGGACTAGGCAGGATAACGAAAGTATATTCCATCCATCGTGGCGTAAAGAACCACCAGAAAATTATTAGGTCGAAAATTTGAGGTTAGGGACGAAATTTGCAACAAAAAATTTTGTCGTCGCACACGGCACGAAACAAAGGCAAGCAGAGAAAACCGTCGGCGCATCCGACATGAAAAAAGGCAAGCAGAGAAAATCCGTCGTCGCACTCGACACGAAATATAGGCAAGCAAAAGAAACGAGGAAGCTAGGGAATTTTCGAGCATTTTTGTCGTCGCACACCACACGAAATAAAGGCAAGCAAGTACAGTCAGACACCAAAAATCCACACGAGGAAAGCCAAGGGGAAGAGGAGAGAGAACCACGTCGAGCAGACGCCGACAACTAGCCAGTTTCCTATCTCTGTCGCACCGCTGGTCCTCTTGGCGTCGGGACCCCCGAGGCCGGCAGAACCGCGAGTATATAAGTCGACACCGACAAGCATAGTTATTCAGTCGATCAGCAGAGCTATAAAAATTCAGTCGCTCCGCGGAGCCATAAACATTCAATCATCCAACAAGGATCCGCAGGACTATACAGTCAACAAGCAGAGCTTCGAACAGCAGCAGGACCAACAAGGACATAGACACAGGATCACCCCTGTGCCCAAGGATACTCACAGGACCCCTCCAGCACAGCAAGGATCCCAGCAAGGATCAACATCGCCCCGCTCCTGCACCCTAGCCAGGACAGCGCGAGCTACCAGCCAGGACACCCAGCACGGGTCCTCAAGGATTCACAGGACCACCCTACGCCCAAGGACACCTACAGGTCCTTACCAGAGAACCACCAGGATCAACCCCGGAGTACAGCAGCATTGCTCCTGCCCCCTATTCTCGTTTTCCTACCGCATAGTTCGGACGCGTCGCCAACTTTGGAACACCCATTGCCGCCGGCAAAACCAGACTCCAAGATGGGAATTTCATGGATATCCTATAGGAAGAAGCATGAGCTGGAGGCCGCTCTGCTCGAGCTAGGATTGGAACAGTCGAGGAAGAAAGAGCTCGACTGTAAGTCTTCGCTAGGCAACCGGATCTTTCAGCCGACGCCCTGGCTACGCTAGGGAGATTGGAGCAGAAGTACGGGAACATCCCTCCCGGGGGTACCAAGCCGCTGTCGCCGCTACCAGTTGGCCACGTGGACGCACCCAGTGCCCGCCACACGTTGGCTATTCCACGCAGCACTTCTCCAGGAGTACGAGGAAGATCTGAGGGACCTCCTGAGCCCACGATCACCGCACGCACCGGCACTCAACAGTGGGATGCAAACATTTGCTCCACCCTCCTCGACAAAGTAACCAAGTGGGGACTGTCCTCCAACGGCAGTTCGAATCCACTTAGCTTCGTGGAGCACATGGAAGAACGGGCGGATACCTACCAGGTCGACAAGAGGTATCTGGCGCAAGCCATCGCCATCCTTTTGACGGGCCGAGCAGAAAGCTGGTTCCGAGCCAGTGGACTACAGGGACGAACCTGGGAAGAAACCCGCCGGGAATTTCTGAATTTCTTGGTACTACCAACGCCTGGAGGATGAGATACGTACGCATTTCCAGAAGGCGAACGAGCCATTCAAAGAATATCTGGTAGACCTTCGGCTCCAGATGCTCCGCGCCGGATTTACAGCAGAACTGGAGCTGGATCGGGTGTATGAGAACATGCTGTCCGAATATCAAATGTTCACCAGACGCCAGGATTTCACGACGCTTGCGGAGCTCACCCAACTGGTGGTCAGCTTCGAAGTCGTCTGCAGCCGCGGAGGCCGAGCCGTCCGAAGATACTCCTCCGGCCGAGCCGAGACAGAAGTCTCACCGATCCAACCTCAGCCCCGTGCCAGAACCAACGCGAGGAACCCAGTCAGCGCCGAAGCTATACGCCAAGGAAGCACTGGCCAGGACTCCGCACCCAGCCGGCAATTCGACGCCAGCACCGCCTGCCGGAACTGCGGCCAGAACGGTCACTATTCCTCGGGATGCCAGAACCCCAGGCTCCTATTCTGCTGGGACTGCGTTCGACAGGGAATACGCACCGTCGACTGCTGCCGGAACTCAAGGCAGGGAAACGGGCAAGGGCCTCGAGTATCAGGTAGTCACCCGAGGAACCCTCCGGCCTTTCGATCACAGTAACCCACGCCATCCAGCAGGACATCAACCGTATCCGCGCCAAGGTCACGGTAGAGGGAGACGCCCTCTCACCGCCACCCTGGATACGGGGGCCTCGCATAGATTTATAAGCGAGCCCCTTGCGCAAGAGCTAAGCAACGGGAAGAATCACCGCGCCGTACGGACGCAGGTGACACTAGCAGACGGAACCGACAAGGAGCTAACACACGCCTTACTAGCGACGATCCAGTTGGGGGAAGCCCGAGTCAGTGTCTCCGCCCTAGTCATGGCGGATGTGCTGGACGACCTCCTACTTGGCATGGACTTCCTATGCTACAGCGGAGCTACGCTTCAGTGCGGGGGTCAAGCCCTGAAACTCTAGCCACCCGTCCGGACCAAGCCAACGAAAGCCGCCACCCTGGCGCATCAAGAAGCCGCCGCACCGGCGCACCACGCAGAAGCCGCCGTCTCAGCGCATCAAGAAGCCGCCATTCTGGCGCATCACGCAGAAGCCGCCGCACCGGTGCACCACGAGAAACCATCGAAAGCCGCCGTTACGGTGCACCACGAAGAAGCCGCCACCTCGGCGCATCATAAGAAGCCAGCGAAAGTCGCCATCCACAACACCAGAGACCAACAGAAGCCGCCGCTCCGGCGCACCACCAAGAAGCCGCCACTCCGGCGCACCACGCAGAAGCCGCCACCCTGGCGCACCACCAAGAAGCCGCCACTCTGGCGCATCACGCAGAAGCCGCCATCCTGGCGCACCACCAAGAAGCCGCCGCTACGGCGCACCACGAAGAAGCCGCCACCCTGGCGCACCACGAAGAAACCGCCACACTGGCGCACCACGGAGAAGCCGCCACCCTGGCGCACCACGAAGCCGCCACACTGGCGCACCACGAAGCCGCCACCCTGGCGTACCTCGAGACTCCAACCGAAGCTACCATACGAACACACCCCAGGCGGAGACCCCGCAAGCCCAGAGAAGCAGACATGGCCCCGAGTTGGGCTGAAGCGCTGCCCACCCCTGACGACTCCGCGATTCAGCGAAATCCTTTTCGCCGAGGGATCCGGAGAGTCAGATTCCAGGACCCGGCACCCCCGAAGACCAAGAACACGCCGTACAGTGGGATCGCCACCGCAGAATAAACGGACGAGGGCGAACCTGAACGAGAAGCCTACCCAGAGCCCTGGATAAAGACCTTCCTCGAACGAGAACTGGCCAAGTTCGATACACTCGTCGGCGTCTCGCATATCGCCGAGCACGCCATCGTGATGCGCAATGACCGCTAGGTCTCCACGTTGGATTTGAAAAATGGGTACTGGCAGATCCCAGTCGCCGCCAGCAGCCGCGAATGCACGGCATTTATAGTGCCCGACCGCGGATTATTTCACTGGAAAGTGATGCCGTTTGGCCTGCATTCGGCCCCGGCAACATTTCAACGCGCTTTGGATACCGTCATCGGCCCCGACATGGAGCCGCATGCCTTCGCCTACTTGGATGATATCATCATCATTGGATCCACCCTCCAAGAGCACGTGAGAAACCTACGCGAGGTATTCAGACGCCTCAGGCAAGCCAACCTCCGGTTAAACCGAGAGAAATGCCAGTTCTTCCAGCGAAGTACAAAGTATCTGGGCCACGTGATTAGTGAAGCCGGAATCCAGACCGATCCCGACAAAGTTTCGGCAATCCGAGAGCTGACAACCCCACGGAGAGGGCGAACAGGACTGTGAAGGCCATGATCGCACAGTACCTAGAAGATGCCCCGCAAAATACATGGGACCAACTGCTGCCAGAAATCTCGCTAGCCGTGAACAGCAGCGTGTCCGATACGACAGGATTCAGCCCCGCTTTTCTGGTACAAGGCCGGGAGCCACGCCTACCAAACACGCTCTACGACGAAGTCACCCCAGGAAGAGGGACAAATCAGATCATGACAGAGGAAAGAAGCGAGCAACTCCACGCAATCTTCAAGGTGGCCCGCGACAACGCCGAGCGCGCTGCCGCCGACCAGAGCCGGCATTACAACTTGCGAGGACGGGACTGGAAGCCACCTCTCGGCTCACTGGTTCTCGCCCGCAACCACGTGCTGTCCAACGCCGCCGAGGGCTTCGCTGCCAAGCTAGCGGCCAAATACGAGGGACCGCTCCGAGTGGTCAAGTTCTTCTCGCCAAATATCGTGCGACTGCAGGAAATCAACAGCCGCCGACGCCGCACAGCAAGCATAAGGCCACGACCAAGCCGAAGATACACAAACCATCAGTGATCACGAGGACCACAGCGCTCAGGCCGCGACCAAAGTAAAACAGGGTGTCATAGGGGCCACTTGCTGACGGGCGCGCCCGTCCAACGTTCCTACCCCCGTAGGGGGATACAAGCCACACCAGACTGGTCCTCGCTACGCCAGACAGAAGCCACGCAAAAATCTCGCGCTCGCATACACGTACACGCTCGCGGAAACGATCCTGAGCGGTATATCGCCCTTTCCTCCATCAGGCACGCTGACAACACTGGTCCGGATAAGGCAACACTCGCCTCATCCTCGAGAACAAAAATTCCAAGCCACGCCCGCCTAACTTCTCTACACCAAAACCAAGACATAACTACGACAACGCCGACAGTAGCCCCAGGGAACCGCACAGGAGTTTAGGATGGACAACGCCACGCCAATGCCGCACCCACGCCGCCAGCCACGCCCCGAAGGTGAAGGAAAACTCATCCACATTTTCCTATCTTCCAGATTCGTTAAAATTCAAAGCCAGACAACGAACGAGCCAAGCTACCAGATCGACCAAATCCAGGGCAACGAGGTTGCCAGATCGGCAATTTCAGCCCCGATAGGCCGTTATCGAACCATCGATAAAAGCCGCCCCAGCATCGGGATCGAAACGAAACGCAATAAAAAAAATAACACGCAATAAGGAAGAAGTACGACACAGCAAAACACTGACTCCAAAACGCAACTATGCCGAGACGCGAACGCGAGAACCGCCACCGACGCCAAGGGCACCACCATTCGCGGCACTCGCACCGACGGGACCGATCTTCGGCACGCCGAACAGCCGGATCGGGCTACCACTCTCCATCTTCTCAGCCGCAGGATACGGCCCCAGCAGGCGTCACCATCGCCCTAGAGGCGCTCAACATCGGCGCGCCCGCCAGAAATCCGCGGCTGGCACCCCCGCGGCCCGGAGATCTCAATAGCACCCTGCCTGCCGTCATCCTGGACCCGCCGCCACTCTTGGTCACCATCACCCAAGACGTGCGCCCACCATCACCCATCAGCCCGTCCTGGTACGAGGGCCTGAGCCTCGAGGAGATGGTGGAGGTAATCCTCGCAACCCGGAGTTGCGCTTCCCGCGCAACTGGACGAGCTCACGCCTGAAGCCACCGAGGGACCCCCGACAGAGGCCGCACCTCCCAGCGAGCGCGAACCCTCCCCTGGACCACTGCCACTAGTTTCCGCCGGACCGCTAGGAACCACGTACAGCGACGTGTCCGATGCGGAAGTGGTCGAGCTGAGTTCAGAGGAAGATGAGCCACACACCACTGACCCCGAGGCCATAGCCATTTCGGACGATGATATGGAGGAAGCCGAGCCGACGGCACCCGCGCCGACCCTAGCAGACGGAACCGACAAGGAGCTAACACACGCCTTACTAGCGACGATCCAGTTGGGGGAAGCCCGAGTCAGTGTCTCCGCCCTAGTCATGGCGGATGTGCTGGACGACCTCCTACTTGGCATGGACTTCCTATGCTACAGCGGAGCTACGCTTCAGTGCGGGGGTCAAGCCCTGAAACTCTAGCCACCCGTCCGGACCAAGCCAACGAAAGCCGCCACCCTGGCGCATCAAGAAGCCGCCGCACCGGCGCACCACGCAGAAGCCGCCGTCTCAGCGCATCAAGAAGCCGCCATTCTGGCGCATCACGCAGAAGCCGCCGCACCGGTGCACCACGAGAAACCATCGAAAGCCGCCGTTACGGTGCACCACGAAGAAGCCGCCACCTCGGCGCATCATAAGAAGCCAGCGAAAGTCGCCATCCACAACACCAGAGACCAACAGAAGCCGCCGCTCCGGCGCACCACCAAGAAGCCGCCACTCCGGCGCACCACGCAGAAGCCGCCACCCTGGCGCACCACCAAGAAGCCGCCACTCTGGCGCATCACGCAGAAGCCGCCATCCTGGCGCACCACCCAGAAGCCGCCGCTACGGCGCACCACGAAGAAGCCGCCACCCTGGCGCACCACGAAGAAACCGCCACACTGGCGCACCACGGAGAAGCCGCCACCCTGGCGCACCACGAAGCCGCCACACTGGCGCACCACGAAGCCGCCACCCTGGCGTACCTCGAGACTCCAACCGAAGCTACCATACGAACACACCCCAGGCGGAGACCCCGCAAGCCCAGAGAAGCAGACATGGCCCCGAGTTGGGCTGAAGCGCTGCCCACCCCTGACGACTCCGCGATTCAGCGAAATCCTTTTCGCCGAGGGATCCGGAGAGTCAGATTCCAGGACCCGGCACCCCCGAAGACCAAGAACACGCCGTACAGTGGGATCGCCACCGCAGAATAAACGGACGAGGGCGAACCTGAACGAGAAGCCTACCCAGAGCCCTGGATAAAGACCTTCCTCGAACGAGAACTGGCCAAGTTCGATACACTCGTCGGCGTCTCGCATATCGCCGAGCACGCCATCGTGATGCGCAATGACCGCTAGGTCTCCACGTTGGATTTGAAAAATGGGTACTGGCAGATCCCAGTCGCCGCCAGCAGCCGCGAATGCACGGCATTTATAGTGCCCGACCGCGGATTATTTCACTGGAAAGTGATGCCGTTTGGCCTGCATTCGGCCCCGGCAACATTTCAACGCGCTTTGGATACCGTCATCGGCCCCGACATGGAGCCGCATGCCTTCGCCTACTTGGATGATATCATCATCATTGGATCCACCCTCCAAGAGCACGTGAGAAACCTACGCGAGGTATTCAGACGCCTCAGGCAAGCCAACCTCCGGTTAAACCGAGAGAAATGCCAGTTCTTCCAGCGAAGTACAAAGTATCTGGGCCACGTGATTAGTGAAGCCGGAATCCAGACCGATCCCGACAAAGTTTCGGCAATCCGAGAGCTGACAACCCCACGGAGAGGGCGAACAGGACTGTGAAGGCCATGATCGCACAGTACCTAGAAGATGCCCCGCAAAATACATGGGACCAACTGCTGCCAGAAATCTCGCTAGCCGTGAACAGCAGCGTGTCCGATACGACAGGATTCAGCCCCGCTTTTCTGGTACAAGGCCGGGAGCGCGCTGCCGCCGACCAGAGCCGGCATTACAACTTGCGAGGACGGGACTGGAAGCCACCTCTCGGCTCACTGGTTCTCGCCCGCAACCACGTGCTGTCCAACGCCGCCGAGGGCTTCGCTGCCAAGCTAGCGGCCAAATACGAGGGACCGCTCCGAGTGGTCAAGTTCTTCTCGCCAAATATCGTGCGACTGCAGGAAATCAACAGCCGCCGACGCCGCACAGCAAGCATAAGGCCACGACCAAGCCGAAGATACACAAACCATCAGTGATCACGAGGACCACAGCGCTCAGGCCGCGACCAAAGTAAAACAGGGTGTCATAGGGGCCACTTGCTGACGGGCGCGCCCGTCCAACGTTCCTACCCCCGTAGGGGGATACAAGCCACACCAGACTGGTCCTCGCTACGCCAGACAGAAGCCACGCAAAAATCTCGCGCTCGCATACACGTACACGCTCGCGGAAACGATCCTGAGCGGTATATCGCCCTTTCCTCCATCAGGCACGCTGACAACACTGGTCCGGATAAGGCAACACTCGCCTCATCCTCGAGAACAAAAATTCCAAGCCACGCCCGCCTAACTTCTCTACACCAAAACCAAGACATAACTACGACAACGCCGACAGTAGCCCCAGGGAACCGCACAGGAGTTTAGGATGGACAACGCCACGCCAATGCCGCACCCACGCCGCCAGCCACGCCCCGAAGGTGAAGGAAAACTCATCCACATTTTCCTATCTTCCAGATTCGTTAAAATTCAAAGCCAGACAACGAACGAGCCAAGCTACCAGATCGACCAAATCCAGGGCGACGAGGTTGCCAGATCGGCAATTTCAGCCCCGATAGGCCGTTATCGAACCATCGATAAAAGCCGCCCCAGCATCGGGATCGAAACGAAACGCAATAAAAAAATAACACGCAATAAGGAAGAAGTACGACACAGCAAAACACTGACTCCAAAACGCAACTATGCCGAGACGCGAACGCGAGAACCGCCACCGACGCCAAGGGCACCACCATTCGCGGCACTCGCACCGACGGGACCGATCTTCGGCACGCCGAACAGCCGGATCGGGCTACCACTCTCCATCTTCTCAGCCGCAGGATACGGCCCCAGCAGGCGTCACCATCGCCCTAGAGGCGCTCAACATCGGCGCGCCCGCCAGAAATCCGCGGCTGGCACCCCCGCGGCCCGGAGATCTCAATAGCACCCTGCCTGCCGTCATCCTGGACCCGCCGCCACTCTTGGTCACCATCACCCAAGACGTGCGCCCACCATCACCCATCAGCCCGTCCTGGTACGAGGGCCTGAGCCTCGAGGAGATGGTGGAGGTAATCCTCGCAACCCGGAGTTGCGCTTCCCCGCGCAACTGGACGAGCTCACGCCTGAAGCCACCGAGGGACCCCCGACAGAGGCCGCACCTCCCAGCGAGCGCGAACCCTCCCCTGGACCACTGCCACTAGTTTCCGCCGGACCGCTAGGAACCACGTACAGCGACGTGTCCGATGCGGAAGTGGTCGAGCTGAGTTCAGAGGAAGATGAGCCACACACCACTGACCCCGAGGCCATAGCCATTTCGGACGATGATATGGAGGAAGCCGAGCCGACGGCACCCGCGCCGACCCGCACGGAGACGCCCCCGCCGTCCTACGAGGAGTTATTCGGCCCGGCTGAGACTCATGGCGACGGCACCGGCACAGACCGGGAAGCCGACGGAGCTGCGCATGCACTCCTCGAGGCAACCCCGACGCTTGCAGACGCCGAGACCAACCGCACCCGGACCCGTACATCCGCGCCGCTGCGCCTGCAACTCCACCGCCCTGCGCCGCCGCTGCGCCCACACCGCCAGCCTCGACACACTCGCCGCCGGGAAACACAAACCCGGACATCGAAGCCAACGCCATTCGGACCCGCACTCTCGCGCAGCCATCGCCAGCTAGCCATCCACACGCCCTGCGCCGTTGCCGGGACATCCGCTCCGCCAACGCCAGCGCATACATATCCGGGGAACACGGACCCGGATACCAGCGTGGCCAACACCCTGACCAGCGGAACCACCGACACCACGATGAGCCATGTGCCCAGCAGCAGCCACAGCCCCGGGAGCGCCAACAGCCGCTCCAGGGACCCGCGGCGTGCCACCAGCACCAACCGGGACATGGACCTCACACCGCCAAGACGGAGGAGCCTCAGCAACCTGCGCCGCCTCCTGGCGCAGCTGACGGCCTCCCCAGAAGGGCCCACCACGTCGGCCGACGCCAAAAGGGGCCAGACCGCGCGTGCAGCCGCAGAGAAACTGCTGGCCATGGCACCTACCAGTCCACGCCAGCCAGGACCACGCGACACTACCAGGGCACCTACCAGACCACGCCAGCCAGGACCACGCGCCACCGCAGGACCGGATCCCATCATGCCCGCTTCCCGCTTGGGGCAAGGTCCGGTCACCCTAGGTCGAGCCATCGCCAGGACGCGCCCGAACCACCGGGTAGCGCCTCTACCAACCACCGACGCCTGGCGCTGGCGTTTCCGCGACGCCGCCGCGCCCGCCGCCATCGCACTCGGAGCCGGGGAACGGCCAGGCATCCTGCGCCGCGCACCCCAGCGCCGACCTGCCCCTTGGCCCGGGGCCGAAGACACGGAGGAAGAGGATATGCCGGAGGAGGACCCCGTGCCGCACCCCAAGGCCCTCATGCGCGCGCCCGCCGGATGGACCACTGCCGATAGGTGGATCCCGGTAGAGCTCCACGGCCGGGTCACGGAGCGCATCCGCCAGCATCCTGCCAGGCCGAAGACACGGAGGAAGAGGATATGCCGGAGGAAGACCCCGTGCCGCACCCCGAGGCCCTCATGCGCGCGCCCGCCGGATGGACCACTGCCGATGGGTGGATCCCGGTAGAGCTCCACGGCCGGGTAACGGAGCGCATCCGCCAGCGCGGGGACCGCAGCCTCCGGTATCTCGACGAAGTCGGCGACTCTAGGTACCGATTCCAGGTATCTCGAGGCGGCCACTGCGGCCACCCCCGAAGTAGGGATGGGATGTGAGGAGTGCCTTACCCCTACAATGGAAATATTATGTACATATATATATATGTTAAATTAGTCATAGGGTAGTTTTAAGTGTCATAGAAAGA
Source organism: Drosophila aff. chauvacae BK-2020 (assembly GCA_018903765.1). Lineage (NCBI taxonomy): Eukaryota > Metazoa > Arthropoda > Insecta > Diptera > Drosophilidae > Drosophila > Drosophila aff. chauvacae BK-2020. The sequence goes on from JAEIGO010000106.1 coordinate 1,056,956, forward strand.
CCCACGAAGGGCATCTGTAACATAGCTAGGAGTTAGGGAAAACCAGACACCCCCTGTTTACCATGTCCCAAATAAAATGCAGTCCTACACGGACCGCCCCTTTCCCAAATTTACCCTCCTAAAGAAAATACGCGCTTTCACCAGCGCCATCCCCGTTTCCCCTACCTGTCTCACTACAAATAATGGGGGAACTCTGAGCCGCTGAGGATATCCATCCCAGCCTTAGAATAGATCGCTTCCTCACAATATTACTTGTAATATATATTTTGAAACTTTAGTGAGTAGGAAGGTACAATGGTATGCGTAGAAGTGTTTTACGTAAGCCTGCATGGAGCTGCAATTGCACACTGGTTTTTTTGTGTTTTTTTTGGCACAGTCAAAAAAAATTTTTAACGGAATAAAAAAATGTATGGTTTCTTTATATTTAGATAAAATAAGTCGATTTTTACTTTTTTATGCAACGCTGGCTTATCGCCCACCTCTCAAAGACAGCCGATTGTCGATAACATGCGTAGGACAAAATTGGCGACAAATCATTTTGCAACATTTGTGGTTTATATTTCCTCAGAGAATTAAAAAAGTTTAAAGTGTAGTCATGGAAAACAGTAGCACAGGTATGTAGATTTGTAGTTCACTAACATTTTTGTGTATGTTATATGTTTTTGTGTAGTTGTATCGTGTTTTGTTATGTGCCTTTTTTACAGTCAACTTAACAAATGTAGCTGTGTTTCGTGGAATATAACTTTTGTATGGCAAACTTCAAAAGAATTTTAACGGCAAGTTATTAACTAACATGTGTATAATATTATACAACTAGTTTCATATGCTCCTTTTTGTTCCTTTTTTAAAAAATTACGTTTTTGTAGATGAATACTTGTTTGGCCATGCAGAGCTGCTAGACATTTGGAGCAACAATAGTCGCCCTGAGGATGCAGTTAGGCAGCATGTATTTAAAAAAATTCGTCAGAATAATTTAAATAAATGTTGTATTTCATTGGTAAATAAAAAAAAATAAAAAAATAAAAAAAATTTGTTTCTTTGGTAAGGTAAATATTTTTAAGGCATATCGGCCAGATAGTTAATATGGCAGCTTTATGAAAGTTGACCAAATCACTTGAAACTTTGTGAATCATCTTGGGGGAAGTAAAGAGTAACACAAACCAAATTTGGTGAAGATAGGTCATCATTTCGAATTTCTGCCAAAAAAAGGCAAGAAAAAACCACTGTGCATTGGTACAGATCTTGGTGGTAGTAGCAAATAATCGAATGAGACCTTGGAGGATTGAAGTGGAGAAGGGTTTCGTGTGAACAGTGGTTGATCCCGAGTTAGTCGGTCCTAAGTTCAAGGCGAAAGCCGAAAATTTTCAAGTAATAAATGACTAAATAAATAAAAATGCCTAAGGCTGAAATCGCTAGAAAGATTTCAGAGTGAAAGCGAAGCGAGAAGCGAGCTCAGGCGATAAAGCGAGAGCAAAGCGAGCGAGCAGTTTCCAACCTGCTTTATCGCTTTAACTCGCTCAGAACGTACGATTTTTGTTTTGTTTTTTGACATTCTGTGCTTTGTTTACTTTTCATTTTCAAAGTTATTATAATTATTATTATTCGATTGTGAGCAGATGTGATTGTCGTAGTGGCAGCAAAAGCACGGGCTGGTTCCGGCTCTATGTTGTCGGCAATGGGATAGAATTTAAATACCGCAATACTACGTGGTCTTGAAAATTAAAACAAATAAAACAAAATCGCGTGCGAATAGCCAACAAATAATCTTGAACGAAAAGAGAAAGATAGGCCGGAAAGAAAAAAATTGAAATTAAAAGAAAGGGAATCTAAACAAAATATTATAGTGGATCTTAAGGCGCACTCCAGGTTCTAGAGTGGCTACTGTCCCACCCTTCCATGATAGCCAGGAGCAAAACCATATTTATTGGCGATCCCATTGGTCCACTAATAATTCATGTCACTGCATCAAATCCGCTGTTCATAATCCCAGATCAATAACTTCTATTCGCACTTCATTATAAATTTATTCATTAAATCTAATTAAAACAAAACAGTTCATTTGTTGTTCCTACCTAAATCAATTTTTAACCTAAATTCTAATTAAATGATAGGAAAATATTAATAGACAGGCCAAAAAACTTAAACTCCCAGAAATTCTTTGTACATCCTAATCTTATTTTGTTCTTTTAATTATTATTTTTTCGATTATTATACTGTCATCATTATATATATATATTTATTATATTTTATTTATTCATGCAAGACGTTCAACTCCCGCATAGAGCGGACGTGGTCTCGCGCGAGCTCCGGGAAAACAATTTAAAACAGTGGATGAAATAGTGGAAACTTAAAGAATATTATACTGGATCGTCCAAACAGTGCGAAAAAACGCTAACAATTAAAAAACAAAGAAAAATATAATCATAACTAGTGTTATGATTAATACAAGTGCTTATTTAATTTAAACAAATAAGTGCCACGCATATCAAGCTCGAAAAATGAGCATCGATCAAAAGAATGAGCGTAGAAGCTCCGTCAACCCAAGAAATGCTTGCTACTCTTATTTCTCAACTCGCGATATAGATCAAAATCAGAAGTCGACAAAGAGCAACTCGACTCTACTGACCGTCGACAGCAAGAGAGCCAGCTCTTGCTCACCCTCTCTGCTCACCCCAACTCCCGCATCTTGGAGTTACCAATGCCAAACCCCACCACCGCCGGCTTCGCTGAATGAAGCTCCAACAACAAGCAGTGCTACAATTACTGGAGTCGCAGCCAAATCACCACCAATAATTAAACCAACTACCAATATTGCGAGTTCGGTCCCAACGGCTGCACAACAAAATAAAATGCCAACAAAAACAGTTAGATCCGATAAGCAACAAGCGGTCCCGGCTATACAGACCGGTATGGACCGCTACATCCAGATTAAGCGCAAGCTTAGTCCACTCAACACGGTTGGTAACAAACCAAAGATCAACCGAACCAACAAAAGCACCGACCAAACGAGGAGCTCCAATGAAAACCGTTTCTCCATCTTTGCAGAGGCGGACAACAACCAACCAGAGTTGGGGCAGGAGACCCAAAGGAAAGCTAAGCCCCACCTATTTACATAAGAGAAAAAAGTTCAAGCGCCCTGCTCAACAAAATTGTTGCGCTGGTCGGGGACGAGAATTTCCATGTTGTTCCGCTTATTAAAGGGAACATACACGAAACAAAGGTTCAAACGAAGTCCGAAGAACACTTCCGAGCTGTGTCTAAGTACCTGGGACTGCAAGTTGTGCTAAAAGGTATAGAACCTGACGTCACCCCCTCTGAAATTCAAGAAGCCCTTAAGGCCAGGGGCTTCTGTGCCAAAAATGTTAGCAATATTGTTAACAGAAACAAAAAACCACAACCACTTTTCAATTTCGAGCTTGAACCAGATAACAAAGCCTTAAAGCCCCACAAACGCAACGGCCCTGTTCAATGCACAAACTGCCAAGAGTATGGACACACCAAGACATACTGCACACTTCGGACGGTCTGCGTAGTCTGCGGAGACTTCCACAACTCCGTAAACTGCCCCGCAAACAAAGAAGACCCCCAAATGAAAAAATGTGGCAACTGCGGAGGAAACCATACGGCAAACTACAGAGGCTGTGCGGTCTACAAGGAGCTGAAGAGTCGCATGCGACGAGCGACAACAACATACACAAAATGTGTATTACAACTCAAAAAGTACGCCAGACGTATTTTTCGCCAAGGCAGCCAGATCATCATTTGGGCAGCTAAATACAACCAAGGGAATCTCCTACGCCGAAGCACTAAGAACAGGCATGGAAAATCCACCCCAGCCTCACTCAGAAAATGCTCAGCAGGTTCCAGGGCAGCCGCAAAGCAAATTGGAATCTATGATGTTCACCATGCAACAAAGTGTGATGGAACTTATGTCATTCATGAAAACAACCATGCAAACCCTGGTTCAGAACCAGAACATGGTAATTCAGTTGCTTGTAGCACAACAGTCCAAAAAATAAATGACTAACCTACGTATATCCATGTGGAATGCCAACGGCATTTCACGGCATAAACTTGAAATAACTCAATTACTAAACGTAAATCACATCGACGCCATGCTGCTGGTTGAAACGCACCTCACAGGGAGATATAACTTCCATATAAGAGGTTATACCTTTTACCGCACAGATCATCCGGATGGCAAGGCACACGGCGGAACGGGCATCTTAATCAGAGAACGCATCAAACACCACTTTCATCAAAGGTTTGCAACAAATTACCTGCAAGCCACGTCCATAAAAGTGAACTCAGGAAACGGAAACCTTTGCATTGCCGCTGTCTACTGCCCACCTCGATTTAATATCTCTGAAGGTCAATTCATGGACTTCTACAACACTCTGGGGGATCGCTTCATAGCCGCAGGAGACTACAACGCCAAACACACGCACTGGGGATCACGCCTCGTGACTCCCAAGGGAAGGCAACTGTATAATGCACTTATAAAGGTGAGCAATAAACTGGACTACGTTTCTCCTGGTAGCCCCACATATTGGCCTGCAGACCCAAAAGAGATCCCAGATCTAATTGATTTCGCGGTGTCAAAAAACATCCCACGCAATCTAATAAGCTCCATAGTACTACCGGATCTCTCATCTGACCACTCGCCTTTGTTGATAAGCCTTCTTCAAAGCCCAGAAATTGCGGACCACCCCTACAGGCTGACGTCGCACAACACTAACTGGATGAAATACAGAAAGTATGTGAGTTCCCACATTGAGCTAACTCCCCAACTAAATATCGAAGCGGACATCGACTGCTCCTCCTCCGCCCTGGAAGAGGTACTCGTCACAGCAGCCAGGATCTCAACCCCTATACGGAAAGATGGGGGAATTTAAGAAGTTCAAAACCAACCGGCAAATCGGACAGCTGGTTCAGGAAAAGAGGCGTCTGCGACGAGCGTGGCAAACCAGCAGATCGCCATGCTCAAAGCAACGTCTTACTGAAGCCACCCGCAATCTAAACCGGGCCCTGAAGCAAGAAGCTGAAAATGAACAACTTAAATATATTGGAAAACTCTCGCCAACTAGTACAAAGCATCCCTTGTGGAGGGCTCACCCAAATCTAAGCTCTCCAATTCAAACCGTCACCCCTATAAGGAATTCCTCAGGGTGCTGGGCCCGCAGCGACAAAGATAGAGCCGAATCATTTGCCTTACATCTCAGAGGCGTCTTCCAGCCGAACCCCGCAGCTAATGATTATGTTCCTCCGCAAATCCACCTCGAAACTGAATCCACGCCAACTACATTTCAGCCGAACGAGATCACAAAAGTCATCAGGGAGCTAAAACCAAAAAAGGCTCCAGGCAGTGACCTAATAACTACAAAAATGATAATGGAACTTCCGTACTGTGCTATTGAGGTCATCTGTAAACTCTTCAATGGAATCATAAGTCTCGGCTACTATCCAAGGAAATGGAAAAAATCAATTATTATAATTATACCGAAGACCGGAAAAGATCACACGATTCCGTCATCTTACAGACCAATAAGTTTATTATCATGCTTTTCCAAATTATTCGAAAAATGCCTTCTAACGCGCATAATACCATATATGGGAGCCCACAACATTATCACACCCCATCAATTTGGCTTCAGAGAAAAACACGGAACTATAGAGCAAGTAAACAGAATAACATCAGAAATTCGCACAGCCTTCGAACATAGGGAATATTGCAGCGCGATATTCCTCGACGTATCTCAAGCATTCGACCGCGTCTGGCTCAAAGGTCTCATGCATAAAATTAAAACACACATGCCCGGGTACACTCATAAACTCCTTGAATCCTACCTCTACAATAGAGCCTTCGCAGTAAGATGTAACACAACAATTTCCGACAGCTACACTATCGAAGCTGGGGTCCCACAAGGTAGCGCACTTGGGCCAACTTTATTCGTCCTCTACACAGCAGATATTCCCACGAGCGACCGACTAACAACATCCACCTTCGCCGACGACACTGCGATCCTTAGTTGCTCCAGATGCCCAGTCCGTGCAACAACCCAACTCGCCAACCACCTCGTGGTAGTCGAGAAGTGGCTATCTGACTGGCGTATCAAAATAAACGAACAAAAGTGTAAATGCATAACGTTTACCCTTAACAGATAAACTTGCCCTCCGCTCTGTATGAATAGCACGCAGATCCCCCAAGTTAATGAAGTAACGTATCTCGGCATCCACCTCGACAGACGTCTAACATGCACCTAAAACTGAAAGCCAGCAGCCTCCACTGGATTATAAACTCACGATCGCCCAATCAAAGATCCTGCGAACTATCACTGGGGCACCATGGTATATTCATAATCAAAACATCCACAAGGACCTCGGCATTCTCGCAGTAAAAGTTGAAATAGACAGGCAAAAAGCGTCCTACAATGAAAAACTCTCTGTCCACCCAAATCCTCTAGCAAGGGTCTTGACTCGGGTCTCCAGCCGAACCCGCCTGCAACGTACAGACCTTCCAACCCAGCCATAACTTGTCAGGGCCACTGTCTCAGTCTTCATGACTCCTAGTTAGGTTATAGTATAAGATTTGATACACTTATTGTTAGTCTCATAAATGAGAAGATCCAATAAATAAAAGCAAACTATAAAAAAAAAAAAAAAAAAAATGTATTCATGCAAAAGAAATGATTCCAAAGTTATTCATTATTCATTGTAATAGTCGTCAGGTTTAAATATGAGTGAAAATACAGTGGCTGAAAAGAAAATACGGTCAACAACAACCTATACAATTCGCATAGGTATTAATATAATATCAAGGTAATATAGTTCAATAATAAAATTAAATTATTTTCCAATTTACTACGGTAGCTATTAAAAAAAATTACAATCAATTACGATCAAAACAGAATAGATTTACTATAGATAGCGGCATTACTAACAAGGTTTGAAGCGCCAAAAACCATAAACAACAAACAAATGCAATGCCTTGATAAATGTTTGCACAAAATTATATATATACATATATTATTGAAGTATTGCATTGGATGAGTGGAGAGCGTATTATGGTCTTTTAATTAACCCATTATGGTTTTAATTTTGATTATTTTTGTACTACTATTTGATTTATTTTTATTTTTTTCTAACTGGCATGGCCAATTCTCTTCACCACTGTTTTTCACTCGACTTACCTCTCCTATTCGTTTAATTTTTAATTAATATTTAAAATATATATTTTAGTTAGGGTATGGCAAACCAGTAGTTTGCGTAACTTTTAACTTGGTTTTATTTTTTTTGTTTTCTGTACATATAACGTTGGCTGTTGATAATCTTTTTAAATTGTATAATGCACAGAACAAAATTTAACTTAACTTGCATCTGGTTTTACTTTTTCTTTGTATTTATTCACAATTTTTTTTTATATATTAATATTTATTATAACCATTTTATTATTTCGTTGGCGAATAGGTTTTTTATTAGTGTTTTAGCACATGTTTTTGTGGAGTGTGGGGGAACCCATAATTTTCTCACAGTGGTATAACCAAAAAAAAACTACTGATAATGAACTTAATAGGAATGGGTTTGGTTTTTCTCACTGCATGCTTTTGTTTTTCACTAAATTTTGGCTCGGTGTAGATTATTTCACACAACACTTGATGAAGGTGATCCGATGTCTTCGGCAGCAAGAGGTGTTCTGCTGATCGATCGGGTGCTCTGCTGGCCGAAATATGGGCGCGTTGCTCTGGCGGTACGGCTTTGGAGCCGTCCGTTGATTTTGCGTAGAACAAGGTGCCAGAACCTTTATGAAATTATTAATTTTCAATTAGATTCTGGAGTGAACCAGCTCGAAATAACTGACCCAAATTTAAGCAAAGTGATTGGGATCACTAAACTGGGCCTGTGCACTGTTGACGAAGGTAATTAGCTAAAGCGAATTTCACTTTAGAAAAGCTAACTCACCGATTTAGTGCAAAATACAGGAACAAAAACCAAAAAGGTTAGCCAGAAAACGTGGGTATGGTTTGGATGGCCATACGGCGGATAATTAGACTTGTACGTCTGATCAACTCCACTGCTAAAACGGAAAAGGGACGGCCGCCATGGCGTTCGCTAGTATGCTCAGATTGCGTTTTCTGGTTTATCCCATTGAAGGCTTGCAATTTCGATATCACCAAGACTGCATTTGTAGATATAGGTTAGTGGGTAGGTGACACTACTTAAGTCAAGTTCTTAACCCCGATAATCGTACTTTCGAACTATTCAAAACCGTGACAAGCGCCACTTCAAATTTTTGGCATGGCAGTATAGGGTATTTACCAAAATTTGGCCAATTCTTTGTCAATCGACTACTAATTTTATTTAATATGTAATCAAAAGTCGAAATAGACATCCGCGCATAGTTAAAGAACTTATCTGGGTGGTTTCGTAAATCATAATATAAATCATTGAATTCTCCTCTTTCATTTGTATTGCAGTGGACGCCAGATTGTTTTTTTACAGCAAGTTAATAGTTGTGCTTGATGCAAAAAATTCATCGTCCGAATCCATATTTAACAATATAGCTCATTTCTCGCTTCGCTTTCACTCTGACATCTTCTCGCTTTGCTCATAGCTTCTCGCTTCGCTTCTCGCTCACACTCTGCCGTCAGCCTTAGGGTTGAAACGATCTTAACCTATTCTCAAACTTTAAATGGGTAAGAACCTTAACTTTCTTGATATGAAGTTTAAGGTTATGATATAATGTGCCCAGTGGGCCACTTTTCGTAAGCAGAACTGGCGCTGTGGGATGAACCAAACGTAATGTTACGGTGCCCAAATTAACAACTCATGCAGATACTATGAAAGGCGTTGGCTGCTTAAAACAGCAGGACGGTGATCATGGAAGTCGAAATCCGCTAAGGACAACTCACCTGCCGAAGCAACTAGCCCTTAAAATGGATGGCGCTTTGTAACGCTTGTGGCAGACGCGGCTAGCGCCATCTAGATTTGAGAGTTCATTGGCGAGCGCCATCTGCGTATTAGACTGCGGAACCCGAAAGGGGGAGAGGCGACCTGCAAAGGGTTCGGAGTAAGAGGCAACAGTGGCAACTGTCATCTCTCTGGGGAAGTGGTGAAAAGATAACCGAGGCGGGCCGAAGAGGGTCAAACGAAGATCGGTCAGCCAGGTTAAGCCATTCCATTTTTTCTGGTCAGCGAGAAAAGTCAACTTTAAATCCACTCGAAGGGAAGTGCTTAAGGGAAAAATTTATCATTTTTATGCCCCCAAAAATTAAAGTGCTTCTCATCAAAATTTGGCCATCAACTGAAGTTCTTGTGAGACTGATTACGAAAAGAAAACCAGCGCTAGATCCACTGCCTGGGTAAGCGGTACTAATGATTTTTATTGGCTGCCGCCAGCTAACGGTTGGTGTTGCATTTAGATTTGGCGCTTATTTGCGAATTTGCGACGCGGCGGCAGACCGCCCTTTTGGCGCTTGCGTGGCGGGAAACTAGCCGATGAACACAACCCGGCAGTTCTCTGAAATTACTTCAACTAAGGCTGGAGGAACCGACTTGCCCACTTGGCCGGACACAGGTCATCCCCGGCGAGAAAAATAAAAATCAGTTTTATGCATTAATTTTCTGGTGCTAGTTTTGGTGAATTGGGCCCAAGTTTCGCTCCCCAATCGAAGTCGCCGATCGAGGGCAAAAAGCTCTGTAGCAGCATAAATGACAAACAACTAATAATGACCCCTTTAGTCTCCGCCGATAATGTTGGTAATTTAGTTCGCATTTAAAATCCGACTAAAAGTGTCCCGCTAGTAGCCGCAGAAGAAAAAGCCGCATCGCGCTAGATGCTTAAGCCGCAGCAGTAAATTACAAAAAAAAATAGTTTTAATTTTAGTGTTAGTTTTTTTGTGCAAAGAAAATTAGAATTATGTCGGCGAAAGCATAACGTTCAAAACGAAGGCAGAGAAGAATAATTGTGTGCAATGTTCGGTAAATTTTTGGTGTCGTTTTTTTGTGTGGAAAGACGAATTAGGAAATTGAGGCAATAGTGCGAGCGAGATAAGCGGGGCACGGTGGGCCCAGTGCATTTGTATTGGCGAATATTATTTTTTTTGACTCCACAGATTTGCGGCATCATCCTCGGAAGCGCTTTCGTCGATGGATTCCCCATAAATATAAAGAGTGAGTTTAACTAAAGGTCAAGACCACATGCTAAGGTCGACTAATAAAAGGAAAAATTAATGCTATATACGGCGTCCGCCTAAAACAGGGACTTGTCCCACTGTCCCGTCTAATCCCACCTATGTCGTCAAATTTTCTAATCCGAAGCCAATTCTAAGGCATAGCACTTTGTTTTTGCACCAGCTAAAGAGCGCTGAGCGAAAGCTTTCAGCTTGCACAATTATTTTTTGTTGCTTTTAAACTTGCTTTTATTTACCAATTTCGCCGCTGCTGATCGCAGGCTGATTTTGCTTCCATCAGAATTTTTTTATGTTCATAAATATGGATTTATCGTTTAATTGTTAGGATTATTTTATTTATCTTTATGTATGGTTATTCAATGTCTCCTAGCTTTAAGAACGTTTGTCTAGAATTTTAATATATTTTTATAATGTTTTAATTTAATCTTTTATTGCCTCACCTAGGATGACTCCCCTGTAGGAACTTTTAGCAGCAAAGGGGCCATTCAATGAGTAGGATAATTATAGGTTCCGAGTGGCCAAGGTAGGGAGGGCTTTGACTCCTCATGTCACCAGAGGATCGTTAGGAGATTCGGGGTACAAGTTCTGTCCGTTTGGTTATATGTAGTGAGGGTACGCCTTCACCCCCCTTATTCTCGTCGCAGCACGCAAATTGATTTCTCAAGAATGGCAGAAGGCCAGATGCAGAAGGGCAAGATCACCACCCACTTGCCGACGAGCCGCAGCCGGATTTTTCCGCGTGCGCCCCCCTCGCATCTCGACAACATCCAGGCCAACTCTGTAATTCGTTACAGCTTAAGTTGTATACCTATACATTACCGCTAAAGTAGATGATTTATATTGTGAGGAGTGCCTACCCCCTACCATGTAAATATTATGTACATATATATATATAGTTAAGTCAGTCATAAGGTAGTTTTAAGTGTCATAGAAAGACCCACGAAGGGCATCTGTAACATAGCTAGGAGTTAGGGAAAACCAGACACCCGCCAACAACATCGACAGCCAGTCGGGCATCACTGGCACCACCACGACGACGCCTCATCACTGGCCACATACGCCAGCAACACATGCCCGCAGCACACGCCCGCAACATCGCGAGCACACGCCCGCAACACACGCTAGCAACGGCCCGCAACATCGCGAGCACACGCCCGCACCACACGCTAACAACGGCCAGCAACATTGCGAGCACACACTCCCGCAACATCGTCCCGAGACATCGCAAGCAGACACCAGCAACATCGCCTCTCGGAGAGAGAGAGCCCGACCGCAACATGGCCGAAGAGCCCACCACCACAGAAGACAGAGAACGAGCAACCCGAAAGCTCAAGAAGAGAGAGCCCCGATCGGGAAGCGCGCATGCCGAAGAGAGACGGCAAGAACATACGCCGCGGCAGAGGCCGAAGCTTCTGCGCCAGAACGTTGGCAGAGGAAGGGCCCGAGCTGCATCGCCGCCAACGATCGCTCTCTAACTTCGGCGGCCCTCAAGCAGTACAGACGTGCGACGCTATTCCCGCAGGAAAAACACGTGGAGTAAAAGTAACGACGGCTTTTCAACTCTGGGCCACATGGACATGGAGTCCAGCGCCCAGGGCTAAGTAGGGTGATCCGGCCAAGCGGCCTCCCGCGGCATGGGAGCCGGTGGTGCAGGCAAGAGGTAGGAAAACATGAGTAGGGAAATTAGACTGACAATAAAAGGCAAATAGTAAAATCCCGACGGCTTTTGGCATTCTTTCCTGGCAGCTCCTCCTCCTCTTCCCTAAATCCCCTTCTGGGCGGACTTGGACCCGGCACCATGGTAAACAGGGCCGGGTACCTGGCCACGCCTCCAATGGCTCCGACGCGGTTCCCGGCTCCGGCCGGCCGCTCGGGCCGCTCATCCGTCTGTCCCAAATAAAATGGAGTCCTACACGGACCGCCCCTTTCCCAAATTTACCCTCCTAAAGCAAATACGCACTTTCACCAGCGCCATCCCCGTTTCCCCTGCCTGTCTCACAATAAATAATGGGGAAACTCTGAGCCGCTGAGGATATCCCAGCCTTAGAATAGATCGCTTCCTCACATGGAGCCCGAACAGGGACTAGGCAGGATAACGAAAGGATATTCCATCCATCGTGGCGTAAAGAACCACCAGAAAATTATTAGGTCGAAAATTTGAGGTTAGGGACGAAATTTGCAAAAAAAAATAAAATAGAGCACGCGGTCAGCGCGGCAAAATTTTACGGGGACATGAAAGACGAGGAAAATAACGGGGACATGAGAAGGAAAGAGGCAGAGAAGGCCGCATAGCAAAAGAGAATTTTGTCGTCGCACACGACACGAAACAAAGGCAAGCAGAGAAAACTGTCGGCGCACCCGACACGAAAAAAAGGCAAGCAGAGAAAATCCGTCGTCGCACTCGACACGAAATATAGGCAAGCAAAGAAACGGGGAAGCTAGGGAATTTTCGAGCATTTTTGTCGTCGCACACGACACGAAATAAAGGCAAGCAAGTACAGTCAGACACCAAAAATCCACACGAGGAAAGCCAAGGGGAAGAGGACAGAGAACCACGTCGACGCAGACGCCGACAACTAGCCAGTTTCCTATCTCTGTCGCACCGCTGGTCCTCTTGGCGTCGGGACGCCCGAAGCCGGCAGAACCGCGAGTATATAAGTCGACACCGACAAGCATAGTTATTCGTCGATCAGCAGAGCTATAACAATTCAGTCGCTCCGCGGAGCCATAAACATTCAATCATCCAACAAGGATCCGCATGACTATTCAGGCAACAAGCAGAGCTTCGAACAGCAGCAGGACCAACAAGGACATAGACACAGGATCACCCCTGTGCCCAAGGATACTCACAGGACCCCTCCAGCACAGCAAGGATCCCAGCAAGGATCAACATCGCCCCGCTCCTGCACCCTAGCCAGGACAACGCGAGCTACCAGCCAGGACACCCAGCACGGGTCCTCAAGGATTCACAGGGCCACCCTACGCCCAAGGACACCTACAGGTCCTTACCAGAGAACCACCAGGATCAACCCCGGGGTACAGCAGCATTGCTCCTGCCCCCTATTCTCGTTTTCCTACCGCATAGTTCGGACGCGTCGCCAACTTTGGAACACCCATTGCCGCCGGCAAAACCAGACTCCAAGATGGGAATTTCATGGATATCCTATAGGAAGAAGCTGGAGGCTTCGTCGTTTTGAAATTTCGGATGAGATATGTCGCGAGGACATATGTCGTTACCCCGCTACGTCTCCACGTTGGACTTGAAAAATGGGTACTGGCAGATCCCAGTCGCCGCCAGCAGCCGCGAATGCACGGCATTTACAGTGCCCGGCCGCGGATTATTTCACTGGAAAGTGATGCCGTTTGGCCTGCATTCGGCAACATTTCAACGCGCTTTGGATACCGTCATCGGCCCCGAATAATTTTGAACGAAAGGGAATACGGTTCCAATTCCGTAACCTGTTGAGTATCCGTTTGTTATTAAATATGGGCCTCGTGCTCATCCTGGCAACAGGAACGACCATAAAGAAGCCATCGAGAGATATCGGAAGAGTTTTCTTTTATGTTTTATAGCCCTACTACCTTGGAAGTCTTTCGCAGAGAGATATGGTAGATGGGCTAGAAGAGCATGACATATACTGTTGTGTCGATATTTTCTCCTCGGACCTTGAAAATGTATGGTGGGGATACGCAAACTTCTCAACAGGCCGTACCAATATCCGCAGCTGGTCTCCAAGGTGAAGAGTCTCCAGTCGATAGAATAATGTAGGTAAGGGAAGTCGGCAAATTAGATCCGTAACTTCGGGATAAGGATTGGCTCTGAAGATTGATATAGTCGGGCTTGATTGGGAAACAATAATATGGTTTATGTGCTCGTTCTGGGTAAATAGAGTTTCTATCATTTATGTTAGTTACTTATTCCCCGGATAGTTTAGTTACGTAGCCAATTGTGGAACTTTCTTGCTAAAATTTTTAAGAATACTAGTTGGGTCAAACCAATTAGTTCTTATTAATTATAACGATTATCAATTAACAATCAATTCAGAACTGGCACGGACTTGGGGAATCGGACTGTCTAATAAAAACAAAGCATTGCGATGGCCCTAGCGGGTGTTGAAACAATATGATTTCTGCCCAGTGCTCTGAATGTCAAAGTGAAGTAACTATGACTCTCTTTGGAAGATGGAGCCTAGCATAGCTGGTGATCTTAACCTTGTTTGCTTAAAACAGCAGGACAGTGATAATGGAAGTCGAAATCCGCTAAGGAGTGTGTAACAACTCACCTGCCGAACCAACTATCCCTTAAAATGGTTGACGCTTAAGTTGTATACTTACGCATTACCGCAAAGTAGATGATTTGTATTACTTGAAACTTTAGTGGGTACGAAGGTATAATGGGATGCGTAGACGTGTTTGCCGTAAGCATGCATGCAATCCATCTCACAATCTCACAATCTTCGGCAGCCTTGAAGGAGCTGCAAAATACAATCAAAAATTGGCTCACAACCATAATTATTTCGGCTTTGTTGATAATTGGGATTGCCTTCTGGTTTATATGTGCTTCACGAAGCTTCCAACGCTGACGCTACCATAACAAATAGAACCAAAATTCCTACTTAACAAGAAATTGATTCATTCCTTACTGAGCGCCATAGAACTCTAAAGGCTACAGATTCTATCCATCCTACTACGTTGCGCCTCCATCCGTCCCAACCGACACCCTCCGACGTGTAGCCACGAGTACTGAAATCCTTCAGTTCGAGGATCGTTCGCATATCCTAAAGATGCTGTAAAAAGTAGAACTTTTTCTTGAGTGTAAATAATAAGTAGGATGGTGCTATTTTTAATAGTATAAATCTTAATGATAATTCTTGATTATTTTTCCTCACTTTAACTTCTCGTGGCTTTTTCAACTTCAAACTTATTTTGTAAGTGTGTTCTATTTCTCTCTTTTCAATCTTCCTCTCTGGCACTTATTCGCTAGTACGAGTTGGCAGCAACTCGGCTTAACTCAGAGAAACGGCTCCAGGCAGTCATGGATAAGAAGTAGTCAATTGCCTGGTCACCATCATTCCACGGGATCTTGTCGCAGTGACGATTGATGCCAGTCGTGTGGTCACGATTACCACACACATCTCCATGTCGATGAACGCTCAGCTAAGTCATCTTAATATTCATGCTGCGTATCCTCGCAATGGAGGCCTCGAAGGCCTTATACTTTTGCTGGGCTGACGGCAGAGGGCGCGCGAGAAGCGAAGCGAAGCGATAATATCGGGCGAGAACGAGCGATAAACCGCTGCAAGCATTTTTGAGTGTAATCGCTAGAAAGATGTCAGAGTGAAAGCGAACGAGAAGCGAGCTTAAGCGATAAAGCGAGAGCAAAGCGAGCGTATTTATCGCTTCAACTCGCTCAGAGCGTACGACTGTTTTCGTTTCTCGCAAACCTACTCTGCCATCTTCTCGCTTTGCTCATAGCTTCTCACATGGCTTTGCATCGCTTCTCGCGCGCAAGCTGCCGTCAGCCTAGCTGTGACCCCAGTTGAAGCCAGTTAAAACCTTATCATGACGAGGAGACATACGCAGAGGGTTATAACATCGGCATACATAGTGACGCACCGAACCCATCACGAGCTGTCAACCAGGCGCCGTAGACAAAGCGCTTCGAATACCGAAAAATGGCCAAGAATCAACCACGCCAGCGCCATCTGCTAACCCGTAGCCACTGTCCGAAGGACCGACAATACACAGGAGAGGCGGTCATGACTGAATGACTCCACCAGCTACTGGCAGCCCCGTCAAGCCGTCCCGTCGTCACGAGGGGGTGCTTCGTGGATGGACGCCACAGTGGAAGAGCAAATAGAGGGTCCTTCCGCCTGGACGAGCACCCCAAACCTCAACCTGAGATAAACCAGCTGAAGAGGAGGTAACACCCGATGACGGTTTAGGCCCACTGCGGGTCAACTCGATCCCACAGCTACCCCGCGGGTCGTGGCTGCTCTTCGTTGGGACTCTCGTGGAATCGCCACCATATGTCTACACGAGGTAAATGCCGCACTCTTGGAGTCCTTCAGGGACCTGCTGCAAGTCCTCATTGATAGGTGGCACCCGAGGATGGGCCCTGGTCCCCCAGGGCACCCACGAGCCAATCTCGGATGACGAGGCCGGACCGGGACAAGGTAAAAACGAGGGCACTCACTGCAACAGCAGCGACAGCGATGTGATCCATGTGAACGCAGATCCAGAACGCAGACCCTTAACATAGGGTATCACGAAGCCGAACAACTCGGAGTCGCGATTTCTCTACTATTCACGCCAACAGGCCGCTTATTTTCCAGAGGCTGTGTGATCCCATCACTCTCTCTCCCTCTTGCTGGGGCTTTGAACATCCAAAATACCATTCTAGTTTTGAATCTCTTAAAATTAGTTATAAATTCATCTTCTACCAATAAACACCGACGTACCCAAAGTTACGTATTCTAAAGAATACTTAACAGAAGAAAGTTTAAAAGAGAGGTTTAATCCCTTCTAGAAAGCTATAACGATTGGCAGAGGGAGAAGAAAGAAGATTATATTAATATAGATAGACTCCACATACATAGGGCCGAAAATGAATTCATGACTGCGTAGCTAACTACTGACTAAAAATTTAAAAAAAAATTAAAAATTATTATGATGTTCAAAAGGCTACCTTATCAACATGAAAGCATGTACTCTCATCATTAATGTTATACGGCCATTCATTGTACATCGACGTGCAAGTTTGGCACACTTCAAAATAATAAAATATAACATCTCGTTTAAGACCCCGTAAACCTGTAATAAGAAATAATTTAATTTTTGATAGATGGGATTATTGCCCACTTACTATCTCTAAACTCAGACGTCAAAAAGCGTAATCGTGATTCTAAATATTCCAAGCGTTTCATCTTTTCGAGAGCATTAGGCATGTTTTCCATAATGCGCTCAAATTCTTGTAAAGCATTGATGTTGGAGGTGTCCGTCAAGTCAAGAAACATATGTAAATGAGCATCTTTTATTTCAAGATAAGTAAATCTAAAACCACTGCACTACTAGGAACTTACTTTCAAGCTGTTCATCTATATGTGTCTGCAACTCCTGGTAGTTAAATACCATTATATGATGTACGTGGTCTGCCACGTCCTTTAAAAATATACAGGAATCCTCGGTGCCTCTCTGAACCTGCGCCGATGATTCCTCAAATCCCTTTTCCATTAATTTATTTGCCAAAAATGCGATAACCAGACCAGAGCTGTGGATGAAAAATTGAAACAAATAATTGAAATCTAATATATAAAATTCTCTATTTTCATCTATTCATCTATTTTTCGCTCCGCTAAGTTGTGACGCGCAGACGCGCACATATATAATATAATATGTTAGGTATAAATAAGTAATAGGAACGATCGAAGACACAAGAATGGAATTTGATTTGAATTAAATGCGCGCGCGCGCCAACGATCGTGCACGACGGGTCACACTGGCCGCGATAGATCGGGCACACTAATACGGCCAAATGCGGGCGGCGATGCGGGCACACTAGCCCGCCGAACCGCTATATAAAGCGCACCCCAGCACTACGGAGCTCATTCAGTTTCGGCCGGCAAACGGCAAAGGTCTCCTGACTAGAACCAACTATCAGCAGCCAAAGACCAGCGGACAAGGACGAGCAAGGAGCATCGGTAAGGACGACATCAGACATCAGCGGAGACGGGTAAACGGCGTGGTAATTAACTAATCCTAGTAGCCTTTGCATAGTACGTCTCATTCTACGGCTCGGTCTACCGATCCGCAGGTATCAATATATAGTAGACCAGAACGGCCTCTAAACTCTTCTCGATATATAGTAGACCAGAACGGCCTCTAAACTGTTCTCGATATATAGTAGACCAGAACGGCCTCTAGACTCTTCTCAATATATTAAAGTAATAAACGAAAGAATTGTAAGCGTTTCTTTATGGGGACGACCGTCCCCGTTGATATATCTTTATTGATTAAAAATTCATATAAACATATTACAGCTAAAGCCGCGCAACTGCGCTGCCAGTAAGCTCGGCAGCGGAGCGGCTGTCTTATGTATATATCTATGTACTTGGTTGCTGAGGGCAGCGCCCAAGAGGGAGAGTCACACGCGCACATTTGGTTATGCATTATTATGCTGACACTGCACTTGATCGGTCATACACTTTAGGTGCGCGATCGTATTACGTCCAGCCACTTATGCTTGGACTTTTGTTATTAAAATGACTAAGCCAAAGAGTCATAGTCCGTACAGTGTGTACTCAATATGTGCGTATACTACATCTCCCTCCTTTTGAAAAATAACGTAATATTATATATGAAGTTATTTTCCAAATATTATATAATATTTTTTAATTATTATAATTTAAATTTATTTTATTATTATTATTATTTTTTTTTTTTTTTTTGTATATATATATATATTTTTGTTTTTTTTTTAATAGTATATTTTTAAATTCAAAATTAGATAAATGTTTTATATTGAACTATAGAAAAAATATATGTATTTATGTTGTGCAAAAATTTGTTTTTGCTTTTAGTTGGTTGATACAAAATATATAAAATCAATTACATTGTTTAAAGACAATCTAATGTATTTGTTTTGTTTATCTATATATGGTTGTTTTATATATGTGGTTGTTTTATATATGTGGTTGTTTTATATATGATGTGGTTGTTTTATATATGTGTTTGTTTTATATATGTGGTTGTTTTATATATTTGCTTGTTTTATATATGTGGTTGGCCAACCCTACAAAATATATATTAGGAATTAAAAATTTTTAACCTATCTTTATGGACTATCTGCTTTGTTCGGAGGGGGATGGCTTTAACCTGGGAGGCACTCGCTAAATAAAACACGGAATGACTTTCGGGGTATTATGCGACGGGCGTATGTCTTTATTTGTAGAATGGTAAATTGGTACTAGTGCAAGAAGTCTTAAAGCTAGCTTGGGGAGAGCGGATTAGCAGCTCTATGCACGAAAGTGCAGTGGAAGAGGGAGAGAGAGAGCGAGTGTAGGGGATCACACTGCCTCCGGAAAATCAACGCCCTTCTGGCGTGAACATTCTCCCCCCCCTTGCGAGGATACGCAGCAAAAATATAAGAAGAAAACCTTCGAGGCCCCCTTAGCGAGGATACGCTGTCGGACTATTATAGGAGGCCTTTGCTCGGGAAAGCGTTGGATACGCTGAGCGCTCGTGGACGTGGAGAAGTGTGTGGTGATCCTGGCCACACGACTGGCACCGGTCGTCACTGCGGCAAGATCCAGTGGAATGGTGATGGGCGAGGCAATTGACGCAGTATTTTTTCTCGATGACTGCTTGGAGCCGTTTCTCCGCGCTAAGCCGAAGAAAACGGTGGCACTTCCGGAGAGGATGGTTCCCTTGGCAGACTCGGCATGGGTAGGATAAAATACCTCGGGAACGTCTGCATTTCACATCGTCGTATGAAATCCTGTAATTGGAGGAATCGGGAGCGGTAGTCACTCGTGTGGAGAACGAGGAAATCCTTTGGATCGGAGCAGAAGCAGTATCAGGAGCAGTCGGTTCACTGGAGGAGCAGTTGCTTGGATGCAACAAAGTGTGATGCCGACCGTGACACGTGAAGCACTTGTGGGCGCTTGTGCAATTACGAATTTGATGATTGCTTGCAAAGCAATTTAAGCACAACTGCTTTTTCCGGATGTAAGCGGTGCGATCCTCTGTTGTCATCTGAAGGAAGCGTGGACATAAACGCACTGGATGGTGCTCTTTGGAACATACATCGCATCTTTTGGATATCGGAATGATCCTCGTACTGAAGGATTTCAGTATTCGTGGCGACACGTCGGAGGGTGTCGGTTCGGACGGATGGAGGCGCACCGTAGTAGGATGTATAAACTCTATGGCCTCCAGAGTTCTATGGCGCTCAGTCAGGAAAGAGTCAAGTGCTAGCCACGTAGGAATGTCGGTCTTGTTCGGGATAGATTGCTCCCATAATGAGAGCGTCAGCTTTGGAAGCTTCGTGGAACACACATACACCAGGAGACAATCCCAATTATCCGTAGGAAGGCCGGACAAATTTAGGGATGTGAGGCAGTTTTGGATGGTATTTTGCTGCTCCTTCAAGGCTGCCGAAGATTCTTGTGCAACTGACTGCATGTTTAACAACTTTTTCAGTTGGCTGTTAACCAGCGCTCGTTTGTTTTCGAAACGCTCAGATAGGTTTGTCCAGGCTGAGCGGAAACCATCGTTGGTGAGTGGCGACTTGGAAACTATGGAATGAGCTTCACCACTAGTCTTGGCATTTAGATAGAACAACTTTTCAACAGGGGTCAGCGCAGGATTGTCTATATAGACCGCTGTGAAAAGGTCTCGGAAAGTCGGCCAGCGAATATAATCGCCCGAGAAAATTTCGGTATCGCACGGAGGAAGCCGACAGCCAGACGGAAAGGAATTTTGGGGCGCAGGGGCTTGGACTGGAGCTGCGTTAGAAGAGATCGTATCGATCTGTTCCATGAGCTGGGCGGCACACCTTCCGTAAATAAAATAGGCATACTCGTATTTTGCCTTCAGAGTGAGTAAGTTGTCCGCCTCGCCCTCTAAGCCAACTGAAATTAGGTCTGAACAAGCTTCATATTCTTCTTTGACCTTATTCCATAGCTCTCTGGCTTGGTCGAGATGGATTTGGCAAGTGTATTTGGATGGACTGGGTGCTGCCGAATTGTAGACTGTGGAATCGAAGTGACTTAGACGGTCACAGATCGAAATGAATTTATTTAAAATGGAAGAACTCATTCTGGATATTTAAAAACCAAACTGGATTGTCTGTTTATGGATATATATTTGTTTAATTAGTTATACGTGTCGACGCAGGAATTGGAATTTAGGAACCAATCGGAATATAGAAGGAATGAATTTATGAATTTTATTGTGTAGTGGCGGAGATGTACGGAGATGTACGGTCACACTAATGCGGATATGGAAGCGCACTTGAATTTCTAACTGATTTAGTTAGTTGGGATTTTATAAAAAATAATTTTAAAATTATTTTGTGTGCCTGGATTTATTCAGTTGACCGCTGCTGTATTTTCCGCGGTACTGTTCTTGAAGATAAGGCGTGCGTGTGAATATGTTTGTGCAATGCACAATGTGCATTCGCCGTTTGCCAATGCAGAATAGCGGAGACAACGAGAGGCGGAAAAAATTGCCAAAAAACCGGAGCTTCGACTTGCAGTCGAATATGTATGTAATTACAATGTATGTAGGTATGTTCGCCTCAGCTCAGGATAGAGCAAAGAAAAGACAATAAATATATGTTTCTTTCGATTTAGCCCTGTACAGGATAGACCAGGGAGTAAATAAATGAATGTACAAATTAACTCGGCGTTTCTGTGCCGTGATTTTGGGGATATAAATATATTTATTCTTTAGAGCAGTGGACTGTATTTGGAGTTTAAAGTTTAGAAATTAATATAAGTATATTTATTTTCAGTTGTGGATTAAATTATTTAAATTATGTGTTAAAAACCCGAAATATTTGTAAGTAGGTATATATTAATTTAATTTTGTTTAAATTGCTTTTGGCGCTCGTAGATCAGTGGAGTGGACTGTATTGTATATCGGAGAGTGTAAATATGTAAATGCGAGCGGAACACAGTGAACGTTTAGAATTTCGGAACTAGAAGTTTCACTGTGGCTTATAGCATACGTACATATATTTAAATTTACACTTGTGGATTTTGGAATGTTTATTTACTCTTATTATCCAGGATACGAAAATTTATTGCGTAAATTGTTGGTGCCGATTGTAGATAAGTGAAGTGGACTGTATGTATTGGACATATGTATGTACGTAGGTGTAGGAAGTGGAAATAAATGCAAGCGGATCACAGCGAACGAAGAGAAATTCGTATTTGGAAGTGTCACTGTGGCTTATGGCATATATTTAAACACACACTTTTTGAATGTTGAATTCGCGGAAAATTAATATAAATTAATTGCGATTCGGATGTGGACGCTGCCGTAGTGTCGGATCAATCGGACAGACGGCTCGGATTTAGACAAAAATCATAAAAATGACCGGCAGCAAAGTAAAAATGTTTACTTATCTTGTGCGGTGTTAAAGCCACCGGAACTGCTGGAGATATAATTATCCGGCTCGAAGGACCAAATGTTCGGAGGGGGATGGCTTTAACCTGGGAGGCACTCGCTAAATAAAACACGGAATGACTTTCGGGGTATTATGCGACGGGCGTATGTCTTTATTTGTAGAATGGTAAATTGGTACTAGTGCAAGAAGTCTTAAAGCTAGCTTGGGGAGAGCGGATTAGCAGCTCTATGCACGAAAGTGCAGTGGAAGAGGGAGAGAGAGAGCGAGTGTAGGGGATCACACTGCCTCCGGAAAATCAACGCCCTTCTGGCGTGAACATTCTCCCCCCCCTTGCGAGGATACGCAGCAAAAATATAAGAAGAAAACCTTCGAGGCCCCCTTAGCGAGGATACGCTGTCGGACTATTATAGGAGGCCTTTGCTCGGGGAAGCGTTGGATACGCTGAGCGCTCGTGGACGTGGAGAAGTGTGTGGTGATCCTGGCCACACGACTGGCACCGGTCGTCACTGCGGCAAGATCCAGTGGAATGGTGATGGGCGAGGCAATTGACGCAGTATTTTTTCTCGATGACTGCTTGGAGCCGTTTCTCCGCGCTAAGCCGAAGAAAACGGTGGCACTTCCGGAGAGGATGGTTCCCTTGGCAGACTCGGCATGGGTAGGATAAAATACCTCGGGAACGTCTGCATTTCACATCGTCGTATGAAATCCTGTAATTGGAGGAATCGGGAGCGGTAGTCACTCGTGTGGAGAACGAGGAAATCCTTTGGATCGGAGCAGAAGCAGTATCAGGAGCAGTCGGTTCACTGGAGGAGCAGTTGCTTGGATGCAACAAAGTGTGATGCCGACCGTGACACGTGAAGCACTTGTGGGCGCTTGTGCAATTACGAATTTGATGATTGCTTGCAAAGCAATTTAAGCACAACTGCTTTTTCCGGATGTAAGCGGTGCGATCCTCTGTTGTCATCTGAAGGAAGCGTGGACATAAACGCACTGGATGGTGCTCTTTGGAACATACATCGCATCTTTTGGATATCGGAATGATCCTCGTACTGAAGGATTTCAGTATTCGTGGCGACACGTCGGAGGGTGTCGGTTCGGACGGATGGAGGCGCACCGTAGTAGGATGTATAAACTCTATGGCCTCCAGAGTTCTATGGCGCTCAGTCAGGAAAGAGTCAAGTGCTAGCCACGTAGGAATGTCGGTCTTGTTCGGGATAGATTGCTCCCATAATGAGAGCGTCAGCTTTGGAAGCTTCGTGGAACACACATACACCAGGAGACAATCCCAATTATCCGTAGGAAGGCCGGACAAATTTAGGGATGTGAGGCAGTTTTGGATCGTATTTTGCTGCTCCTTCAAGGCTGCCGAAGATTCTTGTGCAACTGACTGCATGTTTAACAACTTTTTCAGTTGGCTGTTAACCAGCGCTCGTTTGTTTTCGAAACGCTCAGATAGGTTTGTCCAGGCTGAGCGGAAACCATCGTTGGTGAGTGGCGACTTGGAAACTATGGAATGAGCTTCACCACTAGTCTTGGCATTTAGATAGAACAACTTTTCAACAGGGGTCAGCGCAGGATTGTCTATATAGACCGCTGTGAAAAGGTCTCGAAAGTCGGCCAGCGAATATAATCGCCCGAGAAAATTTCGGTATCGCACGGAGGAAGCCGACAGCCAGACGGAAAGGAATTTTGGGGCGCAGGGGCTTGGACTGGAGCTGCGTTAGAAGAGATCGTATCGATCTGTTCCATGAGCTGGGCGGCACACCTTCCGTAAATAAAATAGGCATACTCGTATTTTGCCTTCAGAGTGAGTAAGTTGTCCGCCTCGCCCTCTAAGCCAACTGAAATTAGGTCTGAACAAGCTTCATATTCTTCTTTGACCTTATTCCATAGCTCTCTGGCTTGGTCGAGATGGATTTGGCAAGTGTATTTGGATGGACTGGGTGCTGCCGAATTGTAGACTGTGGAATCGAAGTGACTTAGACGGTCACAGATCGAAATGAATTTATTTAAAATGGAAGAACTCATTCTGGATATTTAAAAACCAAACTGGATTGTCTGTTTATGGATATATATTTGTTTAATTAGTTATACGTGTCGACGCAGGAATTGGAATTTAGGAACCAATCGGAATATAGAAGGAATGAATTTATGAATTTTATTGTGTAGTGGCGGAGATGTACGGAGATGTACGGTCACACTAATGCGGATATGGAAGCGCACTTGAATTTCTAACTGATTTAGTTAGTTGGGATTTTATAAAAAATAATTTTAAAATTATTTTGTGTGCCTGGATTTATTCAGTTGACCGCTGCTGTATTTTCCGCGGTACTGTTCTTGAAGATAAGGCGTGCGTGTGAATATGTTTGTGCAATGCACAATGTGCATTCGCCGTTTGCCAATGCAGAATAGCGGAGACAACGAGAGGCGGAAAAAATTGCCAAAAAACCGGAGCTTCGACTTGCAGTCGAATATGTATGTAATTACAATGTATGTAGGTATGTTCGCCTCAGCTCAGGATAGAGCAAAGAAAAGACAATAAATATATGTTTCTTTCGATTTAGCCCTGTACAGGATAGACCAGGGAGTAAATAAATGAATGTACAAATTAACTCGGCGTTTCTGTGCCGTGATTTTGGGGATATAAATATATTTATTCTTTAGAGCAGTGGACTGTATTTGGAGTTTAAAGTTTAGAAATTAATATAAGTATATTTATTTTCAGTTGTGGATTAAATTATTTAAATTATGTGTTAAAAACCCGAAATATTTGTAAGTAGGTATATATTAATTTAATTTTGTTTAAATTGCTTTTGGCGCTCGTAGATCAGTGGAGTGGACTGTATTGTATATCGGAGAGTGTAAATATGTAAATGCGAGCGGAACACAGTGAACGTTTAGAATTTCGGAACTAGAAGTTTCACTGTGGCTTATAGCATACGTACATATATTTAAATTTACACTTGTGGATTTTGGAATGTTTATTTACTCTTATTATCCAGGATACGAAAATTTATTGCGTAAATTGTTGGTGCCGATTGTAGATAAGTGAAGTGGACTGTATGTATTGGACATATGTATGTACGTAGGTGTAGGAAGTGGAAATAAATGCAAGCGGATCACAGCGAACGAAGAGAAATTCGTATTTGGAAGTGTCACTGTGGCTTATGGCATATATTTAAACACACACTTTTTGAATGTTGAATTCGCGGAAAATTAATATAAATTAATTGCGATTCGGATGTGGACGCTGCCGTAGTGTCGGATCAATCGGACAGACGGCTCGGATTTAGACAAAAATCATAAAAATGACCGGCAGCAAAGTAAAAATGTTTACTTATCTTGTGCGGTGTTAAAGCCACCGGAACTGCTGGAGATATAATTATCCGGCTCGAAGGACCAAATGTTCGGAGGGGGATGGCTTTAACCTGGGAGGCACTCGCTAAATAAAACACGGAATGACTTTCGGGGTATTATGCGACGGGCGTATGTCTTTATTTGTAGAATGGTAAATTGGTACTAGTGCAAGAAGTCTTAAAGCTAGCTTGGGGAGAGCGGATTAGCAGCTCTATGCACGAAAGTGCAGTGGAAGAGGGAGAGAGAGAGCGAGTGTAGGGGATCACACTGCCTCCGGAAAATCAACGCCCTTCTGGCGTGAACAGCTTTTTATTTTTATTTCCTACAATTGTAATATTATCAGAATCTCCTATATCTGAAACTAAATATGGTCCTAAATAATTATTGTCAAGTTTATGACCTGTTTCGTTCCTAAGTAATACTTTATCTCCTAATTTTAAATCAAAATTACTAACATTTCTATCATAGTTTACTTTTCTATCGGCTTTTGCCTTTTCTGACATATTTCTCGCTCTTATATAAGCTGTTTCTAATCTTAGCTTAACTTCTTTCGAATAGTCATCCATGTTGTAAATTGGATCTATTCTGTCTATCTTGCCAAAATCTGTGAACTGTCTTGGTAATATTCCAAATACTAGTTCATATGGACAATACTCGTGAACTACTGATGGTGTTGTGTTGAAACAATAAGCAAAATATTGTATCCATACATCCCAGTCAGTTTTGTCAACAGATATATACGAGCGAACATACTCGTTGAATGTTCTGTAACTTCGTTCTATTGTTCCTAGTGTCTGATGATGGTGTGCTGTTGAAGTAATGTTTTTTATCTTCATATATTTGCACAAGTCGTCTATAATCTGGTTTTTGTATTCCGTTCCCATGTCCGTAATGATTTTTGTCATTGGACCGTACTTGTGAATAAAATTTTCGAATATTGCCTTAGCAACTGATCTTGCGCTTTTATTTGGTATTGGCACCGTTACCAAATATTTTGTTAAATCGCAAATGATAGTGACAGCGTACTCATTTCCATCTTCTGATCTTGGAAGTGGACCAATGGTATCTATCAAAACTATATCAAATGCTGTTGCTGGTGTTTCAGTTATTGTCATGGGTGTTCTTGTATGTTTCAGCGTTTTTTCTTGCTGACATTTCAAACATGTCTTAACATATTTACTTATTGTCTTTGTCATTTGTGGCCAATAATAAAAGTTTTTGATTTTCTTCAGGGTTCTAGAAATTCCTGAGTGGCCTCCTTCTGACGGGTCGTCATGGTATTTAGACAGTATTGCTTTTATTTGAACCTTATCGTTTTTATCTATCTTAGTCACCTTGTTCAATAGCGCTATTGTTAAATTTTTAAATATTTTATTGCCCTTTTCTTAAAATTCTTTATAGTGACAAACTCGAAGATTTTTTCACTTGGTGACAATTGCGTTCGAATGATTTTATTTATTCTTGCTTCTTCATTAAGCCTTTGAAAAAACTGATCTAAATCGATTTTTTCATTAGAATAAAAATGAGTCATATCGAAACGTGTTATCATATTCTTTCCTCTTTTCAACAAACACTTATGTTTGTCTATTTTGAGAACAACATATTTTTTGGCATCAATGTTATTGACTACCTGATAGATATTGGGCTTTTCTATAATGTCTTCGTTCTTTTGTGGTTCATGCAATTTTTCACCTGCGCAGGTATTTTTCTGTCTTGTTGAAGATCTTGTTGTGACCTTTAAGATTTGTCTATTCATTGCTTTAAGTTCTCCGATCGTTATCCGGGACAAAGCATCTGCAACGTGATTATCCTTCCCCTTGAGGTATTCTACTGTGAATTCAAACTCCTCCAAGTCTAGCCTCATTCTTGTTAATTTCGAGCTCGGGTTTCTCATTGAGAAAAGGTACGATAGTGGCCTATGGTCACTTTGTACTAAAAAATGCCTACCATATATGTATGGTCTGAAGTGGTTTATTGCCCAATGAATAGCTGCTAGTTCTTGTTCTGTTGTGGACTTATTACTTTCGACTTTTGTAAAGCTTCTTGAAGCGTATGCCACTGGTAGCTGTTGACCGTTGTGGTCTTGAGATAGTATTGCTCCACATGCCTGTTTACTAGCATCTGTGGTTATGCAAAATTGTTTGCTGATATCTGGGTACTGAAGAAGTGTTGGTTTCATTAATTCCCTTTTAAGGTATTCGAATGCTTCATTGCATTCGCTTGTCCATTCAAATGGTACGTTCTTTTTACAAAGCCTCGTTAAGTGGCGTGATTTATCTGAGAAATTTTTAATAAATCTTCTGTAATAATTGCAAAATGCGACGAATCGTCTAGCTTCGTCTGCATTTACTGGTTGGGGGTAATTTTTAATTACCTCATATTTAGAGTCATCTGGTAATATACCTTTATCAGTACATTTGTGACCTAAATAAGTAACCTATTTCATAAAGAAAGTGCATTTTTCTGGATGTAGCTTTAAATTATGTTGTCTACATAATTTGAAAACGTCGGTTAAATTCTTAAGCATATGCTTTTCAGAACAACCTATAACTACTAAATCATCCATATACAGAAATGCTTGCGAAGGCGTTAAGCCTGAAAATGCAAGAGTCATCATTCTTTGGAAAGAATTAGGGGCTATTTTTAACCCAAATGGTAATCGCGTGTAGCGATACGCACCTGTTGCAGTTGAGAATGATGTCATATTTCTTGATTTTTCATCTAATTCGATTTGATGAAACCCTGACATCAGGTCTAGGCACGAGAAATATTTTGCTCGTCCTAATTGATCAAGAATATCTTCTATTCTTGGAAGTGGGAATTTGTCTGCTAGCAGTTTCTTGTTGATTTGACGATAGTCAACTACTAATCGCCATCTCTTTTCCGCCGAATTAGGCAGAGATTTCTTGGGTACCAAGAGAAGTGGGCTATTATATTCTGAGATAGACGGCTCGACAATGCCGTCTCTTATTAATTTGTCAACTTGCCTTTGAATTTCTGGCTTTTGACTTTCTGGCATTCTATAGTTTTTAATGTAGACTGAAGTTTTGTCATTTAATCTCAATTTTTGTTTATAAAAGTTATTAGCTGATATGGTTTCTGTTTCGAGACCAAAAATATCGCTATACTCGGTGCATAGTTTTGTTAAATCGTTTTTAAATAACGACGGGAATTTGAGAAGTTTTAATACCTCTGAAGTTCTTTGTGCACTATGGTCTGTATTTGCATTGTAAACATCATAGTCATCTACTGATTCGCTTTTTATGTTTGCGCTGTTAACAATAGCGTCTTTATTGGTTGTATTTATAATGCGAATCAAAGCGTTCTGAGTGCTTACGAGTGCACTTGCTATTATAATGCCAGGTTGCAATTCCTGGTTGGGGATGAGGACATGTGTACCAGTAGACATTAGTTGAATCTTTCGAATAACTTCCGATCTAGCTGGCAAAACTATTTCATTATCTAGTGAATGTATTATAGGAATGTTTATATTCCTGAAATTTTCGGGCCGCAAAGTGAACCAATCTTCTTGGTCGTTGAATTCTAAACTACAATTGTATTTTTTAATGAAATCCAAACCAATTATACCATCCCCTGGTATAGGAAAATTGTCAGGTACGATATGGAATTCATATGATATTGCTGCATTTGCAGCACATATTTCCAAATTTATAGTACCTAGGGACTGAATTGCCCCTTGCCCTATGCTGATATACTAGTTGTATTCAGCGAATTTATATTATGTAAATTATTATTTCTGCATTTAAGCAAAGAAATTTCTGCACCTGTATCTACTAAAAGAGTTACCAGTGAATTGGTACTCATATTCTTTACTTGAATGAAAATGCAAAAATTGAGATTAATTTTATACAGCTTTACTGTTGGCTGTTGCTCAAGGGGGCATGTTGGTTTTCCGATTGAATATTTCGGACGCTGTTTCCATAATTTTGGTATTGGTTATCCCTTGAGTAACCTCCACCTCTATTATTGTAATGGTTACCGCCGCGTCCTCTGTTTCCTTCACGGTAACCACCCCGGCTTCTATAATTGTTATAATTTATAATTTATAATTTCCTCGGCCATTACCTCTGTTGTGGTAACCTCCTCGGTTATTATAGAATCGCCGATCATTTCAGTACTGCAGTGTATATATTTTTCAATCACACTATTCATGGTGTTGAAATTTCCTGCTTCCAGTATTGTTTTGAGCTTGCCATGCTCACAATTCTTTATCATTGCAGATACCGCTTCCTTGGTAGCGAATTTGTCTGCATTACCATAATCTAAACCATCGTCTATGTAGGCTGCCTCAAGCGACCTACGTAGGTTTTCGATTTCTGTGGTATATTGCGTCGCAGTTTTGCCACGCTGTTGTGTATTGAGCAGCTTAGCTTTAATGACATCAGGCGATTCGCCTTTAACTGATGCCTTCAATACATTTATTATACCGATAATTGTCGTTTCATTTTCAACCTTGTATGATACTGGACCGATTATCTTTGTCTTGATTACCTCTACTGCTAGATTCTCATTATCTGATTTTGTCAGATTTGTTAATCGGAGAGCCGTGAGGAATCGATTTAGATTTACCTTTTTGCCGTCAAACTCAGGTATTGTGGATGAAATTTGTCGCACATATTCCCTTGACGCTGCGGCAGAGCCTGTCATTTTGTGTTTTTGTCCCGTTAATCTTGAATTATTGGAATCGGAGCTTTCTTCCTCCAGCAATTCAGGTAGTGTTATTACCGCTGGAATTGAAAGGTCGTGAAGATCTTCTTCTTTAATTTCCGGTTCAGATTCCTCTGAGCTTTCAATATCCCCATCGATTTCAGCTACTACAGGTGTGTTTAATATCGTAGGGATAGTTAAATTCAAGTTGTGTCTGGATCGGACATTCAACAAGTTCTCTCGGAGTTTGTTAAGCAATTTAACTGCCTGTGTTAAATGACTTCTTGTAAGTCTTGCTCTTTCTTTATATATTAATTGGCGTGCTTCATTAAAGCATCCCACTAATATCTGTGCGTGTTTTTTTAGAGTGCCGTGTTGCACTTCTCTATTTCGAGTCAAGCCCTTGTATGATCTGTCGAAAGTTGTTTTAATTTCGGTAAGTTTGCTTTTTATTTCTTGCCAATCCATGTATATACTTATTCTTCTTTAAATCCTCTATTTATATATATAGAAATGCGTATCAAATATTTTTTTTTTTTTTTTTTTTTTCGGACGTTGATGCACTACGATCAGTACATTCAAGTGGCCCATCTGACACCAAGCACGTGCCTGTTTGTGTTAGGTGTTAGTAGGCGCGACAAATGAAAGTATAGAAAAGGAATACGAGGAAGTTACTACTGGCGTGCTGCCAGACTGTTTGCCTGCATGCGTACTAAGTGGGTTAATATTAAGGTTTTTAGTTGGGGAAGGCTATCTACGTTTGATGTTATCATGTACAAATCGTTATAATTTGCACATAAGACTCTAAAGGGTTCATGCAATTCAAAAGACGTTCTACATTGGCTCAAAACTAAAGGAATATAGGATCTAGTATTTCT
Source organism: Drosophila aff. chauvacae BK-2020 (assembly GCA_018903765.1). Lineage (NCBI taxonomy): Eukaryota > Metazoa > Arthropoda > Insecta > Diptera > Drosophilidae > Drosophila > Drosophila aff. chauvacae BK-2020. Next base: position 1,088,182 of record JAEIGO010000106.1, read on the forward strand.
ACTCGGTACGTGAAAGTTAAGCTGACCCAGCAAGTCAGCACTTTCCACGTTACCGTGGATAAGGTTAAAAATGAACGTAATGCCAAGCATGGTTCTACGGTTAGCTAAAGAAGGTAAGTTAATTAGGAGAAGTCTACTAGAGTAAGAGGGTAACCTCTGGTTTGGATCCCAGTTCAAACCGCGTAAAGCGAAAAGCAGAAAGTTCTTCTGAACTGACTCAATGCGTGTACTGTGAACCCCATACTGAGGGCTCCAGACGCAAGATCCATATTCTAGGATAGGACGAACTAACGAAATATATAAGGATTTTGTAACATAGGGGTCATTGAATTCTTTCGACCACCGTTTAATGAAACCAAGCACACCTCTGGCTTTATTCACCATGCACGAAATATGATCGATAAAGTCAAGTTTAGGGTCCAGTCGGACACCCAAATCATCGACTATATTAATTCTTTCCAAAGAGCAGCAGTTAAGCGTGTAAGTCGCGAGCTTGGGAGCGACACGTGAGAAAATCATTAGCTTGCATTTAGAGCCGTTTAGGTTCAATAAGTTTATACGGCACCATGTTTTGAAGTTATTGAGATCTGTTTGTAAATCAGACTGGCAGGAAGCGTCCTTATATTGCATACAAAGTTTGACGTCGTCCGCGTACATAAGTACTTTGGAGTTAGTCAGAACTTTCGGCAGGTCGTTGATAAATAATGTAAACAACAGGGGACCCAAATGGCTCCCTTGCGGGACGCCAGAAGTAACCCTGAGAACATTAGATAAAGAATTTTTAAAGAGGACCTTTTGCGTTCTGCCATTCAGATAACTTGAGATCCAACTAAGAAGATCAACCGGAAATCCCATTAGATCGAGTTTCCGAACAAGAAGAGAATGGTTGACAGAATCAAATGCTTTACTGAAATCAGTATAGATTACGTCTGTCTGAAGGCCCTTATGGAAGCCCCTAACTAAGAAGGAAGTGAACTCTAAAAGATTGGTTGTCGTTGATCTACGCTTTAAAAATCCATGCTGACATGGAGAAATAATTGATCTACACAGGTGCTGCAAATGTGGAGTAATGATTTTCTCGAAAAGTTTCGGAATGGCCGACAACTTAGAGATTCCTCTATAGTTGCTGGCAACCGATTTGCTACCTTTTTTGTGGAGAGGAATAATAAATGATTCCTTCCAAATAAGGGGAAAGTGGGAGGTTTCTAGGGACAAGGTAAACAATTTTAGAAGGGGATTGCACAGGGCGTCGGCACAATACCTAAGCACACAGCCAGGTATACCGTCGGGACCTGGCGAATAAATGGGCTTAACGCGATGAAGATCTGAAAGAATAGTGCTTTCGTCTAAAATAGGACTGAAAATAAAGCTCGATTTGGGCATGATGTAGGAATAAGTCTGATTACAGTCAGTTGAAGTTGAGTAAGTGGTTTGAAAAAACTGCGCAAACAGATCGGCAATAGCCCGATCATTTTTTACGGTAGTATTTTCAAACGAAAGCGAGGAAGGATGCGTAATTGGCTTACGTTTAGTGTTAACAAAATTATAAAACTGTTTTGGGTCCTGAGAGATCTGGACCCTACAACGAGTCAAATAATTTTTGTAACACTGCGCGTTCAACACGGTAAATCTTGACCGAGCAGATAAATAAAGGGATAGGGCAGAGTTAGAACCGGTACGTTTATATTTAGTATACAGCCTAGATTTTTTGTTTTTAAGATGACTCAACTCTTTAGTAAACCAAGGAGGCTTATTCGATGTTGCTGGATAGTATAACGGAACACATTCAGTAAAAAAGGAATTTATGGCACTGTAAAAAATATCCACGGCTTCTGACATGTCAGTGCACATGTATAAATCGGACCAATTAAAATCTAAAATAAAGTTATTCAGCCGTTCGAAGTCCGTTTTGCGAAAACAAAGGACATTCTTGGCAGGACAGTCAGATATGTTCTGTAAGTCAGTCCCAATGTCGAGAGTCAAGTCGAAAGTCGGATGATAGGGATCTTCGGGAAGCGTCAACGGCGCCACCCTGGCTAAACTGACTCTTGCCGGATCTGAGACAAAACAGAGATCAAGCAAGCGCTCTAGGGAATTTCGTACATGGTTGACTTGAGACAGCGAAATGTCGAGCAAGCCAGCAATAAAATCATGCTGTGTGGAGGTGAAAAGTACATTAGAGGAAGTATTTGAGGACCAAATAGCCCCTGGGATATTAAAATCACCAAGAACTACTAAATGATCCTTATAAGAAAGTCGGTTGAAAACCGGTTGGATGGCGGAAAGATGGTTCCAATAAATAGGAAGTTCGGACAAAGGAGGAATGTAAGAACAGGTGATGAAAATAGAGCTACCATTGATGGTTAGCTTCACACAGAGGAATTCAACATCAAACTCCTCGAAAGTTATTAATTCCGACGCGAGAGTGGAGTCAACCGCTATGAGGACACCACCCCCACGTCTGATAGGCCGATCCAGCCGATATATTGTGAACACAGCTGGGAAAACTTCGGAGCTCAGAATCTCCGGCTTTAACCAGGTTTCTGTGAACCTGAATGAACATATAATATATTTTATTTATATATCATTATAACTTTATTTGAGCCATATAACTTTTTTTTTTTTAAATAGCTTAAATCGATCTATCAAATGTTTAATTAATCTATACCAAAATGACAGAGTTTCTAGTTATGCCCTTTTTGGCAAGTATACTCGCATTTCGGCTCGTCAAGCGGGCCCTTGCAGTCTTTTCTGCACACAGGATTAATATAATTATATTCCTTATTCTTATAGAGACGTAACTTTTCATGTATTTCGTCTATCTGTTTTTTAAGAAGACCCCATTTTGAGAAGAGCTGCCCAGAATCCCATTAAGTTTTGGGTTTGTGATACTAGTTGACAACAACAAAAAAAAATTACGAAATGGGTTATCCACATACGTGGAAAGGAGCGCGAAGAATCATGAATACGTCATAGGACGGGTTAGAAAAGAAAAAAAACCAATCACATGTATGCAAACAATTACATGTATGCTAAATAACAAAACAAAACATTATGATATCAAATCATCATTATTATTTTTTTTCATTCATTTGCTTTTGATTTTAGCTTGCTTGATGATTTTATATATGTACGTATATATAGTTTAAAATGTATTTTGGTTTCCTAATAAGACCGAGCATAATTACATTCTAAAAAAAATGTTGTTTTCATTTATATATATATCTGCCTTAATGGCTTTTTTTTTTTTTTATTTAATTTACCTCATTTATAGTATACATAAAATAATGATACCTGCCTTTCAAAAAAATGTTTCTAAGCCCGCAGCTAAAAACTGCTTGGTCTTACAAAGTTTGTCTTAAATATACATATATAAAATAAAATATGCTATATCCGCGCTCTTTGAAGCGCTGCCGGTCCTTTTTCCGTAGCCCGACTTGGCGCGCCGGGCGGTACCGTTGCTGGCTGCACAGGCTTGTCGTCCTTCACAGTGGTTTTTTCCCCCGTAGGCGCAGGGGGCGGTTTGCCTCCCACACTTGTTTTCTTCTCGTCTGTATTTGCGGCTGTTTTCCGCCGGGATGAGGAGACTCTGTGATGGTTATAGCTGGATAATCTCGGTGTGGACGGCTATGGCCAGAGTCGTGTCGATGAGGAATCGACCAATTAAGAATGCCATGGATGTTCTCGGCCAGTAATGCCGGGATGAGGAGTGTTATAGCTGGGTGGTTCCGGCGGAGACGGCGATGAGGGATTGACCAACTAAAAATGCCATGGCGGAAGTTTCCTTTTGTTTCTTTTCTCTTTTTATTAAATTGCTCTTCCTTTAATTCGGATTTTTCGTTTCTTCTCCACTTCTTGTTGTTTGCTCGCTATTCCGCCATACCACACACACTCCACACCGTTTTACCGCTTGCAATTCACAGTTTGCTATTTTCGCATTTTATGTTGTATGTCAAGTTCAATTCAGCTTCGGAGATCCGGATGTCACGGTCGCCATAAAGTAATAAACGTAAGAATTGTAAGCGTTTCTTTATGGGGACGACCGTCCCCGTTGATATATCTTTATTGATTAAAAATTCATATAAACATATTACAGCTAAAGCCGCGCAACTGCGCTGCCAGTAAGCCCGGCAGCGGAGCGGCTGTCTGATGTATATATCTATGTACTTGGTTGCTGAGGGCAGCGCCCAAGCGGGAGAGTCACACGCGCACATTTGGTTATGCATTATTATGCTGACACTGCACTTGATCGGTCATACACTTTAGGTGCGCGATCGTATTACGTCCAGCCACTTATGCTTGGACTTATGTTATTAAAATGACTAAGCCAAAGAGTCATAGTCCGTACAGTGTGTACTCAATATGTGCGTATACTACAATATAGTAGACCAGAACGGCCTCTAAACTCTTCTCATTAATTAGTAGACCAGAACGGCCTCTAAGCCATTCTCACCAATTAGAAGACCCGAACGGCCTCTAAACTCGTCTCAATATATAGTAGACCAGAACGGCCTCTAAACTCATCTCGATATATAGTAGACCAGAACGGCCTCTAAACTCTTCTCATTAATTAGTAGACCAGAACGGCCTCTAAACCATTCTCACCAATTAGTAGACCAGAACGGCCTCTCAACTCTTCCCGATATATAGTAGACCAGAACGGCCTCTCAACTCTTCCCGATATATAGTAGACCAGAACGGCCTCTAAACTCTTCTCGATATATAGTAGACCAGGACGGCCTCTAAACTCTCCACTCCCCATACTAATTAGTAGACCCGACCGGTCTCAACCCACTCTTATCCATAGGGAACCTGACCGACCACCCCAGGCGTGGGAGAAGTTTGTGGGCGAGTACCCGAAGACCTACGGCCGCCCCTGTCGGAACCTCGACGCTGCCCCGTGACCCAGAGAACGGGATAGGACGACTCCGAACCGGACGGTCACCCGTGAGCGCGACAAGGACCCCGACCCCTGACTCATTTGTAAAAAATTGCGTTCGTACAATAAAGACCCGTTTGCAATTACTGTGTAATTCTCTCGCCTTCTCCTCTGGGACCCGGGTCGGATTCTCTTACAGCAACCCCACCTGAACCAAATAAAATATCTGCGACGACCCCTGGCCATCCCTGACTGATCGTCACAAAGTGATAAGGGTAGTCCGCAATACAGCTTTAGTCGCTGCCTGCCGGCTGTCAGAATAGAAATTTGGAATTTATGGATTTGATGCCAAGAAATTTACGTCAAGTGTTGTGTTTTAAACACCCAAATAATATTATGGTGGCAGTGCTGAGGGATCTCAGAATTATTTTTCTTGGTTTTTGGAAAGAAAGTTGTTCTGTGGAACAACTGTTTTCAAGTTTTAAAGTGATTCAATTAGTTATATGCATATGTGTTTTTTCAAAGAAAAAAAATGCAAACAAAACGCAATGGGGCCGAAGCTCAAGTAATTCTAGAATATTACGAAACAGAAGAGACGAAAGAAGACAGGAACAGATCCAGCAAATTCATACTGATGACCGTGTGAGAATGAGGCATTTGTGTCATGACCAATCAGAAGATACACGAGCCGATCGCAATGAAGCAAGAAGACTAGAACATCGACAACCAAGCAGGTTTACAGTCAATAGACGCAGAACAAATGACCAACACCTCCTACAGGTACATCGCTCATTTACATTGAATTCATTCGTGCGTCTTGCATTCCGGTATGAGCCAGATATTGAATATTATGCTCATTCAAAAATTATAATTGGTGCTATGGACAAGGAATTCCCGCATTGTCATGCCTTCAAATTTAAAAATTAACCAGCAGGGTTGTGTTGCGCGTCTGGGAAGGTGATCTTGTAACGCCACCAGAACCATTTTTTTTTTTTGTTTGCTAGGACGTTGATGCACTAAGATCAGTACATTCAGGTGTTAATAGGCGCGACAAATGAAAGTATAGAAAAGGAATACGAGGAAGTGACTACTGGCGTGCTGCCAAACTGTTTGCCTGCATGCGTACTAAGTGTTGTATTAAGGTTTTTAGTTGTTTGATGTTATCATGTACAATTCGTTATAATTTGCACATAAGACTCTAAAGGGTTCATGCAATTCAAAAGACGTTCTACAATGGCGCAAAACTAAAGGAATATAGGATCTAGTATTTCTAATCGGTACGTGAAAGTTAAGCTGACCCAGGAAGTCAGCACTTTCCACCTTACCGAGGATAAGGTTAAAAATGAATGTAATGCCAAGCATGGTTCTACGGTCAGCTAAAGAAGGTAAGTTAATTAGGAGAATTCTACTAGAGTACGAGGGTAACCTCTGGTTTGGATCCAAGTTCAAACCGCGTAAAGCGAAAAGCAGAAAGTTCTTCTGAACTGACTCAATGCGTGTACTGTGAACCCCATACTGAGGGCTCCAGACGCAAGATCCATATTCTAAGATAGGACGAACTAACGAAATATATAAGGATTTTGTAACATAGGGGTCATTAAATTCTTTCGACCACCGTTTAATGAAACCAAGCACACCTCTGGCTTTATTTACCATGCACGAAATATGATCGATAAAGTCAAGTTTAGGGTCCAATCGGACACCCAAATCATCGACTATATTAATTCTTTCCAAAGAGCAGAAGTTTAGCGTGTAAGTCGCGAGCTTAGGACCGACACGACAGAAAATCATTAGCTTGCATTTAGAGCCGTTTAGGTTCAATAAGTTTATGCGGCACCATGTTTGGAAGTTATTGAGATCTGTTTGTAAATCAGACTGGCAGGAAGCGTCCTTATATGGCACGCAAAGTTTGACGTCGTCCGCGTACACAAGTACTCTGGAGTTAGTCAGAACTTTGGGCAGGTCGTTGATAAATAATGTAAACATCAGGGGACCCAAATGGCTCCCTTGCGGGACGCTAGAAGTAACCCTGAGAACATTAGATAAAGAATTTTTAAAGAGGACCTTTTGCGTTCTGCCATTCAGATAACTTGAGATCCAACTAAGAAGATCAACCGGAAATCCCATTAGATCGAGTTTCCGAACAAGAAGAGAATGGTTGGCAGAATCAAATGCTTTACTGAAATCAGTATAGATTACGACTGTCTGAAAGCCCTTATGGAAGCCCTTAACTAATAGCCTATTTACACTATCGTGCGTTACCTATTGATATCGAAGGAAACGCAATAACGTAGAATGTGTGTTTCTATTGCGTTATTGCGTCTGTTTTTGACAGCTGTCAGCATTTATTGAAAAAGTAAACAAAAATTGACGAAAATGAGCAATTCGAACAACGACGAAAGCCTGATATTATCAGCCATGGAACACAATAGAGAAACCATGATGAAGGCCATGGATTTGTCTGCGATGTCTTTTTCTTTGGAGAAGCGACTTGGGATCTCGTACTGCTTGGGATCTTCTACGGAATACCGCACTATAGCGAGTCTCTGCCGCACCCAATAATATGCAGGATTTTGGTTGCGAGTATCCACCAGGATCCCTCACCAATAAGTGAATATCAATATCCGTTAAAGAATTTTCACGCGGGTTTTAAAACGCCATATTGCATTTTAGATTCTTGAAAGAGGTCCATCGAAGCGGTCGGCTAGCATCGATCCCAATTTGAATTATATTTTATCTTTCTGTATATGTGGGAGTTCTTCAGAACTCACTGAATTCTCTCATATTCTTTGTCCACAGATCCAGAAGTGCCGACCAGAAGTCCCCAAGAGTGCACTGCTCAAACCGTCAGTTACCAGGTTTTGATTTTTATTTGGTGGTGAAACTTGTACGATAGTCCGAATATAGAGTTGTTATCGAAATACCCAGGTGTTATCGACACAAACGTAACTTGAACGCAACTTGGACGCAACTTTTTCCCACCTCTAGGCCCCTATACAAAACCTATGTAAAAAAAACTACGTTTGCTCTGAGACGCAAAAACGCAAAAACGCAGCCTAGTGTAAATGGGGCCTAAGAAGGAAGTGAACTCTAAAAGATTGGTTGTCGTTGATCTACGCTTTAAAAATCCATGCTGACATGGATAAATAATTGATCTACACAGGTGCTGCAAATGTGGAGTAATTTTCTCGAAAAGTTTTGGAATGGCCGACAACTTAGAGATTCCTCTATAGTTGCTGGCAACCGATTTGCTACCTTTTTTGTGGAGAGGAATAACAAATGATTCCTTCCAAATAAGGGGAAAGTGGGAGGTTTCTAGGGACAAGGTAAACAATTTTAGAAGGGGATTGCACAGGGCGTCGGCACAATACCTAAGGACACAGCCAGGTATACCGTCGGGACCTGGCGAATAAATGGGCTTAACGCGATGAAGATCTGAAAGATAGTGCTTTCGTCTAAAGTAGGACTGAATATAAAGTTCGATTTGGGCATGATGTAGGAATAAGTTTGATTACAATCAGTGGAAGTTGAGTAAGTAGTTTGAAAAAACTGCGCAAACAGATCTGTCGGCAATAGCCCGATCGTTTTTTACGGTTGTATTTTCAAACGAAAGCGAGCAAGCATGCGTAAGCATGGCTTACGTTTAGTGTTAACAAAATTATAAAACTGTTTTGGATCCTGAGAGATCTGGACCCTACAACGAGTCAAATAATTCTTGTAACACTGCGCGTTCAACACTTTAAATCTTGACCGAGCCGATAAATAAAGGGATAGGGCAGAGTTAGAACCGGTTTCTAAAATAAAGTTATTCAGCCGTTCGAAGTCCGTCTTGCGAAAACAAAGGACTTTCTTCGCTGGACAGTCAGATATGTTCTGTAAGTCAGTCCCAATGTCGAGAGTCACGTCGAAAGTCGGATGATAGGGATCTTCGGGAAGCGTCAACGGCGCCACCCTGGCTAAACTGACTCTTGCCGGATCTGAGACAAAACAGAGATCAAGCAAGCGCTCTAGGGAATTTCGTACATGGTTGACTTGAGACAGCGAAATGTCGAGCAAGCCAGCAATAAAATCATGCTGTGTGGAGGTGAAAAGTACATTAGAGGAAGTATTTGAGGACCAAATAGCCCATGGATATTAAAATCACCAAGAACTACTAAATGATCCTCCTAAATGATAGCGGAAAGATGGTTCCAATAAATAGGAAGTTCGGACAAAGGAGGAATGTATGAACAGGTAATGAAAATAGAGCTACCATTGATGGTTAGCTTCCCACCGAGGAATTCAACATTGAACTCCTCGAAAGTTATTAATTCCGACGCGAGAGTGGAGTCCCCACCACCCCACAGTGGTCTGGCCCATAGGCCAAAAATAAAAAAATTAAAGTCCAAACATTGGCTAGAATTGTGTCAACCCTAACTCGGAATTGATCAAGCTACTAAAATGTATGATTGGTTTTGCTTTATTCTAACTATTATCTTTAAGACAAAGAGCACAAAACTGATTGGGCTTGGCAGCGTGCGCAACTTGCAAGTGACGGTCGCAATTAAAATATTTTTACCCGTGAAAAAGAAAGTGTTTTTCAAATGGAATCATTTAATATTACAAATAAAGGTATTTACTATAACTTTTTGCAGTTTGAGAGTTTCTGACGTGTTGTTTTTAGTTTATTAAGTGATTGTGAAACCTGTGCATTTTTAAGCATTAAGTGTTAATTTAACTCATTTTTCAATAAGAGTTTCAAAAGTGATGACCACCTGATACCACGATGAAATTAATTTTTAAATATTGGTCAATGTTTATAGATAATGTTTAAAAAATTGCAGCTGCAGAACGTTGCAGATGGCTGAATTACAATGAAAAGAACAACGGCGTCTCGCGGTTTTTCGAGCATTTTTTGGTCGCCCGCTCCATACAAGATGATATAATATAGTAGTCCGATCTTGATCAAATTAACACCAAAATTCTAGAATAATACAAAAAGGCCACATCTCAAATTTTATGAAAATATGTGGAAAATTAGCTAAGTTACAATTTTTTTCTTCACTATTTGCCGATCGTTCCTATGGCAGCTATATGATATAGTTGTCCGATCTTGATCAAATTAAGTATTTCATAATTCAGCAATGAGTTGCTAAAACTTTTTTTTTTTTTTTTATTTATGCTTTACTTTTATTTATTGGATCTTCTAATTTATGAGACTAACAATAAGTGTATCAAATCTTATACTATAACCTAACTAGGAGTCATGAAAACTGAGACAGTGGCCCTGACAAGTTATGGCTGGGTTGGAAGGTCTGTACGTTGCAGGCGGGTTCTGCTAGAGACCCGAGTCAAGACCCTTGCTAGAGGATTTGGGTGGACAGAGAGTTTTTCATTGTAGGACGCTTTTTGCCTGTCTATTTCAACTTTTACTGCGAGAATGCCGAGGTCCTTGTGGATGTTTTGGTTACGAATATACCATGGTGCCCCAGTGATAGTTCGCAGGATCTTTGATTGGGCTCGCTGATGTCTATGTTGGTTCTGCTCGCGTTCCCCCACAGCTGGGAGCCATACGTCCAGATTGGCTTAAGAGTGGAGTTGTAGAGCAGGACCTTGTAGTCCAGACACAAGGGCGATAGTGAGTTTATAATCCAATGGAGGCTGCTGGCTTTCAGTTTTAGGTGCAGTTTCTTGCATTCGATATGTCTACGCCATGTTAGACGTCTGTCGAGGTGGATGCCGAGATACGTTACTTCATTAACTTGGGGGATCTGCGTGCTATTCATACAGAGCGGAGGGCAAGTTTGTCTGTTAAGGGTAAACGATATGTGTTTACACTTTTGTTCGTTTATTTTGATACGCCAGTCAGATAGCCACTTCTCGACTACCACGAGGTGGTTGGCGAGTTGGGTTGTTGCACGGACTGGGCATCTGGAGCGGCTAAGGATCGCAGTGTCGTCGGCGAAGGTGGATGTTGTTAGTCGGTCGCTCGTGGGAATATCTGCTGTGTAGAGGACGAATAAAGTTGGCCCAAGTGCGCTACCTTGTGGGACCCCGGCTTCGATAGTGTAGCTGTCGGAAATTGTTGTGTTGCGCCTTACTACGAAGGCTCTATTGTAGAGGTAGGATTCAAGGAATTTATGAGTGTACCCGGGCAAGTGTGTTTTAATTTTATGCATGAGACCTTTGAGCCAGACGCGGTCGAATGCTTGAGATACGTCGAGGAATATCGCGCTGCAATATTCCCTATGTTCGAAGGCTGTGCGAATTTCTGATGTTATTCTGTTTACTTGCTCTATAGTTCCGTGTTTTTCTCTGAAGCCAAATTGATGGGCTGGGATAATGTTGTGGGCTCCCATATATGGTATTATGCGCGTTAGAAGGCATTTTTCGAATAGTTTGGGCAAGCATGATAATAAACTTATTGGTCTGTAAGATGACGGAATCGTGTGATCTTTTCCGGGCTTCGGAATCATTATAATAATTGATTTTTTCCATTTCCTTGGATAGTAGCCGAGACTGATGATTCCATTGAAGAGTTTACAGATGACCTCAATAGCACAGTACGGAAGTTCCATTATCATTTTTGTAGTTATTAGGTCACCGCCTGGAGCCTTTTTTGGTTTTAGCTCCCTGATGACTTTTGTGATCTCGTTCGGCTAAAATGTAGTTGGCGTGGATTCAGTTTCGAGGTGGATTTGCGGAGGAACATAATCATTAGCTGCGGGGTTCGGCTGGAAGACGCCTCTGAGATGTAAGGCAAATGATTCGGCTCTATCTTTGTCGCTGCGGGCCCAGCACCCTGAGGAATTCCTTATAGGGGTGACGGTTTGAATTGGAGAGCTTAGATTTGGGTGAGCCCTCCACAAGGGATGCTTTGTACTAGTTGGCGAGAGTTTTCCAATATATTTAAGTTGTTCATTTTCAGCTTCTTGCTTCAGGGCCCGGTTTAGATTGCGGGTGGCTTCAGTAAGACGTTGCTTTGAGCATGGCGATCTGCTGGTTTGCCACGCTCGTCGCAGACGCCTCTTTTCCTGAACCAGCTGTTCGATTTGCCGGTTGGTTTTGAACTTCTTAAATTCCCCATCTTTCCGTATAGGGGTTGAGATCCTGGCTGCTGTGACGAGTACCTCTTCCAGGGCGGAGGAGGAGCAGTCGATGTCCGCTTCGATATTTAGTTGGGGAGTTAGCTCAATGTGGGAACTCACATACTTTCTGTATTTCATCCAGTTAGTGTTGTGCGACGTCAGCCTGTAGGGGTGGTCCGCAATTTCTGGGCTTTGAAGAAGGCTTATCAACAAAGGCGAGTGGTCAGATGAGAGATCCGGTAGTGCTATGGCGCTTATTAGATTGCGTGGGATGTTTTTTGTCACCGCGAAATCAATTAGATCTGGGATCTCTTTTTGGGTCTGCAGGCCAATATGTGGGGCTACCAGGAGAAACGTAGTCCAGTTTATTGCTCACCTTTATAAGTGCATTATACAGTTGCCTTCCCTTGGGAGTCACGAGGCGTGATCCCCAGTGCGTGTGTTTGGCGTTGTAGTCTCCTGCGGCTATGAAGCGATCCCCCAGAGTGTTGTAGAAGTCCATGAATTGACCTTCAGAGATATTAAATCGAGGTGGGCAGTAGACAGCGGCAATGCAAAGGTTTCCGTTTCCTGAGTTCACTTTTATGGACGTGGCTTGCAGGTAATTTGTTGCAAACCTTTGATGAAAGTGGTGTTTGATGCGTTCTCTGATTAAGATGCCCGTTCCGCCGTGTGCCTTGCCATCCGGATGATCTGTGCGGTAAAAGGTATAACCTCTTATATGGAAGTTATATCTCCCTGTGAGGTGCGTTTCAACCAGCAGCATGGCGTCGATGTGATTTACGTTTAGGAATTAAGTTATTTCAAGTTTATGCCGTGAAATGCCGTTGGCATTCCACATGGATATACATAGGTTAGTCATTTATTTTTTGGACTGTTATGCTACAAGCAACTGAATTACCATGTTCTGGTTCTGAACAAGGGTTTGCATGGTTGTTTTCATGAATGACATAAGTTCCATCATACTTTGTTGCATGGTGAACATCATAGATTCCAATTTGCTTTGCGGCTGCCCTGGAACCTGCTGAGCATTTTCTGAGTGAGGCTGGGGTGGATTTTCCATGCCTGTTCTTAGTGCTTCGGCGTAGGAGATTCCCTTGGTTGTATTTAGCTGCCCAAATGATGATCTGGCTGCCTAGGCGAAAAATACGTCTGGCGTACTTTTTGAGTTGTAATACACATTTTGTGTATGTTGTTGGTGCGTAGCTGTCGTTCGTCGCATGCGACTCTTCAGCTTCTTGTAGACCGCACAGCCTCTGTAGTTTGCCGTATGGTTTCCTCCACAGTTGCCACATTTTTTGATTTGGGGGTCTTCTTTGTTTGCGGGGCAGTTTACGGAGTTGTGGAAGTCTCCGCAGACTACGCAGACCGTCCGAAGTGTGCAGTATGTCTTGGTGTGTCCATACTCTTGGCAGTTTGTGCATTGAACAGGGCCGTTGCGTTTGTGGGGTTCTTCCACGGTTATTCTTCGATGCAGTAAGAGCTGCAGCTTGTAGATTGGGTGCACTTCGATTTTCTTTAAGGCTTTGCTATCTGGTTCAAGCTCGACCTTGAAAAGTGGTTGTGGTTTTTTGTTTCTGTTAACAATATTGCTAACATTTTTGGCACAGAAGCCCCTGGCCTTAAGGGCTTTTTGAATTTCAGAGGGTGTGACGTCAGGTTCTATACCTTTTAGCACAACTTGCAGTCCCTTGCTGCTTTTTAGTTGATAGGTGTAAAAGTTCTTTTTTGTGTCTTCCAGGTACTTAGACACAGCTCGGAAGTGTTCTTCGGACTTCGTTTGAACCTTTGTTTCGCGTATGTTCCTTTAATAAGCGGAACAACATGGAAATTCTCGTCCCCGACCAGCGCAACAATTTTGTTGACCAGGGCGCTTGAACTTTTTTCTCTTATGTAAATAGGTGGGGGCTTAGCTTTCCTTTGGGTCTCCTGCCCCAACTCTGGTTGGTTGTTGTCCGCCTCTGCAAAGATGGAGAAACGGTTTTCATTGGAGCTCCTCGTTTGGTCGGTGCTTTTGTTGGTTCGGTTGATCTTTGGTTTGTTACCAACCGTGTTGAGTGGACTAAGCTTGCGCTTAATCTGGATGTAGCGGTCCATACCGGTCTGTATAGCCGGGACCGCTTGTTGCTTATCGGAGCTAACTGTTTTTGTTGGCATTTTATTTTGTTGTGCAGCAGTTGGGACCGAACTCGCAATATTGGTAGTTGGTTTAATTATTGGTGGTGATTTGGCTGCGACTGCAGTAATTGTAGCACTGCTTGTTGTTGGAGCTTTATTCAGCGATGCCGGCGGTGGTGGGGTTTGGCATTGGTAACTCCAAGATGCGGGAGTTGGGGTGAGCAGAGAGGGTGAGCAAGAGCTGGCTCTCTTGCTGTCGACGGTCAGTAGAGTCGAGTTGCTCTTTGTCGACTTCTGATTTTGATCTATATCGCGAGTTGAGAAATAAGAGTAGCAAGCATTTCTTGGGTTGACGGAGCTTCTACGCTCATTCTTTTGATCGCTGCTCATTTTTCGAGCTTGATATGCGTGGCACTTATTTGTTTAAATTAAATAAGCACTTGTATTAATCATAACACTAGTTATGATTATATTTTTCTTTGTTTTTTAATTGTTAGCGTCTTTTCGCACTGTTTGGACTGATCCAGTATAATATTCTTTAAGTTTCCACTATTTCATCCACTGTTTTAAATTGTTTTCCCGGAGCTCGCGCGAGACCACGTCCGCTCTATGCGGGAGTTGAACGCTTGGCAAGTTTGTTTTTACAATTTCGAGTTTCATTTTTGTGCCCAGTTGACTACAGGATATTTCATATTGCTAAAGTGATCACATAAGAAAGGTGAGTGGATTTAGATTCTTGGATTAAGGTCCTACAAAGTGCATATTAGTTTGGTTCAATTTTTTACATATTTTTTTTTTTAATTGCATTGTTATGAAAAAAGACGTGGTGGGGCAAACCCGACCTCTAAATAGTGGGGTAAACCCGACCGCTTTTTTTAATGTTGTTTTTGCTATGAAATTGTTCATTTATCAAATAAAAATAATTATTATTATTTTTTTCTAAAATAGGCGTGAAAATAGACCATTCGCTGTACAGCAAGCTATTTGAGCAGTGAATCGAGTGACTTAGATTAATAATTTTGCCATTTCCATTTTTTTCCATTATTATTCACTACCGTTACATAACATAATATTCATTGATAAATCATTGTAAAACCATTATATTTAGGTTATATTGTACTACATCAAGTAAGAATATAGGCGGTCGGGTCTACCCCATCATTTTTGAAAAAAACAAAAATGAACTTTTTCGTAAAATGCTTGTATCTCAAAAATTTTCGAAGGTATGAATAAAAGCTATACATAGAAAGCTATTCAAGAATGTAAAATAAACATTTTATAGCCAAAACCTTTTACTAGGTCGGGTTTGCCCCACCTTACCCTAATATATTTTTCTAAACCTACTGTAAAAATTGCATAGTGATATCTCCACTAGAAGTATTTTTGGCCGCCCGCTCCATACAAGACCGACCACTGTGCACCCCCACGTCTGATAGGCCGATCCAGCCGATATATTGTGAACACAGCTGGGAAAACTTCGGAGCTCAGAATCTCCGGCTTTAACCAGGTTTCTGTGAACACAATAACCTGGGATGCAAACGAGAGACTATCAGAATACAATATGGGAAGCTTACCCCATAAGCCTCTTGCATTCTGATAGGAGATAGAGAGGGAATTGATTAGTTTTTTGGAGCGGATGTCGTAGAGGGCGCAGTGGTCTGGTCGGGCCTGGGAAGACTTATTCCTATGGGCCGCCGTTTCTTTTTCTTAGCTTCAAACTCTTTGACGACAACATATTCTGGCCAGAATTTTGTAGAATATATTGTTTTAAAGAGCGCATTAGGGACATTTATTTTAAAAGATGAAATATCCCTAACATAAGAAAATTTGAATTTTTCCACCTTTATTTGTATTTTTTCAGCTCTAGTTTTGCCTTGGATAAGGGCAATAACATCTTCCGATGTCTGAGAAGGGGTGAGCCGCGAAACAAATATCTGTTTCGTAGGTGGTATTACAATAAGGGCTTTCGGCGAGGCAGACTGATTTAATGCTTTACTTATCGGAACGGATCAAGATTGTAACATATTCCTTAAATTAATAAGGAAATTCTAATCATGGAGCAAAAATACAATTATACATTCAAAATCAGAGGCCAAGTTTATCGTAAAATGGGATCATTGCTGCCAATGCCAAACGAACCACACAAATTTTTACAAATTTACTTTATGGGAGGCGAGGATAGCGGAAACACACTTGCCAATCGAGTGAATGCACGTTGTTCAGTTATCGTCGGCGATCTAGACACTCTACTCAATGAGCAAAATGAAATGGTGAAAATATTCAAATCGTATTGTGACGATCTGTCAGTGCTCGGGTGGCTCAAGGATGGCCAGGATTCGTCGGACTCGAACTCGATTATGGGGTCCTGCGGAGAGGGGTCCGGGGTCCGGGCTAGCCGGTATGGATCACGACGTCGGGTGCGCCGGGACTGCTCCGTGTGTCGGCAGGGGCCTCGTGTCGTTGCGGCTTTGGGTGTTGCGGGCGGGATGTTGGCCTCCCTCGGTCGACCTATGGGTGAGAATAATCCAAAGGCCCTGAGGTCTCCCAGTTATGAAGAATGGTTTGAGAGGCCCTGAGGTCTTCCAACTGTGAAGGATGGTTTGAGAGGCCCTGAGGTCTTCCAGTTATGAAGAATGGTTTGAGAGGCCCTGATGTCTTCCAACTATGAAGAAGTGTGAGAGGCCCTGAGGTCTGCCAAATATGGAGAAGAGTTTGAGAGGCCCTGAGGTCTGCCAATTATGGAGAGAAGTTTGAGAGGCCCCGAGGTCTGCCAAATATGGAGAAGACTTTGAGAGGCCCTGAGGTCTGCCAATTATGGAGAGAAGAGTTTAGAGGCCGATCAGGTCTACTATATAATAAGACGTAATACGCAAAGGCTACTGTGATTAGTGTAACAAACGAGCTGTTGGTTACGACCGATGTATACCGATAGTTGTAATCGATAGCGAAGCGGTGTCCTATCGATACTTAAGAAGAAGAAGAGCGATCGAGATCGAGAAGGGAAGCGCACATGGAAGTTATAAGAAAAAGCGTGTATTAAATCATACAGCCTTAGTTTCCTATTGTTTCTGAATATTCTTAACTCAAATAAACATGCCATAAGCCATCCGACACAACAATAGCACCCCCCCTTTTACAGTTCAGAAGTGGGATATTTGAGTTGGCAATGTTTAAGAGGCAGTAAAGGTGAAACAGACACAGACAGGCAGCAGAGGAATCGTCGGCGTGGGAAGTTTGTAATGGGATAGGTGTTCCCAAAGGTCAAGAGGACAAGAGATTACAAATTACGGATAAGGCATCCTTTCCTACGTGGCTGATGGATTCAAAGCGGAGTACTCAGGAATCTTGGTGAACCTGGAGGTGTACATGCAAAAAGCTTGTGTGTATACGTAGCGTCGTTGTGAACTTCACAGGAGGTGAAATTCACTAGAATTGTGGTCAAATAGCGATCACGCTTGCAGACGGGCATACAGAGCTGCTCGTGGGTGCAAGAGTGTGCGTGCAATCGATTGTGGTTGTGCGTACATAGGAAGGAAAACAGTCAAAGTTTTCGGAGAAGTGCGATAATTTTTTGAGAAGATGGTCAAGATAGCGGAGCTCAAGGCAGACCAGTTGCGGTATTTGCTGAGAGAGAGGAACTTGGGAGTTGCAGGCTCCAGAGCAGAACTAGTGCAGAGACTAGTGGAACACGAGGATTCGGAAGAAGTGGATTTGCCACAAGCAGTGGGAATGAGCCAACAGGAGGAATAATTCGCAGCACAGGCGGCTGCGATTTCACAACTTCAAGAGCAGATGACAACACTGACGAACTTGATGGCGCAGTTTGTCAACAATATGCCAACAGCTAACCAGCAGCAGCAGCAGCAACGTGATGATGAGATGCACGTTGATGAATTTGTAAACCGTAACCCAGGAGATCAAGTGGCGATCAGCAATGGTAGACAAGCGTCGGTTAAGGAGATTGCAAATACCTTACCAGACTATGACCCCGGAGACGAGAATTCGATCTCAGTAAACCAGTTTGTTCGGAGGGGGATGGCTTTAACCTGAACTGCACTCGACAAGAAAAACACGGTAGAACAATTTCGGGGTATTACGCGACGTGCGTCTTTATTTGTGTAATGGTAAATTATTACTGACAAAGAAGAAGGCTTAAATCTAGCTTGGGGAGAGCGGATTAGCAGCTCCATGCACGAAAGTGCAGTGGAAGAGGGAGAGAGAGAGCGAGTGTACGGGATCACACTGCCTCCGGAAAATAAACGCCCTTCTGGCGTGAACATTCTCCCCCCCCTTGCGAGGATACGCAGCAAAAAATATAAGAAGGCCTTCGAGGCCCCCTAGCGAGGATACGCTGTAGGAATACAGGAGGCCTTTGCTCGGGAAAGCGTTGGGTACGCTGAGCGCTCGTGGACGTGGAGAAGTGTGTGGTGATCCTGGCCACACGACTGGCATCGGTCGTCACTGCGGCAAGATCCAGTGGAATGGTGATGGGCGAGGCAATTGACGCAGTATTTCTTCTCGATGACTGCTTGGAGCCGTTTCTCCGCGCTAAGCCGAAGAAAACGGTGGCACTTCCGAAGAGGATGGTTCCCTTGGCAGACTCGGCATGGGTAGGATAAAATACCTCGGGAACGTCTGCATTTCGTCTCGTTGTACGGAACCCAGTAATTGGAAGACTCAGGAGCAGTAGTCACTCGTGTGGAGAACGAGGAAATTCTTTGGATCGGATCAGAAGCAGTATCAGGAGCAGTCGGTTCACTGGAGGAGCAGTTGCTTGGATGCAACAAAGTGTGATGCCGACCGTGACACTTGAAGCACTTGTGGGCGCTTGTGCAATTACGGAGTTGATGACCGCTTGCAAAGCAATTTAAGCACAACCGCTTCTTCTGGATATAAGATGTACGATCCTCTGTCGTCATCTGAAGGAAGCGTGGACATAAACGCACTGGATGGTTCTCTTTGGAACATACATCGCATCTTTTGGATATCGGAACGATCCTCGTACTGAAGGATTTCAGTATTCGTGGCGACACGTCGGAGGGTGTCGGTTCTGACGGATGGAGGCGCAACTTAGGAGGTTGGATAGAATCTATAGTTTCTAGAGTTCTATGGCGCTCAGTCAGGAATGAATCAAGTTCTTGCCACGTTGGAATTTCGGTTTTATTTGTTAAGGACTGCTCCCATAGTGAGAGCGTCAGTTTTGGAAGTTTCGTGGAACACAAATAAACCAGGAGACAATCCCAATTATCCGTAGGAAGGCCGGACAAATTTAGGGATGTGAGGCAGTTCTGGATTGTATTTTGCAGCTCCTTCAAGGCTGCCGAAGATTCTTGTGCGACGGACTGCATGTTTAATAGCTTTTTCAGTTGGTTGTTCACCAGCGCTCGTTTATTTTCGAAACGCTCAGATAGGTTTTTCCAGGCTGAGCGGAAACCATCGTTGGTGAGTGGCGAATTGGAAACTACGGAATGAGCTTCACCACTAGTCTTGGCATTTAGATAGAACAACTTTTCAACAGGGGTCAGCGCAGGATTGTCTATATAGACCGCTGTGAAAAGGTCTCGGAAAGTCGGCCAGCGAATGTAATCGCCCGAGAAAACTTCTGTTTCGCACGGAGGAAGCTGACAGACAGACGGATAGGAATTTTGGGGCGGAACGGGTTGGACTTGAGCTGTTGTAGTAGCGATCGTTTCGATCTGTTCCATGAGCTTTGCGGCACACCTTTCGTATATAAAATAGGCATACTCGTATTTTGCCTTTAGAGTAGGTAAGGTGTCCCCCGTGCCCTCTAAGCCAACTGAAATTTGCTCTGAACAAGCTTCGTACTCTTTCTCGACTTTATCCCATAGCGCTCGGACTTGGTCGAGATGGATTTGGCACGTGTACTTGGATGCACTTGGGGCTGCTGGATTGCAGATTTTGGAATCGAAGTGACTTAGACGGTCACAGGTCATCGTAAATTTATTTAAACTGCAGGAAGTCATTCTGGATATATTTTAGGAAAATTTACTGTCGTATATATATCTGTGTATATTTCGAAATATTTACGTGTCGAAGCTGAATTGGAATTTAGGAACCAATCGGAATGTATAAAATTAAATTTAATTTAATTTAATAACGAATTAATTGAATAATATTCTCTCTGCTGCAAAACGGATACGGTCACACTAATGCGGATATGGAAGCGCACTTGAATTCCTAACTGATTCAGTTAGTTGGAATTTTTATAAAAAATAATTTTAAAATTATTTTTGTGCCTGGACTTATCCAGTTGACCGCTGCTGTATTTTCCGCGGTACTGTTCTTGGAGATAAGGCGTGCGTGTGAATATGTTTATGCATTAGCCGTTGCGAATGCAAAATAGCGGATACAACGGAGTCGGAGAAAATTGCCAAAAGTCGGAGCGTCGACTTGCCGACGATTACATATGTACATATGTATGTAATTGCAATGTTTGCCTATGTTTGCATGCAGCTGAGCTCAGGATAGAGCAAAGGAATGACAATAAATATTGTTTATTTGGATGAAGCTCCGCTCAGGATAGAGCAGGGAAGAGCTGATAAATAAATGCACAAATTAAGTCGGCGTTTCTGTGCCGTGATTTTGGGGATATATTTATTTATTTATAGGAGCTGTGGACTGTATTTGTAGAATTTTGTAGTTGAACGTTGAGGAATTATTATAAATATATTTATTTTATAATTTGTGGGGTAAATTATTTAAATTATTAAAATACCCGTGCCGGAATATTTGGAGGTTTATATATTTAATTTAATTTTGTGTAAATTGCTTGTGGCGCTCGTAGATCAGTGGAGTGGACTGTATTGCATATCGGAGAGTGTAAATATGTAACTGCAAGCGGAACACAGTGAACGAAGAGAATTTCGGAACGAGAAGTTTCACTGTGGCTTATAGACGTACATATATTTAATTTACACTTTTGGATTTTGGAATGTTTATTTACTATTATTATCCAGGATAGGAATATTTATAGCGTAAATTATTGGTGCCGATTGTAGATAAGTGGACATATGTATGTAGGTGTAGAAGTGGAAATAAATGCAAGCGGATCACAGTGAACGAAGAGAAATTCGAAATCGAAAGTTTCACTGTGGCTTATGGCATATATTTAAACACACACTTTTAGAATGTTGAATTCGCGGAAAATGAATATAAATTAATTGCGACACTAGGATTCTACAAATCGGATTCGGAATTGGAAGCTGCCGTTGTGTCGGATCAATCGGACTAGGATTTAGACACAAATCATAAAAATGAACGGCAGGGCAGCAAAGTAAAATGTTTACTTATCTTGTGCGGTGTTAAAGCCACCGGAACTGCTGGAGATAGAATTATCCGGCTCGAAGGACCAAATGTTCGGAGGGGGATGGCTTTAACCTGAAATGCACTCGACAAGAAAAACACGGTAGAACAATTTCGGGGTATTACGCGACGTGCGTCTTTATTTGTGTAATGGTAAATTATTACTGACAAAGAAGAAGGCTTAAATCTAGCTTGGGGAGAGCGGATTAGCAGCTCCATGCACGAAAGTGCAGTGGAAGAGGGAGAGAGAGAGCGAGTGTACGGGATCACACTGCCTCCGGAAAATAAACGCCCTTCTGGCGTGAACACAGTTCATCGATCGTGTCAACAAGGTGGTTGATGCGTATCAATGGGACGAGAAATTTGTACTTCTTGCTATATACACAAAGCTGAAGGGTCCCGCCAAAATGTGGTTTGATTCTTCGCAGATTTTACACACAACTTGGAACAGTTTTGCAGCAGCAATCCGACAAGAGTTTGGATCAGAGCCGGACGAGGCAGAGATTCATTTCAACATGGCGAATGCAACCAGACGATCGAGGGAAACCGTAAAGGAGTATTGTTTCCGTATGGCAGCGCTTGGAGTGCGATTCAAGCTAAGTGAAGCAGCAGTCATCCGATATGTACGAGCAGGGCTACAGCACAAGGAGTTGCAAAACAGTATTGCAGCCATTCAGTTCTCGACTATGAAGGAGTTTCGCGACGCAGCCGAGTCGTATTTTATAAACAGAGGCAAGCCGAGCGCCAATAAGAAAGAGTTCTTACCCAAATCCAGTACTTTTGATGTAAAGCTGGAAAATGAGATGAAGCAATCGAAGCCAAGAGCAGCTAGAGCATGTTTTAATTGCGGAGAAGTCGGGCATTTTGCTAATTCATGCCCCAAGGAGAGGACGAAGACGCGTTGCTCCAAATGCAACAAGTTTCATGCCACAGATGAAATTTGCCAAGCCGCACAGGTGATGCGTTTGGGCGCATCCAATCAGGACAAGCTATTCACACGGATAATCCACATCAACGGGAAAGGTTATCGTGCTTTCATTGATACTGGTAGCCAAGCCAGTATAATTCGTCAATCAGTAGCTGATGAGATCGCCGCAGATCGACAGGAGTGCTCCATGAAAATTGTAGGCATATGTGGAGGCTCACGTATCCTTACCGAAGCTATGGTTTTGGATATCGAAATATCTGGAAAAATGGTCAAAGCCAGAGTGTACATCGCAGACGACAATCTGATGCAGGAGGATTTGTTGTTGGGACAGGATGTCATTACATGCGCTGACGTATTGTGGAAATTCGAGCCAAGCGAGATGGAAATCAAGAAAGCAGTTCATCAGCCGGTAACAAGTTCAAGAGAGAGCATTTTTAAAAATCGTCTTGTTAATTTCCAGATTGAAGAAGAAAGGAGCAAAGTATGCAGTTTGCTCGAGAAGTTTGCAGACGTTTTCTCTACGGGATTAGAGGGCATTGGCAAGACAAACGTCGTCCAGGCACAAATTGTTGTCGATAGTGGCCAAGTAGTTTCCCAAGCGCCATATCGAGTGTCCGAGCCAAAGAAAGAAATTGTTTCTAAGATGATCGACGACCTATTGGAGCGAGACATTATTACTCCATCCACGTCAGAGTACGCCAGCCCGGTAGTGCTCATCAAGAAGCCGAACGGTAGTGATCGACTTTGCATCGATTACCGCCGCCTGAACAAGCTCATTAGAAAGGAAAACTTCCCTGTACCTAATATTGAGGAGAGGCTGCAGGAAGCTAAGCGTTTCGCTTATTTTTCATTCCTAGACCTGAATAGCGGATATTACCAGATTGAAATGGAACCAGAGAGCAGAAAGTTCACTGCATTTATCACCACGGATGGATTGTTCGAGTTCAAACGCCTTCCGTTTGGGCTAAAGAATGCACCTGCTGCATTCAACAGACTCATGGCAGAGTTACAAAGACGAGTCAAGAAAGGCGACATGATGCATTACATGGACGATATCCTTATTGGAAGCCAGACTTTCGATGAAATGTACGAAAAGCTAGAGAGAGTGCTACAAGTATTGCGAGACTGCGGATTAACTTTGAATCTAGACAAATGTGAGTTGTATAAGCAGTCAATCACATTTCTAGGTCATCAAATACACACTGATGGAATCAGCCCTGGAGAAGTCAAAACTAATGCGATTGCAGAGTTCGAGAAGCCAAATAACATTACCGAAGTGCGACAGTTTTTGGGTCTCACTGGATATTTCCGGAAATTCGTACCCGGATATGCTATAATATCAGAGCCATTGCGAATCCTTTTGCGCAAAGACCAAAAGTTCAAATGGGAACAAGCACAAGACGACGCTTTTGAAAAGTTGAAGATATGTCTCACATCGAAGCCGGTTGTAACTAGTTATCGCCTAGATGCTGAACATGAAGTACATACAGAT
The DNA here is from genome assembly GCA_018903765.1 of Drosophila aff. chauvacae BK-2020. Classification (NCBI taxonomy): domain Eukaryota; kingdom Metazoa; phylum Arthropoda; class Insecta; order Diptera; family Drosophilidae; genus Drosophila; species Drosophila aff. chauvacae BK-2020. The sequence goes on from JAEIGO010000106.1 coordinate 1,111,989, forward strand.
GCAAGTGCCGTTGGATTAGCCGGAGTTTTGATGCAGAAAGATGATGATCAACTGAAGCCGATCGCGTACTTTAGCCGAGCCACATCCAAGCCAGAAAAATATTACCACAGTTACGAGCTAGAAGCCTTAGCCGTCGTCGAGTCGTTGGAACGCTTCAAATACTACATTTATGGAAAAATGGTAAAGGTTGTCACCGATTGCAACGCTTTGAAAACGTACATGGAAAAGCGAGAGCTGATGCCACGAATTGCTAGATGGTGGTTGCGAATCCAAGAGTTTGACATCGATATTGTTCATCGAGCAGGAACTCAGATGTGCCACGTTGAAGCGCTAAGTAGAGCGCCAGTTGAAGAATCACACGAGATGGACACAGCATCCCTGAAGATCTCAAAAACAATTTTAGACGAAACTGACTGGTTGTTTGCTATTCAACTACAAGACGAGAAAATACAGAAAATTGTTGCTGATATGAAAGCCGAGAAGAATTTCGAAAATGATGATTATGTGATCGAGCAAGATCGCCTGTTTCGCAAATATGACAGCAAGATGCTATGGGTTGTGCCGAAGCAGTTGAAATTCCATATCCTCCACGAATGCCACGACAAAGCCGGACACATGAGCACAGATAAAACCATCAGTAGGATTTTGAATCTGTTTTGTTTTCCCCGAATGCGTAATTTTGTAAAAGGCTACATCAAGTCCTGTGTCGGCTGCGCAATGTATAAAACACCAGGTGGACGCCAGGAAGGTCAGTACCACTACAATGACATCAAGCCGATCCCCTTTTCCACCGTTCACATGGATCACCTGGGACCGTTTCCGAAGAGTTCAAAACGAAATGAACATATTTTAGTCATGGTCGACGCTTTCACGAAGTTCACCATAATTCGAGCAGTAAAAAGTACAGCAACAAAGCACGTCCTAGATGCCCTACAAGAAGTCACCAGCTACGTGGGAATGCCAGATCGAATCGTTACTGATCGAGGTACCGTATTCACCTCCAAAGATTTTGAGAAATATTGCAAGTCGAATAATGTGAAGCACATTCTCAACGCCGTGAGAACACCCAGAGCCAATGGCCATGCAGAGAGGACAAATCGAATTATTTTGTCCATGCTTTTGCCTTCGAATGAAAACGAGAAACGTTGGGACGAAATGCTGCGACCAATCCAGTGGAGCATTAACACCATGGTAAATAGTACAACTAAATGCTCCCCATTTCAGCTTCTATATGGATATGAGCCCCGAGATGTCCTTAAAAACACGCTGACGAGCGTGATCCAGAATCAAGAGCTAGGTATGATGACTGATGCCGAATTGGAGAAGCTCCGATCTGACGCTGCGGCCACAGTTAACGACCACCGAGCTGCTGCCAAGAAGAGATACGATGCCAGCCATTCCAAGCCAACTGTCTATAATCCTGGAGACATTGTCTTGGTGGAAAACGAGCCGTTTAGCACGGGCACGTCGCGCAAGCTAGAGCCGCGATACAAGGGTCCTTTTATTGTAACCAAAGTGCTGCCCAACGACCGATATCTTGTTGAAGATATCCCAGATGCACAACGAACGCAGAGACACTACAAGTCAGTGTATTCATCAGACAAGATGAAACGCTGGTGCGAGCTCCCACCTGATGAGCCAGAAGATGACAACAAAGCTGAAGATGACGACAACGAAGAAGACGACAACGAATCACGCGAGGACGCTGTGATCATCAAGAGAGGCCGAATGTAACAAACGAGCTGTTGGTTACGACCGATGTATAATCGATAGCGAAGCGGTGTCCTATCGATACTTAAGAAGAAGAAGAGCGATCGAGATCGAGAAGGGAAGCGCACATGGAAGTTATAAGAAAAAGCGTGTATTAAATCATACAGTCTTAGTTTCCTATTGTTTCTGAATATTCTTAACTCAAATAAACATGCCATAAGCCATCCGACACAACAATAGCACCCCCCCTTTTACATTAGTTAGTTACCACCCAGTTTACCCGTTCTATGGCTCTGCTGCACTCCTTACTGCTGATCCTTGGCTGTTAGTCCTTTCCGCTGGTCCTGGTTAGGTGAACCTATGCCGATCGCCGGCCGAAACTGAATGAGCACTGGAGGGCTGTGGAGCGCCTTATATAGCGGTTTGGAGGAGGCTAGTGTGCCCGCATATCCAAGCGAATTTGGCCGCATTAATGTGGCCGATCTATTTCGGGCCAGTGTGACCCGTCGCGCGCGATTAGTAGCGCGCGCGCGCATTTAATTCAAATCAAATTCCAACGCGACAGAAGGGGGACAATCAGGCAAAAGCTGTACCCTCTGGAGTGGAAAATTACCACGCCACTGCCGAGCGCCGGGAGAGCAGCAACTTCGTCGCTACCACCAACGCATAGCGGAGCGAAAGCGCATGCGTCGGAGAACGTCTCGAGCCAAGTAGCTTCCCTATTGGTCGGATCGGCACACGCCATGAGTGCAAAAAGCCGAAGCAAGAGCGACGACGCGCTGAAATACCAAGAGGAAGAATGGTGCTGCCGGCACGATCGCCTGTAGGAGCGAGAGGGAGGCAAAGAGACGCCAGCTACACTCGGCGACAGAATCAGGTCATGGTTAAGCCGTGCGAATACGAGCTTGGCAGTGAGTTCCCGACTCTGAAAGCGAACAGAAGCCAAATTCTAAGTTCCGAAAAATAAGTCCGCGGTCCCGCCACCACGCGGTTGAGTAACACGTGTCCGCCGTCGCGAGTGTTGCACTACCACCGTCGCCCAGGACCTCGACAGGATCGTCGAAAGGACGCCGCCTTTTCCCCAAGGAGGATGTGTCTTTGCGCGGGTGAGCGATGGCCGCGGGCCACAATTTGTTAGGGGCCGGAGAAAGGCGCCCGACAAATTAAGGCCCTTCTCTCCCCCCTCCCCGCTGTGTCCCTTGGGCCGCCGGCCATATATTTTAAAATAATTAATAATAAGTAATTATTTATCGCTGCCGGGTGAAGGCGGCCGCTGGAGTAGGGCCCTTCTCCCGTGCCATTTCCCTCGGGCCGCGGGCCACATAATTAAATAGGTCAATAAGTCAATAAAGTGGAGATCCTTCGCCTCTTATCTTGCCCATTCCGCTCCGGGTTCTCCGTGTTCCCCTCTCTCGACGCTGGGCTCCCCCGCCGATCGGAAATTCCTCCGGGCCCACGGGGTGTCCCGACGCTCGGAAATCCTTCCAGGCGTGGCGCATAAGCGGACCGACCGGAAATTCCTCAGGGTCCGAGCGGCGAAAATTCCTCCGGGTCCAGGGGGTCTCCGCCTCTCGGAAATCATTCCAGGCGGAGCATAGGTGGGCCGACCGGAAATTCCTTCGGGTCCGCAGGGACCGCCGATCGGAAATCCTTCCAGGCGGTTCAGAGGCTTTCTCTCTTTTCTCTCTCGTTTCTCCCGCTTAGTTCGACCCCATTAAAAATAGCTAAATCTTCGGCCCCTTTTGTCCTGGCTGTCTCAGCAATTTATAAATTTCTGTGAGGACCTCTGGAGCTGCTGAGGTTTACCCCGGCCAGAGACGCATCCTTACATGGCGCCCGAGCAGGGACTGGCCAGGACATAAAGGACTCTTTTATCCTGGCGAATTAAAAATGCCTACCATATATGTATGGTCTGAAGTGATTTATTGCCCAATGGATTGTTGCTAGTTTTTGTTCTGTCGTGGACTTATTACTTTCGACTTTTGTAAAGCTTCTTGAAGCGTATGCCACTGGTAGCTGTTGACCGTTGTGGTCTTGATATAATACCGTTCCACATGCCTGTTTACTGGCATCTGTGGTTATGCAAAATTGTTTGCTGATATCTGGGTACTGAAGAAGTGTTGGTTTCATTAATTCCCTTTTAAGGTATTCGAATGCTTCATTGCATTCGCTTGTCCATTCAAATGGTACGTTCTTTTTACAAAGCCTCGTTAAGTGGCGTGATTTATCTGAGAAATTTTTAATAAATCTTCTGTAATAATTGCAAAATGCGACGAATCGTCTAGCTTCGTCTGCATTTACTGGTTGGGGGTAATTTTTAATTACCTCATATTTAGAGTCATCTGGTAATATACCTTTATCAGTACATCAGTACTAAATAAGTAACCTATTTCATAAAGAAAGTGCATTTTTCTGGATGTAGCTTTAAATTATGTTGTCTACATAATTTGAAAACGTCGGTTAAATTCTTAAGCATATGCTTTTCAGAACAACCTATAACTACTAAATCATCCATATACAGAAATGCTTGCGAAGGCGTTAAGCCTGAAAATGCAAGAGTTATCATTCTTTGGAAAGAATTAGGGGCTATTTTTAACCCAAATGGTAATCGCGTGTAGCGATACGCACCTGTTGCAGTTGAGAATGATGTCATATTTCTTGATTTTTCATCTAATTCGATTTGATGAAACCCTGACATCAGGTCTAGGCACGAGAAATATTTTGCTCGTCCTAATTGATCAAGAATATCTTCTATTCTTGGAAGTGGGAATTTGTCTGCTAGCAGTTTCTTGTTGATTTGACGATAGTCAACTACTAATCGCCATCTCTTTTCCGCCGAATTAGGCAGAGATTTCTTGGGTACCAAGAGAAGTGGGCTATTATATTCTGAGATAGACGGCTCGACAATGCCGTCTCTTATTAATTTGTCAACTTGCCTTTGAATTTCTGGCTTTTGACTTTCTGGCATTCTATAGTTTTTAATGTAGACTGGAGTTTTGTCATTTAATCTCAATTTTTGTTTATAAAAGTTATTAGCTGATATGGTTTCTGTTTCGAGACCAAAAATATCGCTATACTCGGTGCATAGTTTTGTTAAATCGTTTTTAAATAACGACGGGAATTTGAGAAGTTTTAATACCTCTGAAGTTCTTTGTGCACTATGGTCTGTATTTGCATTGTAAACATCATAGTCATCTACTGATGACTAAATAATTATTGTCAAGTTTATGACCTGTTTCGTTCCTAAGTATAATACTTTATCTCCTAATTTTAAATCAAAATTACTAACATTTCTATCATAGTTTACTTTTCTATCGGCTTTTGCCTTTTCTAACATATTTCTCGCTCTTATATAAGCTGTTTCTAATCTTAGCTTAACTTCTTTCGAATAGTCATCCATGTTGTAAATTGGATCTATTCTGTCTATCTTGCCAAAATCTGTGAACTGTCTTGGTAATATTCCAAATACTAGTTCATATGGACAATACTCATGAACTACTGATGGTGTTGTGTTGAAACAATAAGCAAAATATTGTATCCATACATCCCAGTCAGTTTTGTCAACAGATATATACGAGCGAACATACTCGTTGAATGTTCTGTAACTTCGTTCTATTGTTCCTAGTGTCTGATGATGGTGTGCTGTTGAAGTAATGTTTTTTATCTTCATATATTTGCACAAGTCGTCTATAATCTGGTTTTTGTATTCCGTTCCCATGTCCGTAATGATTTTTGTCATTGGACCGTACTTGAGAATAAAATTTTCGAATATTGCCTTAGCAACTGATCTTGCGCTTTTATTTGATATTGGCACCGTTACCAAATATTTTGTTAAATCGCAAATGATAGTGACAGCGTACTCATTTCCATCTTCTGATCTTGGAAGTGGACCAATGGTATCTATCAAAACTATATCAAATGCTGTTGCTGGTGTTTCAGTTATTGTCATGGGTGTTCTTGTATGTTTCAGCGTTTTTGCTTGCTGACATTTCAAACATGTCTTAACATATTTACTTATTGTCTTTGTCATTTGTGGCCAATAATAAAAGTTTTTGATTTTCTTCAGGGTTCTAGAAATTCCTGAGTGGCCTCCTTCTGACGGGTCGTCATGGTATTTAGACAGTATTGCTTTTATTTGAACCTTATCGTTTTTATCTATCTTAGTCACCTTGTTCAATAGCGCTATTGTTAAATTTTTAAATATTTTATTGCCCTTTTCTTAAAATTCTTTATAGTGACAAACTCGAAGATTTTTTCACTTGGTGACAATTGCGTTCGAATGATTTTATTTATTCTTGCTTCTTCATTAAGCCTTTGAAAAAACTGATCTAAATCGATTTTTTCATTAGAATAAAAATGAGTCATATCGAAACGTGTTATCATATTCTTTCCTCTTTTCAACAAACACTTATGTTTGTCTATTTTGAGAACAACATATTTTTGGCATCAATGTTATTGACTACCTGATAGATATTGGGCTTTTCTATAATGTCTTCGTTCTTTTGTGGTTCATGCAATTTTTCACCTGCGCAGGTATTTTTCTGTCTTGTTGAAGATCTTGTTGTGACCTTTAAGATTTGTCTATTCATTGCTTTAAGTTCTCCGATCGTTATCCGGGACAAAGCATCTGCAACGTGATTATCCTTCCCCTTGAGGTATTCTACTGTGAATTCAAACTCCTCCAAGTCTAGCCTCATTCTTGTTAATTTCGAGCTCGGGTTTCTCATTGAGAAAAGGTACGATAGTGGCCTATGGTCACTTTGTACTAAAAAATGCCTACCATATATGTATGGTCTGAAGTGGTTTATTGCCCAATGAATAGCTGCTAGTTCTTGTTCTGTTGTGGACTTATTACTTTCGACTTTTGTAAAGCTTCTTGAAGCGTATGCCACTGGTAGCTGTTGACCGTTGTGGTCTTGATATAATACCGTTCCACATGCCTGTTTACTGGCATCTGTGGTTATGCAAAATTGTTTGCTGAAATCTGGATACTGAAGAAGTGTTGGTTCCCTTTTAAGGTATTCGAATGCTTCATTGCATTCGCTTGTCCATTCAAACGGTACGTTTTTTTTACAAAGCCTCGTTAAGTTAAGACCTAAATAAGTAACCTCTTTCATAAAGAAAGTTCATTTTTTTGGATGTAGCTTTAAATTATGTTGTCTACATAATTTGAAAACGTCAGTTAAATTCTTAAGCATATGCTTTTCAGAACAACCTTGTAACGACCCTCTTTTGGGCTGCACGACTTAGCTCGCCAGGGTCGTGAGTTACACAAAAAGTTGTGCGTGCCGTTTTCCTTGAGTCCCACAAATACCCAGTAAAAAGATAGTTGGAAGTTCGGTTTAATTTGGTTATTTATTGAGATCGTGATTTGCTTGGAGTCGGCTTGAGAATACCGTGGAATGTAGGGCGTGCGACTTCGCGATGCTGGCGCGATGGAGTCGGCTTGAGAATACCCTGAAATGGAGGGTGTTGGGGCGATGCGCGTGATCCCAAGCGGCTGGCCGCGGTTCGGGTCGCGACGGTCGAGTCCGGGTGACGTTATGTCGTGCTGACGATCGTCTGGCCTATGCTCGCACCGTTATTCCTATCCTCCTGATACCCGTGATTTCCCTCCCTCATCAAGATCTGCTAGCAAGAGCTAAACCTTGGCCCCATGTTTATCCGTTATGCTCGAGTTCGGTTATCAGAACCTTACTCCAAAAATATCGCTATATTCCGTGCATAGTTTTTTTAAATCGTTTTTAAATAACGATGAAAATTTAAGGAGTTTTAATACTTCTGAAGTTCTTTGTGCACTATGTTCTGTATTTGCATTGTAAACATCATAATCATCTAATAATTCGCTTTTTATTTTTGCGCTGTTAACAATAGCGTCTTTATCGGTCGTATTTATAATGCGAGTCAACACGTTCTGGGTGTTTACAAGTGGACTTGCTATTATAATGCCAGGTTGCAATTCCTGGTTGGGGATGAGAGCATATGTGTCAGTAGACATTAGTTGAATCTTTCGAATAACTTCTGATCTAGTTGGCAAAAATATTTCATTATCTAGTGAACCAATCTTCTTGGTCGTGGAATTCTAAAATACAATTGTATTTCTTAATGAAATCCAAACCAATTATACCATCCCCTGGTATAGGAAAATTGTCAGGTACGATATGGAATTCATATGGTATTGCTGCATTTGCAACACACAATTCCAAATCTATAGTACCTAGAGACTGAATTGTCCCTTGCCCTATGCCTGATATACTAGGTGTATTCAGCAAATTAAAAAAATTTTAATTATTATTTCTGCATTTAAGTAGAGAAATTTCTGCACCTGTTTCTATTAAAAGAGTTACCATTGAATTGGTACTAATATTCTTTAATTTAACGAAAATGCCTAAATTGATATTAATTTTGTACAGCTTTACTGTTGGTTGTCGCGATGGTAGACATGCTTTCCCATAAGGATACGTTCGGCGAGAAAGACCGGAAGCTCACACTTGTCGCGTCTGGGCACGCCTACAATGTGCATTATCTTCTGAGGCGGTTCACTTCGTCACATATGGCTTCCTCGGCCTTTGGTAGCTTCAAGTTCTTTCCCAGCACCCTATAAAGGTAAATAGGTTAAAGTGGTGAGGCTCTCCTCGAGCCTCCAATTAGAGCTGTGCTCCGTTTTTATCCACACCCTCTGTTTTCTGATTGTAGCTGGTTAAGCTCAGCACCAACCCGAACCGTTGAGAAAAGCAAGGATAGCTGCAATCTTACGCTTCCCTACTTCTCCCAGCGACTCCAGCTGGAAGGCATTGAAATGACGCATTCTCTTGTTGTTCAAAGCTGGACAGTGACAGAGCAGGTGCTCTGGTGTCTCCTGTTCTGCTTGTTCCTTGCAGTTTCTGCAGCTTGTGTTATAGGGCAGCCCCATCTTCATTGCATGCGATCCTATCGAACAATGACCGGTGGAGATAGCTGTGATCCTACTGATATCCTTTTTACTATGTAATATCAGTTCTACAGTGCGTTTGCTGTCGAAGTTCGGCCATCATAGCCTCGATCTTCTGTTTTGACTCGTCCCTGACCATTCTTTGGTGGCCTGACCTTTGAAAAAGTCATGGATCTTAGACTGTTCAGCTTTCAGCGATATTAGTGTATTTTTAATGTTGCTACGCTCGGCTGAGCCCTTGCGGGCTAGCTCATCTGCCTTTTCATTTCCTGGTATGTCGTTGTGTCCTGGCACCCAGGTAATTCTAACGTCGTTGTGTCCAGCAAGCTCGTTAAAAGCTCCCTTACACTCCGACACTAACTGTGAGTTTGTCTTGACCGCTGCTAGGGCTTTGATAGCCGCTCGAGTTACAATCCTGTGGCCGAGGGAGAAAGGCTTTCAAAGAATTCAGCAGAATGACAAATCTTTATTTTTTCAATATCTTCGTCAGAGTTCGTATTGGCACCTCCTCCTTGTTGCTAGGTCCGTCTCCAAGTGTGCCCAAAGAGATAGGGGGCATGTTGACTCTCGGTATTGGTTCCAGTATGACCGGTCGCTTGTGAAGCAATTTTAACTTGATTTGGTTTGTTTCTTTTGTTTTATTTGCACTTGCACGTCATTATGTTTCAATAACTTTTTACTTAATTTACTGTTTTACCACTCACAACCACTGCCGTCACATGTTCATTACCTCTTTTAGAATTTCAACGAAAAGCGTAGTGGGCATTGTTAATCCCTTGTCCGTAGTCCGGCTGCGCCAGTTACAATCCTGTGGCCGAGGGAGAAAGGCTTTCAAAGAATTCAGCAGAATGACAAATCTTTATTTTTTCAATATCTTCGTCAGAGTTCATATTGGCACCTCCTCCTTGTTCCTAGGTCCGTCTCCAAGTGTGCCCAAAGAGATAGGGGGCATGTTGACTCTCGGTATTGGTTCCAGTGTGACCGGAGAGAGGAGGCATGTTAACTCTGGGTCGGTCCTGTCTCCAGTGTGGGCATGTTAACTATCGCGTCGTGCCTATCTCCCTCTCGTCCTGCCGGTCGTCGACGTTTCATCTTCGGTGGCGCTGTCCTTTTCCGGACCGTCCCCGGTGCCACTGGCTCGATCAGCCTTGCTCGGGACTTTTTGAAGCTCGCCGTGAACTTCGGCATCTTGCCTCCTCCTGCTCGCTTTTTGTCCTTCTTCTTCCTTCCTGTCGTCTTCCGCTCCTCACTCATGTGCTCCCCATATTCGATTCCACGCTCCTCGTCTTCTCCACGTTGCTCTGCGCTCCTCTCCACCTCGTACGCCTGTTCTGCGGCAACCTCTTCCTTCTCCTCTACGTCGGCCTCCTGCAAAGCCTCTTTCCCTACGGCTGACCTCATGTACTCCTCGGTCTCTTTACCGTCTAGAGTGCTCCATGGATCTGGCACAACCTGGCATGACTGCTCCGGTTGGTTCGCCGCCGATTCACAGCACCCGACGGTTTTGGTGGCTGTATTCTGCCCCGTACCGTCGGATCCCACGCAGACTTCTGGGTTAAGTCTGTGCTGTGTGTGTGCGAGACTCCCTGCTTCAATTATCTCGACCACTTCTGCTATTTTTAAGAACTCCGGCAGTGTTTTAAACCCCGTTCTTCGTGTAAATAGCTTTATTTCACTCTTGCAGTTATAGTATATCCGGTCCAGTTTTTCCTTGTCCGTATACCCGCAAACCTCATCAAGTTCATGAGATTCATTGCGTATGCTCTCGTAGATTCCGCTTCTCCTTGTCTACGCTGCACAATTTGCTCCTTGAGTTGCTCCTGGAACTTCCTTGGCCAGAAGTACTCCATCATCTCTTCTGTCAGCATCGCCCAATTGTTTATTTGGCTTGGTGCAGGTCCACCAATCAATCGCGGCGTCTACTAACACGAATGGCATCGTTCGCACCAATTCGTCGTGCTGAATGCCGAATCCGGTCGCCCAATTCTCCATATTCTGTATGAACTCCAGAGGATTGGTTGTCCCATCATACCGCATTCCCTAGTTTCGTATCCGATCGAGATCTTCGATGTTTATCTTCCGCTCCATCCTCGTTTCGTATCCAGTCTCTCTCCAAACGATTTTCCTCTGACCGTTTCCTTCAGTCGACGTTTTCCTACTTCCTGTCTTCCTTCATCCTCTTTGTCGTTAAATAAACCCACTTCGTCATCACTTCTCGGCGTCGGTTTCCTCTAATCACCACTTAAACCTGTTCGGGCGCCACCTGTGACGTTCAGCCTTGCCTCGGATAGTCAGTGTGGGGCCAGAGTCATCCAGGACATTTATTTGGTTCAGGATAGTGGTGCTAGAAAGGAGTTCCCGACCCGAGTCCCAGTGATAACGCTCAGAGTTTAACCTTAACTAAGTTAAGTTTATTAGTTTTCTTAACAGAGTAATACGATTGGCTGCGATGATGGTGTTGCCGATTATCCACTGCAGTTGCCGGCGAGCGTCCGCGTCCTGGGTCTCCGTGTAAGGGGCGTCCCTGGCTTCTGGCGGGCGAAATGTTGATACCGTGGGACGAAGCCGTCAGCAGGGTACGTAAGGTTGATACAGTAGGACGAAACCGTCAGCAGAAATACGTAGTGTTGATCAGGCAGGACGAAACCGTCATCAGGATACGTAAGGTTGATAAAGTGGGACGAAACCGTCAGTAGAGATACGTAGTGTTGATCAAGCAGGACGAAACCGTCAGCAGAGATACGTAATAAGGTTGAATAGGACGAAGCCGTCAGCAAGGATACGTAGTGTTGATATAACAGGACGAAACCGTCAACAGAGATACGTAATATGGTTGAATAGGACGAAGCCGTCAGCAAGGATACGTAGTGTTGATATAGCAGGACGAAACCGTCAGCAGAGATACGTAATATGGTTGAATAGGACGAAGCCGTCAGCAAGGATACGTAGTGTTGATATAGCAGGACGAAACCGTCAGCGGAGATACTTAGTGTGGTTACAGTCTTACTCCTCGTTACCGCTGGCTCCTAATCCTGAGTTGCTGCTTGATTGCTGCTCGCTGGTGACTTCCACCTTGGTCGACGCCGACCACTGAATGCCTAATCTGAGGCCAGCGGCCCGCTTTATATAGCGCTTGGCTGGTTTTGGTGTGCCCGCTCGGGCTGTGGGTTTTGCCCGAATTAGTGTGGCCGGATCTTGGGTTTAGAGTGACCCTTGGTTTGCTTGGGCGCGCGCGCGCTTTGTTTGAATTTGAATATTATTGTGTGCGGCACGCGTCACAAAAGTTTCAGTTCTTTCAACGAAGCATACGCTATCTGGGACATGTAATCAGCGAAGCAGGGATTCATACGGACCCGGAAAAGGTCGCCGCCATACGGGAACTAATACCGCCAACGAATCTTAAGGAACTTCGCCGCTGCCTCGGCTTAGCATCTTGGTATCGACGTTTCGTGCCGAACTTCGCCGACGTGGTCGAGCCATTGACCGCGCTCCTCAAGAAGGTTCGGAAATGGGACTGTGCGACAAAGCAGGAGCAAGCTTTTCGATCCTTGAAAGATCTCCTGACCAAGGCACCAATCCTCGCTTGTCCCGATTTCGGGGAAAAATTCGTGCTACAGACGGACGTCAGCGACTAAGGTATTGGGGCTGTGCTCACCCAAACCATAGAGCAACAGGAACGGGTTATCGCATACGCCAGCCGCCGGCTAAATACCGCCGAACGAAATTATTCAGTCACGGAAAAGGAATGTCTCGCAATAGTTTGGGCAGTGCGCAAAATGCGCTGCTACCTAGAGGGCTATAGATTTGAGGTCCTCACGGACAACCACTCGCTCAAGTTGTTAAACTCCGTAGATAACCCAACAGGCCGGATAGCTCCAAGACTCTTTCTTGGTTTCGTATACTGCTTTTTTGTATTGTTTTTGTACTTCTTTGTAAGGTGCCCATTCTTTGGACACAAAACATGTATTAAAGGACTTTCGTGTTCTCTTTCTGAGGTCACTCAGCTCCTTGGTCTACCATGGTGGATACTGTTTCCTTGAAAAGGACACCTTGCATGTCTCATTGTAGGCGTTGTTTAAAATGTTCGTGAGGTCCTCTACTTCTTTATCGAGGGCCTGTGCTGAGGATTGTACTTTACAGCCTCTCTCAACACAGCCCTCGACCTCAGAATTAAGTCAAAGAGTTCTGAGATCGAGTGGCAAAAAAGATTCGGCCTCCGAATGTGTTGCGGGAGGGACCGTTCCCCCGATGATTTCCGTTTTGTCCCCTGGGGGGTCTCAAATATTGACCCCTCAAAGCCCAGTTAATTTACCTTCTCAGGGTATCAGGCCCGGACAACCGGCCGATATCGGCAATGCAGACAATCACTCTGCAGCGCCGAAAGCCCTTGTAGTAATTCCACCTATGAAACACATATTTGTTTCTCGGCTCTCCCCTGGTCAGACATCGGAAGATGTCATCGCCGTTATCCAAGGCAAAACAAGAGCAAGGTGGAAAAATTCAAATTTTCTTATGTAAGGGACATTTCATCTTTCAAAATAAATGTTCCAAACGAACTTTTTGACACTAAATGTTCTACCAAATTCTGGCCAGTATATGTTGTCGTCAAAGAGTTTGAAGAAAAGAAAAAGAAACGGCGGCCCGTAGGAATAAGTCTTCCCAGGCCCGACCAGACCACTGCGCTCTCTACGTTATTCACTCTAAAAAACTAATTAACTCCCTCTCTGTCTCCTATCAGAATGCAAGAGGCTCACATTAACGTTGAATATTTTAATTCAGTGAAGTCGATCAAATATATTTGCAAATATGTCAACAAGGGAAGCGATATGGCTGTTATGGAGTAGCTGGTGACAATAGATATGATGAAATTTCACAATATCAATATCTAATGAAGCTCTTTGGAGAATTTATTCATTTCCAATGCATGAGCGATATCCTGCTGTGGTTCATTTGGCTGTTCATTTGGAAAATGGACAACGTGTTTATTTTACTAATACAAATGTGGAGCAGAGAGCGGCACAGCCACCAGCAACAACATTAACTGCATTCTTCCAATTGTGTGAAAGTGATGAATTTCCAGAACATTGCTGTATTCGGACGTACCACACTATTTCATTTGGACTGAAAAAAAATGGAAACGACGTAAAAGAGAAGCCCAAGTTGATGGTCATCCAGACACTTACCGATGCATCGATTTCTTCTTCTACAAATCAACATACGTATGTTATACGAGCCCCAACCACTATTAATTCGAACAGTATGTGTTTTTGGCAGTGTGCAATGTTCAACACACGATATTTTCAATACTTTTACAGATAACGTATGTCAATGTATTTTGTCTAAAAGAGAATTTTATTCTCTTTACGATGACAAAAAAAAATTTCTTGTACTTCCAACAACAACAACAACATGACTAATTCATTCAAACGGCAGACTTAAGAAATAAAAAAAATTTGACCACTATTAATTCAAACGCTGCGTAATATAACAAATTAATTAATATTAGAATTGTGTAACATCGCCCCTGGCCTGTATTACACATTTAAAACATTTTGGCATTGATTTTAATACATTTTCACAATGTTCTCGAGAAATCGAGTCCCACATCTCTTGCAACTTAATTTTAAGGTCAGAAATGCTCCTTTGTGGCTCATTTCAAAGCTTGCTTTTCATTACCCACCAAATATTTTCTATGGGGCTTAGATCTGGACTATTTGATGGCCAATCTAAAACCTCCATTTGCTTATATTGCAGCCAATTTTTTGTTATTTTGGCTGTGTGCGATGATGCTCCGTCCTGCTGAAAAGTGAATTCACCACAATCTGCCAGTTTTGGTATTGATGGCAGCAAACTTTCTTCCAAAATATTTATATATTTTCCAGCATTAACCGTCCCTTCTAACGTTATTCGTGCGATTTGTTTGTTTCGTGCGTTTTGTGTGCTTCAACAAATTATTGGATAGTTAAAGCTTAAAAAAAAAAAATAATTATTGAGCCTAAAATAAATTTAAAAGTAAGAACATCGTTTCCTGACGCAAACTTTTATAACATGTGTTAAGAAAATATTTAAAAAAGCTCCTTTAAGAGTACAAACATATCCTTGACATTCAATTACCACCAGAGCCAGTCTTCACCAGATGGGGAAATGTCGATGAATTTATTTAAGGGGTTATATATACCTTTTTCATTTTTCAAAAAATCGAAAATTTTTTTTTGCTGAATCCTAAAGTACATAAAGAACATTTTCCCAAATTTTCATAGAGATCCGAACAATAGTTCCATAGGAAACCAGCTTTTTGTGTCGCGGTTTGTCACACTCAACACACTCAACCTCGAACTTTAAATGGGATTATGTATCTCGAAATCGTTTTTTTACAAAAGTGCCTTTGCCGTGACTACGATTCCGCAGACTTCCAGACTTTCCCATTATTTCAAAGATTAATAATATTTTAAATTGTGATGGCGATGTTTCCGAGATTGGACACGTAAAAAATCAAAATATTATAAAATTCAAATACGCTCCCACTACATCGTGTGATGTAGAAAGAAGCTTTTCGGCTTATAAAATGATATTCGGAGATAAGCCAATGCCTTAATAGCTGTAATTTGGAGAAGATAATGATTATTTATTGTAATCAAAATTATTTTAAGTAAATTTCAATTTGTTTACCATTTCAAAAATCGCTTTTACTATGTATTTTGAGATGACTTTATCATATGCATATTTTGCATATTTTGAATATATTTTGCATATTTTGCATATATTTAGCATATTTTGCATATCTTATGCATATGCGTTTTATGCAAATATGCATATAAAAAAAAATATGCATATCCTCTTTACGGTTTTTTCATCGAAAAAATGTTGGTGTTATCGGAATTTAAATATCTTAATCCCTTAAAAATATGGAAATATGCTAATTCCGAGGTCTAGTCATCATACTCTGGAATGAATTTGGAGTTCGATTTGATGGAATCCAGACATTAAGTCTAGACATGAGAAGTATTTCGCTCTTCCTAGTCGATCTAAAATATCATCAATTCTGGGTAGCGGAAATTTATCCGACAACAGTTTTTTATTAATTTGACGATAGTCGATTACTACTCTCCATTTTTTCTTATCAGAACCGGGAAGGGATTTTTTTGGAACTAACAAAAGTGGGCTATTGTATGGTGATACAGATGGTTCGACTATTTTATTATCGATTAGCTTTTGTACCTGTACCTGTATTTCGTCTTTTTGACTATGAGGATTTCTGTAATTTTTTATGTATACCGGTTCGTCATCAGTCAATCTTAGTTTTTGTTTATAGAAATTATGTGTTGTTATTGATTCGGTTTCGAGTCCGAATATATCACTATATCTGGTGCATATTTCTGTTAATTTTGTTTTGAATTGTGGGGGGAAGTTTTTTGTTAGTTGAGATAAGACAGTTTTTTCTCTTGCTTTGGGATTAGTTTGAACTATTTCGTAGTTCGAAAGTGTTTCATATTTTAAATCGTTAATATTTATTATTTTAGCAACATTGGTTGTATTCAACAATCGGACAAATGCGTTTTTGACAGTGCAACTGTGTTTGCAACATAAATACCATTTTGAATTTCCTGGTTGGGAATTAGTACACTATCTTCATTTGATGATATGTGAATCTTTCGGACCACTTGAGATCTTGCTGGTAGAACTATTACCAGAACTGTATGTTATTGGAACATAAATTGGGAAATTCATTTTTGTTGGTCTCATTATAAGCCAATCTTCGTTGGGTTTGAAGTCTAGTTGCCAATTAAATTTCATTATGAAATCAATGCCTATTATTCCATCACATGGTATTGCAAAATATGGATCTACTATATGAAAATCATGTGGAATTATATATTTATCTGTCTGTATCTCAATAAAAATTAACCCTTTGGTTTTTATTAATTCGTGGCCTATGCCTTGAATATTGATTTTAGTATTTTCCTGAACATCATGAAATATGTCAGAATTTTCCTTGCTAGTTGATCTAAAATATCATCAATTCTGGATAGCGGAAATTTATCCGACAACAGTTTTTTATTAATTTGACGATAGTCGATTACTACTCTCCATTTTTTCTTATCAGAACCGGGAAGGGATTTCTTTGGAACTAACAAAAGTGGGCTATTGTATGGTGATACAGATGGTTCGACTATTTTATTATCGATTAGCTTTTGTACCTGTACCTGTATTTCGTCTTTTTGACTATGAGGATTTCTGTAATTTTTTATGTATACCGGTTCGTCATCAGTCAATCTTAGTTTTTGTTTATAGGAATTATTTGTTGTTATTGATTCGGTTTCGAGTCCGAATATATCACTATATCTGGAGCATATTTCTGTTAATTTTGTTTTGAATTGTGGGGGAAGTTTTTTGTTAGTTGAGATAAGACAGTTTTTTATCTTGCTTTGGGATTAGTATGAACTATTTCGTAGTTCGAAATTGTTTCATATTTTAAATCGTTAATATTTATTATTTCAGCAACATTGGTTGTATTCAACAATCGGACAAATGCGTTTTTGACAGTTGCAACTGTGTTTGCAACATAAATACCATTTTGAATTTCCTGGTTGGGAATTAGTACACTATCTTCATTTGATGATATGTGAATCTTTCGGACCACTTGAGATCTTTCTGGTAGAATCATGGAATTATTACCAGAACTGTATGTTATTGGAACATAAATTGGGAAATTCATTTTTGTTGGTCTCATTATAAGCCAATCTTCGTTGGGTTTGAAGTCTAGTTGCCAATTAAATTTCATTATGAAATCAATGCCTATTATTCCATCACATGGTATTGCAAAATATGGATCTACTATATGAAAATCATGTGGAATTATATATTTATCTGTCTGTATCTCAATAAAAATTAACCCTTTGGTTTTTATTAATCCGTGGCCTATGCCTTGAATACTGATTTTAGTATTTTCCTGAACATCATGAAATATGTCAGAATTTTGCTTTAATATTGATATATCTGCACCCGTGTCCACTAGGAACACAAGTTTTTTATTTGTTTCTGTATTATAAAAAGATACAAAAGTGTTGTTACTAAGATTGATGGTATAGATTTTTTTATTTGGTATTACACATCTGAAGGGGTTTGAGAGTTTCCCGAGTTTTGAGCTACTCTCAGATTGTTTCGGTTTTGGTTACCGTTATTCCTGTTATTCCTTTGCCTATAATTTCCACGACCTCTATTATAGTTATTGGTCTGGTTATTATAATTTTCGTTGTATCCATTGTTTCTATAGTAACCATTGCCTTGGTAGTGCGCGTTATACTGAAAGGTATCACGGTATCACGGTATCACGGTATTACCACGATAGGCCTGTCCACCGCGTGCGAATAATACTGAATTTGCATTGCCAGTCATTTCAGTACTGCATTGCATGTACTTCGTAACGGCTTTATTCATTGTATTATAATTACCGGCTTCCAGTATGGTTTTTAGCCTGCCATGCTCACAATTTTTAGTCATTGTGGTTATGGCCTCCTTGGTGCTGAACTTTTCAGCATGTTCAGCCGATAAACCTTCATCAATATATGATGCTTCAAGGAGTTTCCTAAGGTGGTTAATGTCATTGGTAAATTTTTCTGCAGTTTTACCTTTCTGCATCGTTCTAGCCATTTTAGCTTTTACTACATCGGACGATTCGCCGACAATATTGGCTTCTAATATGGCAATTATCGAAGAGATAGTGGTCTCATTTTTAACCTTGTACAAGGTTGACCCGATTATTTTCGACTTAATGACCTCTACCGCTAATTCTTCAAATGGTCCTTTTGTTAAATTGACCAATCTAACGGCTGTTAAAAATCTTGCCAGATTTAATTTTTCACCGTTGAATTCGGGTATGGCGCTTGATATATCTTTGATATATGCCCGTTGGGCCGCTGAGTCGGTCATTATGGTTTCTATAGTATCTAGTAAACCTATTAATGAAACAGATTCGTCCGACTCCAATACCTCTTCCTGTGTTGTTGGTTTGTTAATACCGCGGGAATGGTAAGATCGCGCATATCTTGTTCCTCAACATGAGCTTCTTCTGCCTCAGTTTCAGGGTCCTGAGTTTCAGAATCCCGAGTTTCTAGCTCAGTCGGCTCAGAATCTTCGCCTGTTTCAAGTGTCGATTGGGTGTTCAAAATGTTTGGGATTAAAATGTCCAATTGGAATTTGTCTCTTATAGACAGCAAGTGTTTTCGAAACCTGTTAAGAAATCCCGACACTTCGGACCAATGTTTCTTGCTTAGTCTTTCTCTATTTTCGTATATTATTGCGCGTGCTTGGTTGAAACACTCTACCAAAACAGTTGCATGTTTGTTTACAGTGGCCTTTTGAATTGGCCTATTCTGTGTCAAAGATTTATACGACTTATCGAACTGGTGCTTTATTGCGTTTAATATTTTGCACAATTCGTTCCATTCCATGCTAAAATTTGTATAGACCTTGCAGTCTTTTAATATTCAAGCTGGAATTTTAGAGAAATAGATTTTTTTTTTTTTTTAAACGACTCTTTCAGGTGGGTTTTTCTTTATTCATATTTCTTTATTAAGGCAATAAAATGTGTTGCTGGACTTTTAAAGGCTGGCATTGACTGCACGTATAATTGCAGTGAACACTGTCCAGAGGCCCTGGGCTGTCGGCTGGGCAACTTTTCTTTTCTTGTGGTAAATGTTTTTCTGGTGGTGGCTTAATAATTTTCTTATCACGGAGTGCGTACTGCCTTCTGGGCTTTGCTTTTGGAGACTTGATGTGAGAAAATCAAGCTCGCTTTGCATTTTCTGGGCAACTGCCCACGCGGGAGGTGGAGAGTGCGCCACTTTTTTTTTTATTTTATTTTTTACACCTCCGCGTTTACCCATCGCATAACGCACTCGTGTAGTATTTTTTTTTACGAATTTTATTTTTCAAATAATACAAATAATTTAATTAATTTATGATACAAAAAGTTTTATTATTATTTTTTTTTCTTTATTGGTTTTATTTTTCATATATGTATATGTATATTCGTTTTTTTTTTTGTTTTGTTTACAACAATATAATATATTTCTGCCATAATCGTTTAGACCTTATCTAGGTCGTTTGCATGGCTTAAGGCCCTTTTCGTGATAAATTTATTGTGCTTAATATAAGATTTATATAAAATGTATGCACGTAAAATTGCAACGATTATCGACAACAATATATTCGTAAGATTCGAATTCGATTGTAATTCGATCTTATTCTCAATATTTGCAGTGGAGTCCACTGCCTTATTGTCCAACATGGTTCTGATTTTATTTTTGCTTATTAATAGTATACCATTTATGAATGAATACTTATTGAAGTCGATTCTCTATACATATAGCATTTTATATGTATATATTTATTTCAAAAAGTATTACTGAATTTTATTAAGTGGCATTCAATTAAATTTTAGTGTTTATGTGATTTAATTTTTTTCACATTTTCGAGCTCTAACATATGGTTTTTACCATTGTTTTATAATATTTATATAAATTTATATAAATTTGTATTTGTATAAATTTTTTTTTTTTTTTTAGCTTGATATTCCTACTGGAAGTATTTTACAACAGTTCTACCTCTTATGTCGTACGGCTTTACGGACCATACTGCTCATCGGGCAGAAAAATTCCGCTCAATGTTACAATGTGTCGTTTAAAAATAATATGCAGCGCAGTGCATCGAGTTTAGGTGTGCCACGCAGGGCAACAAAAAAAAATTATTTAGCTGCAACTCCTTGGCTGCTTACTGGCTGCAACTCCTTGGCTGCTTACTGGCTGCAACTCCTTGGCTTACTGGCTGCAACTCCTCCTTACGTCAGCTGGGCGTCGCCGGGCTGGCATGATGACGTTCCCTCGAAGGTGCAGGCGTTGCCTCCCGCACTCGGTTTCTGCTGCTGCTGACCTGGGCCTATGGTGCTGGTCCTCGCACAGACTATTTATCTTCTGCTGACCTGGGCCTATAAGCTCAAGCAGCGCCGGTGCTGGTCCTCGCACAGACTATTTATCTTCCGCTGCATATACGGATGTTCTCGGCTAGTGATGCCGGGATGAGGATGTCCTAAGTGTGTTTCGGTTTCAGTTTCAGTTTCAGTAGAGCCTGGAATCTTCGAATTCTATGGTCAGGCGGCGACTTTCTCCATAACGGGGGTCTCGATCTTTTGCTCAGCCACATCAGCCATTTTGATTTACTGTTGGTTTTACTTCCACAGAATGCCGGAGACACGTTAAATTATGTGGTCTTGAGTTTGCAAATCACGATTCGTAGTAGATCATTTTGTATAGTTGTATAGTATCACGATTCGTAGTAGATCATATCGTAGTAATATGGAAGATTTTATAGGTTTGTGCTGACTGCTGCTCATTCTTTAGTTTTTTATTTATTAATTATTATTATTATTATTATTTTTTTTTTTTTTGCTGGAAAAGTCGCTGGTTGCTGGATTTTTGATTATCCGTCCACACTTAGAAAAACGATTTCTTTTTTTCCACACATTTATGATTCGACGTCACGGTCGCCATATAAGAAGTATTATAAGTCACCATATAATAAGTCACTTTAGGTTTTGGTTTTAAAATTATTTTTATTAATTGGAGCAGGCAAGGTCCCGCTCCAATGAAAGTAGATTTGTTAATATCTTAAATTATTCATACAAAAGGTTTCTTAGCCTAATTCAGGTAGCAGCGCTGCCGGCGTAGACTGCAAGGACAAACGGATCAAGTATGCGGATTGAATTTGGAAGAACCGTATTTTTTCACGGGCAGCTATACGTGGCCTGTTCAAGAGTTGGCATTCCAAACTCTTTATTTGTATACTCACATAATGGACAGACGAAAAATATAGTTTATCCAAATGTTTTGGATTAGGTTAGGTTAGGTTAGGGCGGTGACAAGCCCGGCATAGAGCCGGGTCGTCCACTTGAGCCTAAGGAGGCTCCTTGTGATGCCGCATAGGCTAGATCCCCCGTCCGCTGCAGGAGCTCATGGGCCAATGACCTACGTGAGAGAGGACCAACCCGATCCTTGGATGAACCGGGTTATCTGCCTCGGTGATGTACCGCTTAGATCGGCGAGATCTAAGAGGGTGAAGAAGCACCTTCGCAGTCTTCGTCTGCTTAGTGCCGGGTAGTGACAGAGGAGGTGGAGAACGGTCTCCTCCTCCTACTCATCTCTACAGCTTCTGCAGAAGTCGTTGTGGTGCACCCGCAACCTGGACGCATGCGTTCCAAGCAGCCAGTGCCCAGTAAGAGCCCTAATGGCAAGGGCGCAGCTTTCCCTGTTTAGTGACAGTAGCTCCTTGGAGCGTTTTGCTGATCGGCGTGGCCAGATCATTCTAGCATGGCGGCAGGAGGTTAGGTTTTCCCATTTCCTGTCCGCGAGAAGTGCTCCTTGCACAGTAGTCTGCGAGTGGCCAAGGGCATGTCAACTAACTCCCTCTCCGGTTGGAGAGGGGAGGTTGTACCCTGCCGGGCCAGCTCATCGGTAGTTACCCTCGATATCCCTATGTCCTGGGACCCAGATGAGGTGGAGGTCGTACTGCTCCGCCATCTCGTGAAGAGATTTGCGGCAGTCGTTGATGGTCTTCAAGTTTGAAGAGATAGCTTCAAGTGACTTCAGGGCAGCCTGACTGTCCGAGAATATGCAAATAGAGGCGCCAGCCCCGATTGAGGGGAGCTGATGAAGGGCCTCTTTGATGGCGTAAACTTCCGCCTGAAAGACGCTGCAGTGGTCGGGTAGCCTAAAAGAGACGCTTAATCCCAGGTGTTCAGAGAATATACCTCCTCCCACCCGGCCGTCCAATTTAGAGCCATCCGTATAAATGTGGTCCAGGTGGTCCTTGATTCCATTCCGTTCTATCGGGAATGGAAACTTGGAAGGGTGTGATTGGGTGTTCCGCGGGGACACAGTAGTCAGTGCTCCCCTCAATAAGGTGTGAAGCGGAGTCGAGATTCGGGTGTCCGAAAATCGTCCTTCTCCACAAACCCGCGCCATTCAGCCTTAGTGCTGAGAGTGCCGCGGTCATTTCTCCCATTATTTCAATTGGGAGGATGTCCAGGAGAACGTCCAAGGCGTCTCCAGGAGTCGTGCGCAAGCCGCCTGTCATACAGATCTCAGCCATGCGTTGGATTTTCCTAAGCTTGCCCAGGCAGGTTGACCGCTTTAGAGCTGGCCACCAGATTGCCACTCCATAAAGGAGTATCGGGCGGATAATGGCCGTGTACAGCCAACGGACTATTTTTAAGGTCATTCCCCATTTTAGCCCGATAGCCTTACGGCAGGTATAGAGCGCGATTGTGGCCTTTTTGGCCCTTTCGTCCGTGTTAAGGGACCAATCGAGTTTCCTGTCTAAGATGAGACCAAGATACTTGGCCTGATATTTAAGGGGTAGGGGCACCCCGCAGAGCTTGGGGGGTACCATGTTGGGGATTTTGTATTTCCTGGTAAAAGGACTAGTTCAGTCTTCGCTGGGTTTACACCCAGTCCGCATCTGGCAGTCCAATCCGCCAGAAACCGAAGGCTGTTGGTCATCCTATCGCAAAGGGTTTGCGGGAATTTTCCCGTGAACGCCAAGGCAACATCGTCCGCATAGGCCACAACTCGACAGCCACCCTCCTCTATGCCCTGTAGCAGCTCGTTGACCGCCACATTCCATAGGAGAGGGGAGAGGACTCCGCCTTGGGGTGTGCCTCTGTTGACTTGTCTGGAGATGGTTGACCCCCCCAGTGTTGCCTCAACCGTTCTGCTGCGCAGTATCCGGTCAATGAGACCCACTGTGTGTTGATCAATCCCCAGCTTAGTCAGTGCCGTCGAGATTGAGCCTGGAAGGATGTTGTTGAAAGCGCCCTCAATATCTAGGAAGGCGACAAGTGTGAACTCCTTTTCGTGGAGCGATTTTTCTATTAAGGTGGTGAGCGAATGGAGTGCTGTCTCTGTCGATCTGCCTCTCCTATACGCATGTTGGCATCCAGATAGGGATGATTGGGGAATGTTAGTTCTGAGATGCAGACCTATGAGTCTCTCCAACGTCTTGAGTAGAAACGAGGAGAGACTAATCGGTCTGTAGTCCTTCGGCGTGCAATGCGATGGCTTGCCTGCCTTGGGGATGAAGACGACTTTTGAGCGGAGCCATTCACTTGGAATGACCCCTGTGTCGAGAATGATCGAGAAGATCAGTCGAAGCCAGGAAGTGGATAGATCGGCTGCGTAGCTAAGCTGTGCAGGAATGATGCCATCCACCCCTGGGGATTTATATGGGCTAAAACTGTTTATTGCCCATTTGATGTTCCTATCACTATGAAGGTAATCGGGGGGTTAGGCGGACTGCTCTGAGACGAGCTAGCAGGAAAGTGAGCATCCAGGAGAACTCCGAGAGTTTCCTCACTAGAGGTCGTCCAGCTGTCATCCGGACGCTTGACAAAGCCCGGGTTGGTG
Source organism: Drosophila aff. chauvacae BK-2020 (assembly GCA_018903765.1). Taxonomy (NCBI): domain Eukaryota; kingdom Metazoa; phylum Arthropoda; class Insecta; order Diptera; family Drosophilidae; genus Drosophila; species Drosophila aff. chauvacae BK-2020. The sequence goes on from JAEIGO010000106.1 coordinate 1,136,088, forward strand.
GGCGTCGTCGATAGGACCTTCCGCAGCCTAGACGCCTCTGAGTAGTCCTGGATTCCTGAGCAAAAATCGGACCAGGCCCTTCTTTTGGCCTTTCTTAGTTCCCTGTTATATAGGGCCAAATTTGTTTTGTATAAGCGCCACGATGCGTCCGTATTGTCGCTCTTGGCTTGGTTGAAGGACTGCCTCGTGGTCTTCTTGAGGCTACCTAATTCTTTGCACCACCACAGTGGCTTCTTCCCAGTCCTCCCCCCATTCCTACTACGGGGACAGGACCTATCCAGAGCCGTGCTACAAGCATCGGTAAAGGTTTTAACAAGGCACTCCAACCCCTCTGGACTGTAGTCCAGGTTGGTTGGGGTTGGAGGGGGTTTTAGGATCTTATTCATTCTTATTATTGGGATCTATATTTCACCCAGTCAGTCCTTCGGGGGATCCGAAAAGTGACCGGGTTGAATCTATCGCCCAGCGTGAATTGGATGTACCTGTGGTCGGAGAAGGAGTGTTTCTCCAGCACTCTCCACAACTTTAAAGTATCCCTAAGAGATTCAGAGAGAAGGGTGATATCTAGTACCTCCCTGCGGTTTTTTATGATGAAGGTGGGTTCGTTCCCCGAGTTTCCCACCAGTAAATTGGATGCAAGGATAAAATCAAAAAGAGACTCACCCCTGTCGTTGGTGTCAGTGCTGCCCCACTGATGGTGATGGGCATTGGCGTCGCACCCGATGATCAAGTCCACGCCCAGCTTTTTGCTGTCCTCGGTGACTTGCCTCAGGGTTGGGGGGACGGGGTCCTGATCGTGCCCCAGGTATGCGGAGCATATCCGGAGGGATCCATTTGATCCCTCTAGACATGCTGTTAGGAAGTCTTCATTGCTGAAAATAGGAAGCATAAAAAGGGTTAAGTCCTTCTTAGCGAGTATGCAGGCTCGCGTTTTACCTGTTGTAGTGGCTGCGTACAGCCTATAGCCAGCTGCCCTCAGCCCCAGGATTCTGTCGCCACAGATCCAGGGCTCCTGTATGAGGACAGCGTCGGTGCCACCTTCCGCCAGGTGGTCGAGTAGAGCAGCGGAAGCTAAGAATGTCAAAGACATTCTGCTTCTTGACCTCCACCACAGTAATGTCGGCGTCCGAGGTGGACGAGGAGGATGAGGTGGAGGTCGTACTGCTCCGCCATCTCGTGAAGAGATTTGCGGCAGTCGTTGATGGTCTTCAAGTTTGAAGAGATAGCTTCAAGTGACTTCAGGGCAGCCTGACTGTCCGAGAATATGCAAGTAGAGGCGCCAGCCCCGATTGAGGGGAGCTGATGAAGGGCCTCTTTGATGGCGTAAACTTCCGCCTGAAAGACGCTGCAGTGGTCGGGTAGCCTAAAAGAGACGCTTAATCCCAGGTGTTCAGAGAATATACCTCCTCCCACCCGGCCGTCCAATTTAGAGCCATCCGTATAAATGTGGTCCAGGTGGTCCTTGATTCCATTCCGTTCTATCGGGAATGGAAACTTGGAAGGGTGTGATTGGGTGTTCCGCGGGGACACAGTAGTCAGTGCTCCCCTCAATAAGGTGTGAAGCGGAGTCGAGATTCGGGTGTCCGAAAATCGTCCTTCTCCACAAACCCGCGCCATTCAGCCTTAGTGCTGAGAGTGCCGCGGTCATTTCTCCCATTATTTCAATTGGGAGGATGTCCAGGAGAACGTCCAAGGCGTCTCCAGGAGTCGTGCGCAAGCCGCCTGTCATACAGATCTCAGCCATGCGTTGGATTTTCCTAAGCTTGCCCAGGCAGGTTGACCGCTTTAGAGCTGGCCACCAGATTGCCACTCCATAAAGGAGTATCGGGCGGATAATGGCCGTGTACAGCCAACGGACTATTTTTGGGGTCATTCCCCATTTTAGCCCGATAGCCTTACGGCCCTTTCGTCCGTGTTAAGGGACCAATCGAGTTTCCTGTCTAAGATGAGACCAAGATACTTGGCCTGATATTTAAGGGGTAGGGGCACCCCGCAGAGCTTGGGGGGTACCATGTTGGGGATTTTGTATTTCCTGGTAAAAAGGACTAGTTCAGTCTTCGCTGGGTTTACACCCAGTCCGCATCTGGCAGTCCAATCCGCCAGAAACCGAAGGCTGTTGGTCATCCTATCGCAAAGGGTTTGCGGGAATTTTCCCGTGAACGCCAAGGCAACATCGTCCGCATAGGCCACAACTCGACAGCCACCCACCTCTATGCCCTGTAGCAGCTCGTTGACCGCCACATTCCATAGGAGGGGAGAGGACTCCGCCTTGGGGTGTGCCTCTGTTGACTTGTCTGGAGATGGTTGACCCCCCAGTGTTGCCTCAACCGTTCTGCTGCGCAGTATCCGGTCAATGAGACCCACTGTGTGTTGATCAATCCCCAGCTTAGTCAGTGCCGTCGAGATTGAGCCTGGAAGGATGTTGTTGAAAGCGCCCTCAATATCTAGGAAGGCGACAAGTGTGCACTCCTTTTCGTGGAGCGATTTTTCTATTAAGGTGGTGAGCGAATGGAGTGCTGTCTCTGTCGATCTGCCTCTCCTATACGCATGTTGGCATCCAGATAGGGATGATTGGGGAATGTTAGTTCTGAGATGCAGACCTATGAGTCTCTCCAACGTCTTGAGTAGAAACGAGGAGAGACTAATCGGTCTGTAGTCCTTCGGCGTGCAATGCGATGGCTTGCCTGCCTTGGGGATGAAGACGACTTTTGAGCGGAGCCATTCACTTGGAATGACCCCTGTGTCGAGAATGATCGAGAAGATCAGTCGAAGCCAGGAAGTGGATAGATCGGCTGCGTAGCTAAGCTGTGCAGGAATGATGCCATCCACCCCTGGGGATTTATATGGGCTAAAACTGTTTATTGCCCATTTGATGTTCCTATCACTAAGAAGGTAATCGGGGGGTTAGGCGGACTGCTCTGAGACGAGCTAGCAGGAAAGTGAGCATCCAGGAGAACTCCGAGAGTTTCCTCACTAGAGGTCGTCCAGCTGTCATCCGGACGCTTGACAAAGCCCGGGTTGGTGGGCGTCGTCGATAGGACCTTCCGCAGCCTAGACGCCTCTGAGTAGTCCTGGATTCCTGAGCAAAAATCGGACCAGGCCCTTCTTTTGGCCTTTCTTAGTTCCCTGTTATATAGGGCCAAATTTGTTTTGTATAAGCGCCACGATGCGTCCGTATTGTCGCTCTTGGCTTGGTTGAAGGACTGCCTCGTGGTCTTCTTGAGGCTACCTAATTCTTTGCACCACCACAGTGGCTTCTTCCCAGTCTTCCCCCCATTCCTACTACGGGGACAGGACCTATCCAGAGCCGTGCTACAAGCATCGGTAAAGGTTTTAACAAGGCACTCCAACCCCTCTGGACTGTAGTCCAGGTTGGTTGGGGTTGGAGGGGGTTTTAGGATCTTATTCATTCTTATTATTGGGATCTATATTTCACCCAGTCAGTCCTTCGGGGGTTCCGAAAAGTGACCGGGTTGAATCTATCGCCCAGCGTGAATTGGATGTACCTGTGGTCGGAGAAGGAGTGTTTCTCCAGCACTCTCCACAACTTTAAAGTATCCCTAAGAGATTCAGAGAGAAGGGTGATATCTAGTACCTCCCTGCAGTTTTTTATGATGAAGGTGGGTTCGTTCCCCGAGTTTCCCACCAGTAAATTGGATGCAAGGATAAAATCAAAAAGAGACTCACCCCTGTCGTTGGTGTCAGTGCTGCCCCACTGATGGTGATGGGCATTGGCGTCGCACCCGACGATCAAGTCCACGCCCAGCTTTTTGCTGTCCTCGGTGACTTGCCTCAGGGTTGGGGGGACGGGGTCCTGATCGTGCCCCAGGTATGCGGAGCATATCCGGAGGGATCCATTTGATCCCTCTAGACATGCTGTTAGGAAGTCTTCATTGCTGAAAATAGGAAGCATAAAAAGGGTTAAGTCCTTCTTAGCGAGTATGCAGGCTCGCGTTTTACCTGTTGTAGTGGCTGCGTACAGCCTATAGCCAGCTGCCCTCAGCCCCAGGATTCTGTCGCCACAGATCCAGGGCTCCTGTATGAGGACAGCGTCGGTGCCACCTTCCGCCAGGTGGTCGAGTAGAGCAGCGGAAGCTGCCTTACTGTGGTGGAGGTTTATCTGCAGGAATGTCAAAGACATTCTGCTTCTTGACCTCCACCACAGTAATGTCGGCGTCCGAGGTCGGCTCGTCCAGCCCGTCCTCCTCCTCGGACATCCCAACTTCGCGAAGGCCCCTCGCCAGTTCGCTTCCATCGGAGACGTAGCCCTCCAGAATGTCCTCTTCATCGGACAATCCTGGCGCCTCCTCGATATGAGGACCCTCCAGGTCAGGGTCCTCTTTCTTTAGGCCCGACTTGGCGTCGGCCTTGTAGACGCGCACGGCCACTCTCTCAAAGCCGTACCGAAGTAACCCCCCGTTCTTCGTCAGCACCTCAGCTGTCCCCTCATTGAGAGTCAGGACAACCTGGCGCCTCGGACCAACGGCCTCCTCGACCTTGGCTACTCGCCAGTCGGAGGAGGGGAAGTCGGGATTACTCAACTGCAGCAGCTTGAGTATCTTAGCCGGTTCCGCCGGCTTGTGAGACAGCCATGCTCTGGCTCTGGGCTTGCTGGGGATCTTGTCCCAGTCTACCGCTACGAGCTTCGCGCCTGGGTACACTTCACCCAATCCCGCGATCGCTCTCTTGTAGAAGGTGACCGACTCCGCGTCTTCGCATGCGATCACCTTCACGCCTCCTTGATGCCAACCTGCATCCTCACAACGGGGCAGTGCACCACCCGACTCCAGCAGCTCCTCCAGGAACTTATTGTGCAGTTCCCCAACAATCCAACGCCACTGGTCCCTCGGGATCTGTCCGTCAATGGAGCCCTCGTCCACCACTCCAATCAGGATCTTGCCTTTGGTAACCTCGGCGAAGGACCGCTGGGGCTGCACCCTAGAACGCTTCGGCTGCGGCGGCTGCACCTCCGTAGACCGCTGGCGTTTGGCGGCGCTCCTGCCCGCGTCTGTGCTGGTTTGTTGGGCGTTGGGGGCAGCTGCTCTTCCCGCCTTGACAGGCTGGAAGTCCGGCAGTATGCCTTTCGCCCAATTGATAAGACCCGCTTGTTCCGGGTCCGCCTCCATGGCTTTGTTAGCACGCGAGAGGATGAAGGCCGCTTTCCGTGGAATTGCGTCTTCTTCTTCCTCTGCTGCTGCTGAGCCGAGCTTCCTGGGTTGGATTTGCCTCTGGAGCCGCCCGCGGTCACGTCGAGGGACTTGCCCCCGATCACGCCGCTCGGCGGTCCCATTGGCTCACCCGTCCTAGTGGCACCGGCTTTCGGATCGAGGCGCTCCGAGGAGCTCTCCTCTTCCTTCTTGGGCACTCGATCGCTAAGCGTCTTCGAGTTCTCATTGAGGGGGGTGTCCCCAGCCGCCTTTAAGGTTTGGCGTTCACCTACGATTGCTTTTTTATTATTGTGATTCATTGTTGTTCCCACGAGTATGCTGGGATGGGGATGGTCCGCCACGGTAGAGCCCGCATACCGTGGTAAGCCTAGTTTAAACTGATGGGTCGGCCGGTCCACCAGAGTTCGCATACTAGAGTCCAAGGACCCCCCGGACACGCATCCCTCGGCATATGCTGTTCCACCTTGGATTGGGGTAATTTTTTGGGCAGGAGTTTTCTTCTCCCCGCCCGACTACCATTCGTCAGCATCCTCAGCAGAGACATGACCTACTGGGACCTGCTTCCAGCCGCCCTCACGGGGAGAGTATAGTCGCACTTCCAACGGTGCGGACAGTTACGGCAGGTGATTTCTCACCCGTTAGTCCCCCTGTCCGCCCGCTGGCTGACGGCCCTATCATTTGCCATGTCCATTAATAAGGCACAAGGACAAACGGATCAAGTATGCGGATTGAATTTGGAAGAACCGTATTTTTCTCACGGGCAGCTATACGTGGCCTGTTCAAGAGTTGGCATTCCAAACCCTTTATTTGTATACTCACCTAATGGACAGACGAAAAATATAGTTTATCCAAATGTTTTGGATTAAAAATAACAATTTTCAAATAAATTGACTTTCATATAACAAATTATAGGAATTTTTCATTGAATTTTAAGACTGCATGCGGCGAAGCGCATAAGGCCCGCTAGTTTAATATAAAAAACAACAACATAAAAAAAAAAAAAAATAAATAAAATAATAATCTTTTAAGTAAAATCTTATAAAATAACTGTATTAACTTTTTAATAATATATATATAACTTTATTTTTCAAAAGGAGGGAGATGTAGTATGCACATATAGCGATGTACCACTGTAATCATAACTTAGAAACCACTTAGTACAGCACTCTGTTGCATACACTTGAAGGCCAACATACATAATTGCATAGTCAGCATTCCCACGCTGGCCAAACGCTGATCGCCTACTATGTGTGCCTACAGCGACAATTCATATAAACATATAAGATATGCATATAAGCGGCGCTGCAGCCTACGTTGGCAGCGCTGCTCCTCGAATTAGGCTAAGAAACCTTTGCATGAAGAACATAAGAACACTGACAAATTTACTTTGAATGGAGCGGGACCTTCCCTGCTCCATATAATAATCAAATCACTTAATACATGGCGACCGTCACTTAATACAGAACTCTGGGCCGCTGAGGATCACCCCGGCCGGAGTCACTACCTCTCTTCGATATTAATAAGATAGATAAATAGATTGTATTTAAATATTATATTTACTGATTAGTATGGAAAATAATAAATTATAATTTGAAACATGTGCACGTGCATTTATACGTTCTATCGTCCGTTCTAGCGTCCGTTTTCGGGTCAGGTTTCAATAATTAGGCAAACCTTTTGCGATAAGTCCACTATTTGCGGATCCATTCGCATTATGTCCGCTCTTTGTCTGCTGGGCACGACTGAGCACAGTGGAGCGTCAGGTGTGGACTGTATCTGAATTGAAAGAACAGAAATATTATGTGGGGAATAAATGACACACACAAGAATAAAACATATAGCGACAACGGACGGCTGTTCGGCGATCAGGGAATCTCCGGAAAATAGTGCACACCGATATTAATTATGCCTTTCTACTAACCAAATAATTTTATTATTCACTTGGCAATTTTGAATTTAATTGTTTGCTTCGCATTTTTTTACATTCCTCCCGCCGTCGAGACAGCTAAACGTTAAGCTCGCTCCCACGCTCACCCGCTTACCCGCTCTCTCGTTCTCCCGCTCTCTCGTTCTCCCGCTCTTTCGGTGCAGCTGTACTCTTATCTCATCCTACGTAAAGGTACAGTGGTAAGTCTTTATAATGTCCGCAATTGTCTGTTTCTATAAGACCTGTAAAAAGGCAATTACTGCAATCGATCTTACAGTCCCTATAATGTCCGGCTGACGCGAGGTTGAAAGAGAGATGATGTCTTTTATGCGGCTGACCAAGGGCGGTTTTAAAGACATATTATCGATGTTTCGTAAAACTCATAATATGCTCTTGGCGCTGGACACTCAATTTAATAGCCTTAAACTATTAAATGAGTCTCCTAGGCGCAAAAAAACCGCAACTGGTCTGCAGCATATAGGCGGATCTCAACAACCAGCGGCGGACTCCCAACAGGAGCCTCTCTCGACACAGCCCACGACCTTAGAATTAATTCAAAGAGTTCTGAGATCCAGTGGTAAAAAAAATTCGGTATCCGAATGTGTTGAGGGAGTGATCGTTACCCCGGTGATATCCGTTTTTTCCCCTGGGGGGTCTCAAATATTGACCCCTCAGAGCCCCATAAATTTACCTGCCCAATGGGTCATGCCCGGACTACCGGCCGATATCGGCAATGCAGACAATCAGTCTGAAGCGCCGAAAGCCCTTGTAGTAATTCCACCTATGAAACACATATTTGTTTCTCGGCTCTCCCCTGGTCAGACATCGGAAGATGTCATCGCCGTTATCCAAGGTAAAATAAATAATAATAATAATAAATTAAAATAAAGGTGGAAAAATTCAATTTTTCTTATGCTAGGGATATTTCATATTTTAAAATGAATGTCCCTAATGAACTCTTTGAAACAATATGCTCTACCAAATTCTGGCCAGAATATGTTGTCGTCAAAGAGTTTGAAGCTAAGAAAAAGAAAAGGCGGTCCGTAGGAATTACTCTTCCCAGTCCCGACCGACTTCTATTCCCGCTCCAAAAAACGAATCAATTCCCTCTCTATCTCCTATCAGAATGCAAGAGGCTTACGTAGTAAGCTTCCCAAATTGTATTCTGATAGTCTCTCATTTGCATCCCAGGTTATCGTTGTTTACGTGAGGGGCCCACTGTACCCCCACTGTATCCCCTCTGGCCACCGAGAGTCCGAAAGCTCGGCCGCTATTGCGATCCCGTATTTCGGGCCTCCTCGTATTGTTCGTTGAACGTGCCGCTCCCCGCTCTTCGGCAATCTTCGGCCGCTTCGCGGCAATATTCCTCCTCGACACCTTTCTTGTGCTCCTCTACAACTTTGGCCACTCCGCAGCGCTCTTCCGCCGCTCCCTGGCCAACCGCATCCTCTCTCGCCCCGCTGATGCTCCCGAGTTCACCTTCTTGTGTGCTCCAGCGGCCCGAGCTAGTGCATCGGGTCAAATCCGAATCAGCAGTCGACCGCCGCCGATCTACCGCTCTCGCTTTAGCGGAGTGAAGCGGGCGGGAGCACGACTCTATATTTAAGCTTAGATTAGTAACCAAATCCATGTTCAATAAAGCACTACGGGCCAGTCGATGCCGACCCCGAATATTTTTCACTGCCTTCTTCTTCGTAGGATCTTTATCCTTATTTTAACCTATCCTTATGTACTTTTTGTTTCTTTTGCTTTTTATCTCTAATTATAATGATATCTCTATCTTCTATGTTTTCTACCGTATAAGGACCTAAAAATACTGGATCTAACTTATGACCCGTTTCGTTTCTTAGTCAAACTTTATCTCCTGTTTTTAATTAAAAATCTGAAGTTTTCTTATCGTAATTTTGTTACCTATAAGACTTAGCTTTCTCTAACACAAGTCTAGCTGTGTTATACGCTATTTCCAATCTAAAGTTTATTACCTTAGAGTAATCTTCTACATTATATAGTGGTTCTACTCTATTTATTTTATTAAAATCTGTGAACTGTCTTGGTAATCTACCAAAGACTAGTTCTAGACTAGTATTCATGCATGACTGATGGTGTTGTGTTGAAACAATAGGTAAAATATTGTATCCAAACGTCCCAATCAGTTTTGTCTGCAGAAATGTACGAACGAATATATTCATTGAATGTTCTATGACTTCGTTCTATTGTCCCTAAAGTCTGGTGATGATATGCGGTAGATGTGTGATTTTCAATCTTCATATACTTACACATATCTAAAATTACTTTGTTTTTATACTCGGTACCCATGTCCGAAATGAACGTCTTCATTGGACCGTACTTTAGTATAAAATTTTCGAATATAGCTTTCGCGACTGTATTTGCGCTCTTGTTAGCGACAGGTATGGCTACCAGATATTTTGTTAAATCACATATTAGTGTGACGATTGCCATATTCATTGCCATATTCTGATTTCGGTAGTGGAACAAAGGTGTCCACTATCACTATATCAAAGCATTTGTTTGTGTTTCTGTCTTAGTCATTGGGGTCTTTTATATGACGAGTCATATTTTTCCAGTAGTAGTGTCTTTTTATTTTCGCTAGCGTTCTTGTAATGCCCGTATGACCTCCTTGGTCACCGGCTGGAGTAGCGCTACTCTAAATGATTTTAATTTCTTGTTGCCCATATATTTGAAAGTATCCATTGAAATGGATTCAAACATTTTTTCACTCGGTCCCAATTTGAGTTGGCTGATATTCAGATACCGGCTTGCATTTCAAGGCTTTGGAAGAACTGATCTAAATCTAGAATTCCATTGGTATATAAATCGTCAACATCAATTCTAGCAATATTTTTATTTCCTCGTTTTAGTAAACAAATAGATTCAGTTATTCGCAAGGTCACTACTTTTCGTACTTCATCATTTGTTATGACTTCATGTACGTTGGGCTTAGATAAATTTTAGATACTTTGCCTAGGCAATAGTTCCTTGTTTGTTACTGTACAGTTTTTATCATGTCTACTTTGTTGCCTGGTAGCGACTTTCAGGACTTTATGTTGCATGTCTTTGAGTTCTTTTATATTTATACGAGAAAGTGCGTCTGCTACGAAATTATCTTTTCCCTTTAGGTATTCTACAGTGAAGTCGTATTCTTCAAGCTCTAGCAGCATGCGAGTTAATTTAGAACTGGGATTAGTCATAGAAAATAGATACGTAAATGGTCTATGGTCCGTTGGTTCTTGTTCCGTTGTAATCTTTTTGCTTTCCCCTTTTGTAAATGAACGAGATGCATAAGCTATTGGGAGCTGAATCCCGTCACGGTTCTGAGTTAGAACCGCTCCGCAAGCTTGTTTACTAGCATCCGTTATAAGGCAAAATTCTTTGCGAAAATGAGGATATTGTAATAATGTGGGGTGCATAAGCTTTTCTTTAAGGTATTCGAATGCGTTTTGGCATTCGCTTGACCATTCAAGAGGGACATTCTTTTTACATAATCTGGTTATGTGCCGTGAATAATCGGCGAAGTTTCTTATAAATCGACGATAATAGTTACAGAATGCTACAAATCGTCTTGCGCTGTCCGCATCATGAGGGACAGGATAATTTCTGATGATGTCAAATTTCTTGTCATCTGGCAATACTCCTTTGTCGGTGCATTTATGGCCTAGGAATGTCACTTCATGCTTGAAAAATTAACATTTTTCTGGATGCAACTTTAGGTTATATTTCCTACATACATCAAAAACATCAGTTAGGTTTTTAATCATGTGTTTTTCGGAACATCCTATCACCATTAAGTCATCCATATAAAAGAATGCCTGAGAAGGTTCCAAACCAGAGAATGATATAGTCATCATTCTCTGAAATGAATTTGGTGCTATTTTAAGTCCAAATGGTAATCGCGTGAAGCGATAAGAGCCATTGCTTGTTGAAAAAGATGTTATATTTCTTGAGTTTTCTTCGAGTTATATTTGATGAAAACCTGACATCAAGTCAAGGAATGAAAAGTATTTAGCTCGACCAAGTTGATCTAAAATGTCATCAATTCTTGGGAGTGGAAATTTATCAGAAAGTAGTTTTTTACTGATTTGACGATAGTCAATTACTAATCGCCATTTCTTTACTTCTGAATTCGGTAATGTTTTTTTCGGCACAAACAAGAGTGGGCTGTTGTACTCAGATACAGACGGTTCTACGATTTTGTCGTTAATTAATTTTCCTACTTGTTTTTGAATTTCTTCAGTATGGCTATGCGGACTTATGTAGTTTTTTATATAAATGGGTTCATCATCTTTAAGTCTTAATTTTTGTTTATAAAAATTGTTTGTTGATATTGGTTCGGTTTCCAGTCCGAACACATCACTATACTTTGTGCATAATTCAGTTAATTGGCTTTTAAATTGCTCTGGAAAATTTTTCTTTAGTTTTGAAAGTACTTGTTCGTTTCTATTTTCTGGATCGGTGTTATGAATGTCATAATCTTTTAGGTTTTCATATTGGATTTTGTTTACTTTAACCAATTGATCGAAATTAGTTGTATTTAGAAGTGTATACATGTTTGGATACTGCTATTGTATTTGCAATATAAATTCCATTATGTATTTCCTGATTAGGAACAAATATGTAATCATTTATGGTATTAATGTCTATTTTCCGAATAACTTGTGATCTGGCTGGCAGAAGAACTGTATTGTTGCCAGCGCTATATGTTGTATTTATTTATTTATTTATGTAATTTAAATTTTGGGGTCTTATTATAAACCAGTCTTCACTTGGTTTAAAATCTAGCTGACAATTGAATTTTTTTATAAAATCTATGCCAATTATTCCATCACATGATTGTGACGCGCAGACACGCACAAATATAGTTTATAATAGAGAAATAAGGAATGAATCGATACAGATCTGAATTTAAATAAGTTGCGCGCGCGCGCCAACCATGGGCGAATGGGCACACTAGACCAGGGGAGCTGGTCACACCAGATCAGGCAAATCTGTGAGGAGGCAACGGGCACACTAGGCTTAGCCAGGGGCTATATAAAGCGGGCGGCTGGCCTCATATCTTCACTCAGCAGCCGCCAGCGATTGTAGGCAGAGCAGCAAAGTCACTTTTGGTAAGCCGGACCAGTAGGTTTGGTAAATATATTGTAGTTAGAAGTAGTTTCTAGTTAGTAGCTTCTTTAGCCCGTGGCAGACCTAGCGGTCCCCGACTTAAGCGGTCCCAAGTTAGGGTTCTCTCGCTCTTGCGGTCGACCTAGCGGTCCCCAAGCGGTCCCCAAGGCATTCTCTCTCTTGCGGCCGACCTAGCGGTCCCCAAGGCATTCTCTCTCTTGCGGTCCCCAAGTAACTCTCTCGCTCGTGGATGATCGAATGGCCCTAACATAGTCATTCTTCCCGCGGACATCGACGACCCGGACGAGAAGGACATCCCGGCACCCAATCACGGCGTTCCAAAGCGGCAAGATCCGGCAGGACATGAAGTCATTATGAATTTGTAAACTTTAAGATAATAAAGATTACGATAGTGTACGGCATAACCTCCAGTTTTCTACTCTGGGAATGGGTCGGAATCTCTTTCAGCAACCACAACTGAACCAAATAAATGTCTGCGACGACCCTGGGCCACCCCTGAGCTGCCCGAAACATCGACTAACCGTCACATGGTATTGAAAAATTTGAGTCTACCAAATAAAATTAATGTGGAATAATATATTTTGTTGATCGAAGTTCTATTGAGGTCGTTCCTTAAGACTTTATTACACCTTGGCCTATGCCTTCGATGTTTATTATTTTTTCATCGTGAATTTTGAAACTATCAGAATTTACTTTTAAAAGTGAGATATCTGCACCAGTATCTATGAGGAATGTTAGTTTATTTTCAGTTGAGTGATTATAGAAAGTTACGAATATATTAAGACTATAATTTGCATTTGCATTTTCCGACGTATTTTGCAACATTCTCACATTTTTGATATTGTTGCCCTGGTTGGAGTTACCTCGGCCTCTTCCTTGGTTTTGACCTCGTCTTCCTCCACGGTAATTATAGTTATTACAATTGTTGTAACTGCTGCCTCGGTTGTAATTGTTGTGGTTGCTATTTCTGCCACGATTATAACCTCGGCCTCCTCTATTATTGTTATTTGCACCTCGTCGATAATAGAGTACAGTGTTACTTTTACCTGTTATCTCCGTGCAACAGTTGACAAATTTGGAAATGGTTTCATTCATGTTTGTGAGTGTGCATGATTGCATGATAAGTTTTACCTTATCAATGGAGCAATTTTGTGTCATGGCCTTTACAGCTGTTGTAGTGCTGTATTTATTGGCAAGGGATTGGCTGATACCTTCACTGATAAAGGCGCTTTCAAGGGCCTTCGGCAGTTTCTCCACCTCTTGGGTGTATTGGTTAGCCGTTTTATTTCTCTGTAGCAGATTGAGAAGCTTGGCAGATAAAACTTCTACCGATTTTCCTTTTACTGCACTTGACAGTTGGGCAATAATTGCACCAATTGTCTGCTCATTACTTATGAGATTCTTTGCATGGCCTTTAAGTTTAGTTTTTATAAGGCTTATAAGGCTTTATAAGGCTTTCATGCGTGCCTTTTAAGGTGTCTAATAAACCTAGAGCATCTAAAAAACTTTGTAAATTTTCGTGCCTACCGTCAAACTCTGGTATCAGAGATGTGCCTAGCTTGATCAATTCTGTCACTGTCTGTGCCATTTTGGAAATTGTTATTGTTTCTGGCTTATATTCAATTTGATCGCTTCCTTCTAATGTTTCAATGTCACTATCGGATTCAGAGTCGCTTGGTTGAATAGATTCGTCTAGTCCTTTGAAATGGTCGGGATCGAATTCCACCAATTGACTTAGACTTTCTGATACGTTAATCGGAATATGTCTTCTTTTCCTAATATTATTTAATCTTGTGTTTAGGGATTTTAATACCCTTAAACATTTGTTGCAGTGCTCAGGTGTGAGCCTATTTTTATAGTTGTTAACTAAGTTAACTATATTATTATATTCCCTTACTACAATTTCTGTGTGGTTTTTTAAAGTTTCTGTTTTTATAAATGCATCTTTATTTATGCATTTATAAGATTTATCAAACTTGAAGCGAAATTCGTCTATACGTTTCGCTATTTCGCTCCATTCCATTCTTATAATGGAATTTCCTATTCATATTTATTTATTTTTATTTTTTTTAATCTGATCTGCCCTATTTCTACTATATCTCTTTTTAATAATTTTGTTGTGCTTAACATAAATTGCAAGCAAAAATTGCAAAAGTAACACTACTGTTATGATCAATAATAAGATCCGCAGTCAATTTATGTCATCACTGTGATCTATTATTTTTACTTCATTAACTACATTGGCAGTATTATCTTTTGCCTCACTTTAATCGCTAAACCATCCCATTATATATATATTATAATATATTTTATATATTCAACGAAACATTAAAAGAAAAGTGAGATGTTCTATTTTCTTCCCGGAAATCAAAAATAAAAGTAAAAAATTTATTTTTTTTTTATATTTAATGAAGAAAAATGTAGATAATAAAAATTATTTTCATTTCACAAAAAAAATTGTGACGCGGGGCGCACAAATAAATAAATAAATAATACAAACTGTATATAAATAATAATAACAAATAACCAACCCAGTGATCAAGAAGATCAAATTCGAACAAGTTTCGCGCGCGCGCCCAAACAAGCGCCGAGAGCCGGCCACACTAATTCGGGCAAATCCCGAGCATCGGCCACTCTAATTCGGGCAAACCCACAGCCCGAGCGGGCACACTAAAACCCGCCAAGTGCTATATAAAGCCGGCCGCTAGCCTCAGAGCGATCATTCGGTGGTCGGAGTCGACCAAGGTGGAAGTCACCTAGCGCGCAGCAGCAAGCAGCAACCAAGGAACTGGAACAGCGGTAACAAAGGAGTAAGACTTAACTAACCTAGGTATTGGTTGACGGCTTCGTCCTATTCCTCCATACTAAGTCTCTCTATTCGCCATATTAAGTCTTGTGTAGACGGCTCCGTCCTATTGCCTTATATCTCGCTGACGGCTTCGTCCTGCAGACGGCTTCGTCCTATTTCTCGCCTATATCGCTGACGGCTTCGTCCTGCAGATGGCTTCGTCCTATTTCTCGCCTATATCGCTGACGGCTTCGTCCCGCAGACGGCTCCGTCCTACTTCTCACACCTCGCTGACGGCTTCGTCCTGCAGACGGCTCCGTCCTACTTCTCGAATATCGTTGACGGCTTCGTCCCAATTCTCGCATATCTTGCAGACGGCTTCGTCCTATTCGCGCACACACCGTTGACGGCCTCGTCCAAATTGTCGCACCCCGCTGACGGCTTCGTCCTGCTGACAGCTCCGTCCCTTAACACTACGTATCCTTATTGACGGTCTCGTCTCAATTGATCCACGTCTTCCCGAAGGCCAGGGACGCATCACGGGACCCCGATCATCCCACTCGAACGACAGGAAGCTACCTACGCGGACCCCGGACCCGCGACCCCTCCCGCAGGACACGGACGCTCGCTGGTCGGAACCCCGACTCCGGAAATATTTACTCTGTCATTAATTTCAATAAACCATATATATCTATTTTGTACGCCTAATCCAGGTTCAAACCAGCGTTATTACTGGGGCTCGGGTCGGAATTTTCCCCTTCTAGCACCACTTTCCTGAATCAAATAAATGTCCTGGATGATCCTGGCCAGCCCTGACCTACCCGAGGCTTGACTGAACGTCACAGGTGGCGCCCGAACAGGTTTAAGTGGTGTTTAGAAGGAGCCGACGCCGAGAAAGTAAGGTCCAGTTCCGACCACCGAATCCGACCACCGATCGAGCCATCAGCACAGGGTACGACCCGAAAAAGGACGGCACCACCAAAAATGGTACCGCCAAATCGACCGGAGGTTCAAGGAGGAACAAGTGTTGCAGCGACCCCACGGCCGACGGAACCCGTTCAGGAAGGCCGAAGCAGCACAACCGCCCATCCGGAAGCCGAGGGACCGGAAGCGACGAGGGAAGCAACCCGCCAAGCAAGGATCCAGCCGACAGAAATCATGCGAAGGGTCCAAGCTGGGGCGTCTCAACCGCCATGCCAGAGGGGATCAGGCTACCCCGCCACGGTCCGACAGCCGACGGAAATCGTCCAACAGGGCCGAGACGGGGAAGTCGGAACCCCACCCGGGAATACTGGCAGAACAAACCCAGGGGAGGTGAGCGACGATGGAAGGGCCCGACCGGTGACGGAGATCGTCCAAAGGGGCCGGACCAGAATCGCACATCTGCACCTGGTGGCGAATTACCTCAAACAGAGGGAACTTCGTGACGATAAAGCGTCACTTCCCTAAGGAGGGGGGAGTGTGACGCGGGGCGCACAAATAAATAAATAAATAATACAAACTGTATATAAATAATAATAACAAATAACCATCCATAATAACCAACCCAGTGATCAAGAAGATCAAATTCGAACAAGTTTCGCGCGCGCGCCCAAACAAGCGCCGAGAGCCGGCCACACTAATTCGGGCAAATCCCGAGCATCGGCCACACTAATTCGGGCAAACCCACAGCCCGAGCGGGCACACTAAAACCCGCCAAGTGCTATATAAAGCCGGCCGCTAGCCTCAGAGCGATCATTCGGTGGTCGGAGTCGACCAAGGTGGAAGTCACCTAGCGCGCAGCAGCAAGCAGCAAGCAGCAACCAAGGAACTGGAACAGCGGTAACAAAGGAGTAAGACTTAACTAACCTAGGTATTGGTTGACGGCTTCGTCCTATTCCTCCATACTAAGTCTCTCTATTCGCCATATTAAGTCTTGTGTAGACGGCTCCGTCCTATTGCCTTATATCTCGCTGACGGCTTCGTCCTGCAGACGGCTTCGTCCTATTTCTCGCCTATATCGCTGACGGCTTCGTCCTGCAGACGGCTTCGTCCTATTTCTCGCCTATATCGCTGACGGCTTCGTCCCGCAGACGGCTCCGTCCTACTTCTCACACCTAGCTGACGGCTTCGTCCTGCAGACGGCTCCGTCCTACTTCTCGAATATCGTTGACGGCTTCGTCCCAATTCTCGCATATCTTGCAGACGGCTTCGTCCTATTCGCGCACACACCGTTGACGGCCTCGTCCAAATTGTCGCACCCCGCTGACGGCTTCGTCCTGCTGACGGCTCCGTCCCTTAACACTACGTATCCTTATTGACGGTCTCGTCTCAATTGATCCACGTCTTCCCGAAGGCCAGGGACGCATCACGGGACCCCGATCATCCCACTCGAACGACAGGAAGCTACCTACGCGGACCCCGGACCCGCGACCCCTCCCGCAGGACACGGACGCTCGCTGGTCGGAACCCCGACTCCGGAAATATTTACTCTGTCATTAATTTCAATAAACCATATATATCTATTTTGTACGCCTAATCCAGGTTCAAACCAGCGTTATTACTGGGGCTCGGGTCGGAATTTTCCCCTTCTAGCACCACTTTCCTGAATCAAATAAATGTCCTGGATGATCCTGGCCAGCCCTGACCTACCCGAGGCTTGACTGAACGTCACAAAATAAAAAGTATTCTTTATAAATTTTTTCTCATTTATTAATATGGGATTTTTCTTACCCTGAATGTATTCAATTGAATTTTAGTGTTTGTGTGATATATTTTTTTTTTACGTTTTCGAGCTTTAACATATGTTTTTTACCATTGTTTTATAATATTTATTATATTATTCGGTCTTTAAAGCAGTGTATTAATTTTCAGCTCGATATTCCTACTGGAAGTATTTTCAACCACTGTGTGGCGGGGAGGAATTTAATATTACAATAGTCCTACCTATTATTTCGTATGGCTTTACGGGCCATACTGCTCATCGGGCAGAAAAATTCCGCTCAATGTGTGACGTTCAGTCGAGCCTTGGGTAGTCACGGCTGGCCAGGGTCATCCAGGACATTTATTTGGTTCAGGAAAGTGGTGCTAGAAAAGGATTCCCCCAACCCGAGTCCCAGTGAGGACGCGCAGAGTTTAACCTTACTAGGCTTATATATATAGATATGTAGATATGAAGTTTGTTAGTTTATTGACAGTTTACAATGCTACAGGATACGAAGACGGGCGGTGTCCGTGGTGACGAACGTCCTGGTCCGGGTAAAGCTCCTCGTGTCCGGGGTCCGGGTATGGGGTTCCTTGCCCTGGCTGGGATAATGGTTGATATCGCAGGACGACTCCCGTCAGCAGGATACGTAATATGGTTAGAGTAGGACGAAACCGTCAGCAGGTTACGTAATATTGGTATAGCAGGACGACACCGTCAGCAAAGATACGTAGTGTGGTTAAAGCAGGACGAAACCGTCAGCAGGGATACGTAGTGTTGATAAGGCAGGACGAAACCGTCAGCAAAGATACGTAATATGGTTAAGTAGGACGAAGCCGTCAGCAAAGATACTTAGTGTGGTTACAGTCTTACTCCTTGTTACCGCTGGCTCCTAATCCTGAGTTGCTGCTTGGGTGCTGCTCGCTGGTGACTTCCACCTTGGTCGACCACTGAATGATTAATCTGAGGCCAGCGGCCCGCTTTATATAGCGCTTGGCTGGTTTTGGTGTGCCCGCTCGGGCTGTGGGTTTGCCCGAATTAGTGTGGCTGATGCTCGGTATTTGCCCGACTTAGTGTGGCCGGAGTTCGGGTTTAGAGTGCCCCTTTGCTTGTTTAGGCGCGCGCGCGGGTTTTGTTCGAATTTGAACATCTTTATCACTGGGCTGTTGTTTATGGGTCTTGGTTGTTATGGATTAGTATTATTTATTATTATTATTTATTTACAGTTTATTATTATTATGGATTATTATTATTATTTATTATTATGGATTATTATTATTTTATTTATTGTTATTATGGTGTCTTATTATTTATTTACAGTTTGTTATTATTTATTATTATTTATTTAGTTTATCATTATTTATTATTTATTTAGTTTATTATTATTTATTATTTAGTTATTTGTGCGCGCCCCGCGTTAAACTCCCCCCTCCTTTGGGAAGTGACGTTTTATCGTCACAAAGTTTCCCCTGTTGGACGTGATGCGCCACCAAGTGTTTCCGTCTTTCTCCAACCAGCGCTGTTGGGTCCTTTTCTTCTTCTGTGCCAGGTTCGCCCTTATTTTCTTCATCATCTCATCCGAGATTCGGGCTCCCGCTGGCATCGTCCATCCCAGTTCGTTTGCTGTGTTGTCGCTGTGGAGCTCCAGAACATCTCTATCCGGTGAATTATCCCGCGGCATTGTGTCCATCGTTGCCGTGCCCATGATTGCGGCTGTTCTGAAGTTTACTGGAGTGGTTGGTGTCTCCGCTACTCGTTGTCCATGGCGTTGTCCTGTTGTCGGTCCTGTTGTTGTCATCGGTTGTTTCGTTGTTCTTGTTCCTTGGCTACTCCGTGGGTGTCCACCGCTACTCCTCGGAAGATGCGCTACTCTGGTCCGGCCCCTTTGGACGATCTCCGTCATCGGTTGGGCCTTTCCTTCGTTGTTCACCTCCCTCGGGTTCGCTCCGCCAGTATTTCCCGTTGGGGTTCTGGCATTCCCGTTCCGGCCCTGTTGGACGATCCCCGTCTGCATCGGGACCGTTGCGGGATAGCCTGTTCCCCTCTGGCCTTGTGGGTGGGTCGTTCCGGATTGGATCCTTCGGACGAGCTCCGTCGGCTGGGCCCTTCCGTCACGGGTCGCCTCCCTTGCCGCCTGTGCTCTCCTGGTCTCTGGATGGACGGTCGTGCTGCTTCGGCCTCCCTGGACGGTCTCCGTCAGCCGTGAGGACGCTGCTTCACTCCCTCCTCCTTGACCCGCCGGTCGTCGTGGCGGTGCCATTTTTGGTAGCGCCGTCCTCTTCCGGGTTGTGCCCTGTGCCGGCGGCTCGAGTTTTGCCCGGGCTAGCACCTCCTTCGCCTTGGTGTGGCTCTTCCTGAACCGTTCGACGCTCAACTTGAACTTGTTCATGTTCGCTGCCTCTCGCCTTCTGTGGCTCTGACTGCTTCTGGCTCTGCTTATATAGGCCTTGTCCGCCTTTTAGTGTGCTTGTCTTCGCTTTGGCTTTCCCTCCTTAGTGTGCCCGTTGGCGTTGGTGGCTCGAATCCGTCATTTTGCCTCTGTCTTGGTCCTGGTGTCGATATATCGATATTCCTCGTTTCGATAGTTGATTGATCGTGTTCGTGATGGTTTGTGTCTTCGCTATATATTCGATTTGTTTTTCGTGTTGTTTGGTTCCGAACTGTCAGGATCACCGGAGACACGAACCCTGTCACTTTCCAAGGACCGTCGTATTTTGGGGCTAGTTTTGCGTTGAATTTTTCCGCTGCGTTGGATAAGTGGTGTGTCTTGCACCACACGAGTTCCCCTCTTGCTGATTTCCACTCTCTCTTCCGCAAATCGTAATGGCGTTTTTGCTGTTCCGCTGCTTTTCCCATGTGCCCTGCAGCCTCTTTCCGTAGGCTTTCTATCCGTCTCCATCGATCCTCTACGCTTTCTTCTTTCATCCCTGAGCCTTCCGTCTCTCTATCGAATACCGTGTTGGGTATTCGTAATTCTCTCCCTAGCACTATCAGCGCTGGGCTGTATTTGGTGGACTCCGACGTGCTGCTGTTGAACGCTAGCATTAGGTCTGGGAGTTTGTCGTCCCAGTTTGTCTGGTCCTCGCCTGTTATTTGGGCGATCATTGTTTTCACGGTTCTATTGGTCCTTTCTGTGGGGTTTTCCTGCGGGGTGTATCGAGCCGTAAATTGTTGACGAATGCCCCATCTTTCCATTTCGTGCTTCGTCTTGCGCCCGGTAAATTGGACTCCATTGTCGGATATTAGTATTTTCGGCGCTCCATACCTGGTTACTATTCTTTCTCGAAACACCCGCAGGAGCGAGTCTGCTTTCGCTTGTCTGATTGCCGCCATCTCTACCCATTTTGAGAATTTATCCACCATGACCAGTAGTGCCGTGTTTCCATGCTTTGACCGTGGCAACGGCCCTACGAAGTCGACACATACTGTTTCCCAGGAGGCTTCCGCGACCTTGGTCAACATTTTCCCTGCTGCTTTTTGCTGCGTCGCTTTATATCGCTGGCAGCTTTCAGAGCTCCGTACGAAGTTCCTCACGTCTTTTGTTAGTCCCGGCCAGAAGTACTTAGTTCTTATCCTTCTCGCTGTCTTGAACATCCCCATGTGTCCTGTTTCTGCCTGGCAGTGATTTTCCGTTAGAATCTGTTGTACTTCCTCTTCTGCCACGCACAGTTTCCATGGGTGTTGGTCCCTTCTGTCTTGGCTCAGTTTGTATAGACGTTTTCCTTCTATTTGGAACTCCGTGTTTTGTGGGTCCTCCTGCAGTTCTCTGATTTTCCGGTCTATCCAGCCTTCGGTGTTCCTGATCGCCTTTAGTTCCACTGGTGGGGCTCTTGACAGTGTGTCCGCCACCACATTCAGTTTCCCTTTCCGATACTGCACCTCGAATTGGTATGGCTGAAGTCCCAATGCCCATCGTGCTATCCTTCCTGCCGGGCTTTTGATTGAGTTCAGCCATCTAAGCGCCATATGGTCTGTCACCACTATGAACTGGTATCCTTCCAGGTACATCTTAAACTTCCCGATGCCCCAATGGATTGCTAGACATTCCTTTTCCGTTGCGCTGTAGTTTTGCTCCGCCTTACTTAACTTCCGGCTGGCAAAAGATATGACATGTTCCCCGTCCTCTGTTTCTTGGGTCAGCACGGCTCCGATGCCCACGTCGCTGGCGTCCGTCTGCAGTTTGAACTGTTTGGTAAAGTCCTGGCATACCAGTATTGGTGCTCTTGTGAGGCTTTCCTTTAGGCTGTCAAAGGATTCTTGGTGACGATCGCTCCACTCGAACCTTTTCCCTTTCCGGATTAACTCCTGTAGTGCTCCCGCTTGCTCGGTAAACTTTGGTATGAACCTCCTATACCATGAGGCCATCCCGAGAAAGCTGTGCACCTCTTTAGTGGTCTTCGGGGCTGGTAAATTTTTGATTGCTGCTACCTTTTCGGGAACCGTTCGGATGCCCTGGTCGCTTACTACGTGTCCCAGGTATTTTATTTAATTCCTTTTGGAAAAATTTGCATTTGTACGGGTTGATACGTAGGTTTGCTTGTTGCAATCTCTTGAATACCTCTTTCAGTCTTGCCAGGTGTTCTTCTTTGGTTCGCCCTATCACGATTATGTCATCCAAGTACGCGAAGGCAAATGGCTCCATTTCTGGTCCGATGACGTTATCCAGTGCTCTTTGGAACGTTGCCGGCGCTGTGGTCAGACCGAATGGCATTACAGTCCATTGGAACAGCCCTCGCCCTGGTACCGTAAATGCCGTATATTGTCTGCTCTTCTCCTCCACTGGGATTTGCCAGTAGCCTGATTTCAAGTCGATGGTGCTTATGAATTTGGCTTCCCGTAGTTGGTCGACGATGAAGTTCATACGTGGTACTGGGTAGGCATCCTTTTCTGTCCTGTCGTTCAGTAACCTGTAGTCGATGCACATTCTCCATTCGTTATTCTTTTTCCTTACTAACACTACCGGTGCGCTGTATGGACTCCGTGACCGCTCTATCAGGCCCAGGCTTAGCAACTCATCTACCTGTTCGTTGATTATTGCCTGTTGTTTTGGGTTTCGCGGATAATACCTCTGTTTGATGGGTTTGTCGTCCTTGAGGTATATTTTGTGTACGGCTGCGTTAATGACTCCTTCCATGTTCTCTAATATCTGCTTATTTTCTTCCAAGAATGCATTGATCTCCTCCTCGGACAGCTCCCTTGGCGACGTTGTCTCTCTTGTGGCTCGTCTCTCCTTTCTCCATTCGTTTTCGGCTCCCCGGATTTTCAGCTCCAATCCGCCGCATCTGAGCACGCTCTCTGCTCCTGCCAGAAAGTCCATCCCCAAGAGGATTCCTCCTTCTACGTTCGGTAGGATCATGAATGTTATTTCAAATCTCCGTCCTCCGAATTCCACGTTTGTCTTGAATCCTCCCATCGCCTTCTGTCGAGATCCGTCCGCCAGTGATATCTCCGCATGCGTCCTGTTCCACCTTCCTTCCTCTCTCAGATCTTGGAACATATTTCTGCTTATCGCGCTTTTTGTCGCTCCTGTGTCTATTATGCCCTTGGCACTCCTACACCCTACTCCAAATTGCGCTACTATCTGATAGCCGTCGCACCTCATATCACCCGCTGCTGGACCTATTCTTCGCGCCTGAGCTGCCAGCTCTACCCGCTCAGGCCTCCGGCGTTTCCCGACCTGGCCCGGCAACATTCTGTTGTTCTGACTCCGTTTCTCCCGCACACCCAGCAGAACAGCCTTGGTGGGTTGCCGCATGTGCGTGCCGTATGACCGGTTCCGCCACATCTCATGCATATTTCTTGCCTCACCGGTTGCGGTTTGTGCTTCCATCTTCTCGATTTCCTCCACCTCCTCGGCGAGCTTGAGGAATTCCGTCAGTTTCAGCTTGCTCCTGCAGTTCTTGTACACCCAGTCTAGCTTTTCCTGTTCCGACAGTTTCGTGAACCTCATCAGCTTCCTCAGGTTCATCGCGTATTCCCTTACTGGCTCGTTCTCTCTCTGTCTTAACTGCGCTATCTGGGTTTCCAGCTGCTCTCCGTACCGAGGCGGTAAAAAGTACTCCAGCAGTTCCGTTCGTACTTGCGCCCATGAGGTGATCCTTGTTGGTGTCGTGTTCCACCAGTCTATGGCGCTTCCTTCCAGTATGAATGACATTGTTTGGACCAGCTGATCCAGATGGAGTCCATATCCGGTTGCCCATTGCTCAATTTTTTCTAGGAATTCTAGCGGGTTTGACGTCCCTTGGTATCTGATATCCCAATTTCGCACCTTGTCAATTATCCCTGTTTCCTTCTTTCCTTCCATTTTCGGTTCCTTCTCGTTGTCCATCCTTGTTTTTACTTCCGTTACTATGATTTCCGGTATCCTGGTGGGGCTTTTCTCTTTCCTGTATTTTTCTGCCAGCAGTGTCAGCTTCATCCTTACTGTTTCTGCGTGGTCCGTCCTTTTTGAAAAAGTGGCCAATGTTCTCCGTAAATCCTCGTTCTTTCCTGATGCGTCCAATCCGAATTCACTTGCGTATTCTATCAGTTCGGGTTTTGTTGCCATATATACCCAACTGGACATCACTCTCTCGGCGTCGGTTTCCTCTAAACACCACTTAAACCTGTTCGGGCGCCACCTGTGACGTTCAGTCGAGCCTCGGGTAGTCACGGCTGGCCAGGGTCATCCAGGACATTTATTTCGTTCAGGAAAGTGGTGCTAGAAAAGGAATCCCCGACCCGAGTCCCAGTGAGGACGCGCAGAGTTTAACCTTACTAGGCTTATATATATAGATAGATATGAAGTTTATTAGTTTATTGACAGTTTACAATGCTACAGAATACGAAGACAGGCGGTGTCCGTGGTGACGAACGTCCTGGTCCGGGTAAAGCTCCTCGTGTCCGGGGTCCGGGTATGGGGTTCCTTGCCCTGGCTGGGATAATGGTTGATATCGCAGGACGACTCCGTCAGCAGGATACGTAATATGGTTAGAGTAGGACGAAACCGTCAGCAGGTTACGTAATATTGGTATAGCAGGACGACACCGTCAGCAAAGATACGTAGTGTGGTTAAAGCAGGACGAAACCGTCAGCAGGGATACGTAGTGTTGATAAGGCAGGACGAAACCGTCAGCAAAGATACGTAATATGGTTAAGTAGGACGAAGCCGTCAGCAAAGAAACGTAGTTTTGATAGAGCAGGACGAAACCGTCAGCAGGGATACGTAGTGTTGATAAGGCAGGACGAAACCGTCAGCAAAGATACGTAATATGGTTAAGTAGGACGAAGCCGTCAGCAAAGAAACGTAGTTTTGATAGAGCAGGACGAAACCGTCAGCAAGGATACGTAGTGTTGATAAAATAGGACGAAACCGTCAGCAAAGATACGTAGTGTTGATAAAGCAGGACGAAACCGTCAGCAGGATACGTAATAGGGTTAAATAAGACGAGCCCGTCAGCAAAGATAAGTAGTGTTGATAAAGCAGGACGAAACCGTCAGCAAGGATACGTAGTGTTGATAAAATAGGACGAAACCGTCAGCAAAGATACGTAGTGTTGATAAAGTAGGACGAAACCGTCAGCCAGGATGCGTAGTGTTGATAAAATAGGACGAAACCGTCAGCAAAGATACGTAGTGTTGATAAAGTAAGACGAAACCGTCAGCAAAGATACGTAATAGGGTTAAATAGGACGAAGCCGTCAGCAAAGATAAGTATTGTTGATAAAGCAGGACGAAACCGTCAGAAAGGATACGTAATGTTGATAAAATAGGACGAAACAGTCAGCAAGGATACGTAGTGTTGATAGAGTAGGACGAAACCGTCAGCAAGGATACGTAGTGTTGATAAAATAGGACGAAACCGTCAGCAAAGATACGTAGTGTTGATAAAGTAGGACGAAACCGTCAGCAAAGATACGTAGTGTTGATAAAGCAGGACGAAACCGTCAGCAGGATACGTAATATGGTTAAATAGGACGAAGCCGTCAGCGAAGATACTTAGTGTGGTTACAGTCTTACTCCTTGTTACCGCTGGCTCCTAATCCTGAGTTGCTGCTTGGGTGCTGCTCGCTGGTGACTTCCACCTTGGTCGACGCCGACCACTGAATGATTAATCTGAGGCCTGCGGCCCGCTTTACATAGCGCTTGGCTGGTTTTGGTGTGCCCGCTCGGGCTGTGGGTTTGCCCGAAATAGTGTGGCTGATGCTCGGTATTTGCCCGACTTAGTGTGGCCGGAGTTCGGGTTTAGAGTGCCCCTTTGCTTGTTTGCTTTTTGCCCCTTTGTTTGTTATGGATTAGTATTATTTATTATTATTATTTATTTACAGTTTATTATTATTATGGATTATTATTATTATTTATTATTATGGATTATTATTATTTTATTTATTGTTATTATGGTGTCTTATTATTTATTTACAGTTTGTTATTATTTATTATTATTTATTTAGTTTATCATTATTTATTATTTATTTAGTTTATTATTTAGTTATTTGTGCGCGCCCCGCGTCAAACTCCCCCCTCCTTTGGGAAGTGACGTTTTATCGTCACAAAGTTTCCCCTGTTGGACGTGATGCGCCACCAAGTGTTTCCGTCTTTCTCCAACCAGCGCTGTTGGGTCCTTTTATTCTTCTGTGCCAGGTTCGCCCTTATTTTCTTCATCATCTCATCCGAGATTCGGGCTCCCGCTGGCATCGTCCATCCCAGTTCGTTTGCTGTGTTGTCGCTGTGGAGCTCCAGAACATCTCTATCCGGTGAATTATCCCGCGGCATTGTGTCCATCGTTGCCGTGCCCATGATTGCGGCTGTTCTGAAGTTTACTGGAGTGGTTGGTGTCTCCGCTACTCGTTGTCCATGGCGTTGTCCTGTTGTCGGTCCTGTTGTTGTCATCGGTTGTTTCGTTGTTCTTGTTCCTTGGCTACTCCGTGGGTGTCCACCGCTACTCCTCGGAAGATGCGCTACTCTGGTCCGGCCCCTTTGGACGATCTCCGTCATCGGTTGGGCCTTTCCTTCGTTGTTCACCTCCCTCGGGTTCGCTCCGCCAGTATTTCCCGTTGGGGTTCTGGCATTCCCGTTCCGGCCCTGTTGGACGATCCCCGTCTGCATCGGGACCGTTGCGGGATAGCCTGTTCCCCTCTGGCCTTGTGGGTGGGTCGTTCCGGATTGGATCCTTCGGACGAGCTCCGTCGGCTGGGCCCTTCCGTCACGGGTCGCCTCCCTCGCCGCCTGTGGTCTCCTGGTCTCTGGATGGACGGTCGTGCTGCTTCGGCCTCCCTGGACGGTCTCCGTCAGCCGTGAGGACGCTGCTTCACTCCCTCCTCCTTGACCCGCCGGTCGTCGTGGCGGTGCCATTTTTGGTAGCGCCGTCCTCTTCCGGGTTGTGCCCTGTGCCGGCGGCTCGAGTTTTGCCCGGGCTAGCACCTCCTTCGCCTTGGTGTGGCTCTTCCTGAACCGTTCGACGCTCAACTTGAACTTGTTCATGTTCGCTGCCTCTCGCCTTCTGTGGCTCTGACTGCTTCTGGCTCTGCTTATATAGGCCTTGTCCGCCTTTTAGTGTGCTTGTCTTCGCTTTGGCTTTCCCTCCTTAGTGTGCCCGTTGGCGTTGGTGGCTCGAATCCGTCATTTTGCCTCTGTCTTGGTCCTGGTGTCGATATATCGATATTCCTCGTTTCGATAGTTGATTGATCGTGTTCGTGATGGTTTGTGTCTTCGCTTATGTGCGGTTTTGTGTCCCCGATATATATTCGATTTGTTTTTCGTGTTGTTTGGTTCCGAACTGTCAGGATCACAATTTTTCCGCTGCGTTGGATAAGTGGTGTGTCTTGCACCACACGAGTTCCCCTCTTGCTTGTTTCCACTCTCTCTTCCGCAAATCGTAATGGCGTTTTTGCTGTTCCGCTGCTTTTCCCATGTGCCCTGCAGCCTCTTTCCGTAGGCTTTCTATCCGTCTCCATCGATCCTCTACGCTTTCTTCTTTCATCCCTGAGCCTTCCGTCTCTCTATCGAATACCGTGTTGGGTATTCGTAATTCTCTCCCTAGCACTATCAGCGCTGGGCTGTATTTGGTGGACTCCGACGTGCTGCTGTTGAACGCTAGCATTAGTTCTGGGAGTTTGTCGTCCCAGTTTGTCTGGTCCTCGCCTGTTATTTGGGCGATCATTGTTTTCACGGTTCTATTGGTCCTTTCTGTGGGGTTTTCCTGCGGGGTGTATGGAGCCGTAAATTGTTGACGAATGCCCCATCTTTCCATTTTGTGCTTCGTCTTGCGCCCGGTAAATTGGACTCCATTGTCGGATATTAGTATTTTCGGCGCTCCATACCTGGTTACTATTCTTTCTCGAAACACCCGCAGGAACGAGTCTGCTGTCGCTTGTCTGATTGCCGCCATCTCTACCCATTTCGAGAATTTATCCACCATGACCAGTAGTGCCGTGTTTCCATGCTTTGACCGTGGCAACGGCCCTACGAAGTCGACACATACAGTTTCCCAGGAGGCTTCCGCGACCTTGGTCAACATTTTCCCTGCTGCTTTTTGCTGCGTCGCTTTATATCGCTGGCAGCTTTCAGAGCTCCGTACGAAGTTCCTCACGTCTTTTGTTAGTCCCGGCCAGAAGTACTTAGTTCTTATCCTTCTCGCTGTCTTGAACATCCCCATGTGTCCTGTTTCTGCCTGGCAGTGATTTTCCGTTAGAATCTGTTGTACTTCCTCTTCTGCCACGCACAGTTTCCATGGGTGTTGGTCCCTTCTGTCTTGGCTCAGTTTGTATAGACGTTTTCCTTCTATTTGGAACTCCGTGTTTTGTGGGTCCTCCTGCAGTTCTCTGATTTTCCGGTCTATCCAGCCTTCGGTGTTCCTGATCGCCTTTAGTTCCACTGGTGGGGCTCTTGACAGTGTGTCCGCCACCACATTCAGTTTCCCTTTCCGATACTGCACCTCGAATTGGTATGGCTGAAGTCCCAATGCCCATCGTGCTATCCTTCCTGCCGGGCTTTTGATTGAGTTCAGCCATCTAAGCGCCATATGGTCTGTCACCACTATGAACTGGTATCCTTCCAGGTACATCTTAAACTTCCCGATGCCCCAATGGATTGCTAGACATTCCTTTTCCGTTGCGCTGTAGTTTTGCTCCGCCTTACTTAACTTCCGGCTGGCAAAAGATATGACATGTTCCCCGTCCTCTGTTTCTTGGGTCAGCACGGCTCCGATGCCCACGTCGCTGGCGTCCG